>CM038709.1:48866616-49054116 GCA_021613375.1 Megaleporinus macrocephalus
TATATATATTAGGGTTGGATATATATATATATATATATATATATATATATATTAGGGTTGGATATATATATATATATTAGGGTTGGATATATATATATATATATATATTAGGGTTGGATATATATATATATATATATTAGGGTTGGATATATATATATATGTTAGGGTTGGATATATATATATATATATATATATATATATATTAGGGTTGGATATATATATATACATATTAGGGTTGGATATATATATATATATATATATATTAGGGTTGGATATATATATATACATATTAGGGTTGGATATATATAGCACTGTCTCCTTACCGCAAGATGATCTGGTTTGGATTCCCGGTCCGGGTCATTTAACAGTATATACAGTATGAACTACTTTTCCTATATAACGTATGCATTAACTCTTCATATCACTGAGATTAGCGCTGGACTGAGTACAGTGAAAAAGGTTTTATATTGAATATATTAACAGCAGTAATAATAAGAAAAACTCTGGTAATATTTAATGTTACATTATAGTAAGTACACAGTATTTATATTATATATGTGTGTTTAATTGTAAATAATTTCTGGTGCTTTACACATACATAGTAACCAGTATAGTTGCAGTGCAGTAATTAAATTATGATATTTTATATATATATATATATATATATATCATTGCATCATATGAACATGACAGTTGCCGTATATACACACACACATATATATATAGTATAGAGTGTTTATGGTCTCTCTGTGTTTGAGTGGGTTCCTCTGGGTTCTCCGGTTTCCTCCCACAGTCCAAACACATGCATGTTAGGATCCTCACTCTAAACTGAATGTAGGTGTGAGTGTGTGTGTGTGTGTGTATATATATATATATATGTGCTGTAATATGTATGTAGACACAGGTCATGTTTATAAACATTATGTGTTCTTATGAACATACTTTGTGTTTATTAATTAAAATACTGTGTCTGTTGTAACACTTTATATGAACCAGGTACCCATAATGCATCATATGTGCATTCGTAAATTAAGAAAAACATTTATAATGCCTTATTATACTTGACATAAGCTTTTGTAACTGTTTGTAAATGTACGCTCATGAAAAGTTATAACACAACAGTATAAAGCGTCATAGCACAGAATGACATAATACATTCTAAAACATGTATTTTTCACTGTTATTAAGCCCAGTATTATAAAGCTTAATAACTAATGTTGTGATCATTCACATCATTTCTGACTCTTTACTCATAACATGCAAATCTATAGGAGCTGTCTGTTCAGATATGCTGAAAAAGTATAATTCATCAATAAATAAACCCCAGATAAAAGTATAAACCTACGTCTTACAATACAATATAAAATCTTTATATACAATATAAAGCTTCATAGCACAGAGTGACATAACACATTATAACATAGATATTCTTCATCGATTCTTATTGGTGAGATGAGTTTTATGAATTTACCTTATAATCTTATCTGTAAAGTTCTCTTTACAGACTTCAGGCAGAGTGACGTTATTGACGAGCTCTATGAATTATTCCATGTTAGTATAAGCATGTAAGTTTATAAGGCTTTATAAATGCTCTTCATAGACTTTCAGTAGAGTAAGAAGTGGGTTTGTACGTTTAACAGGCGTTTATTTATTAATTAATAAACAATACTTGGCAAATACATGCCAATATCAGTATCTATAACGAGCCATTATGAAAACGATCATAACATCTGTTATTAAGCTTAATGACACTGGCCTCACAAACCATGTGAAGAACAGTGAAATATATATATATATATATATATATATATATATATATATATATATATATATATATATATATATATATATATATATATATAAAATATATATAACGCTTTATGTTATGGTGGTGGTGTGTTAATGTGTATGTGTTGTGCTGGTGTGAGTGGATCAGACACAGCAGTGCTGCTGCTGGAGTGTTTAAACACCTCAGTGTCACTGCTGGACTGAGAATCGTCCACCAGCCGAAAGTATTTGGTCAGTGGAGCTGATAACATGAACACTGAGTGTAGATGGGAGATGGTCCTGGTGTAGTGGCTGATGGGTGAGACAGTGAACCTCCTGTAAAGGTGTGAATGGTATTTTTACTGCTGGTATAAAGAATATATGAATTAGTTTGTAGTTGTTATGGTTAATATTTATAAATGAAAGGGTTTATGGGTATTTCCGTACACTCTCCGACGAACCAGTCAGACATCAGAACTGTAGCTGTTGTCACTCTCAGTGGAGATCACGATTACTGCACAGATCTGTGACTCAGCTGAGGTCTAATCCGCTCTGACGGTTCAGTTTCATCACGTGTGTGTCAGAGTGAGGGAGCAGGCTGGGGGGGGCACGGAGGGGGGGTGACATATGTGAGTCATGTGGAGTGATGAGGAGTCGTTGGTGCTCAGCTGAGGATGAAGCTGCTGTTTGTTTGCAGATGAACGCGTCTCGACAGGAGAACAAGCTGATAGAGGAGTGTGACGTTCTGATCGACATCATCCAACAACGCAGACAACTCATCGGAACCAAAATCAAAGAGGGCAAGGTACGTACAGTCACTGGCCACTTTATTAGAAACACCTACCTCGTACGTCCACTTATTGGCCACTTTATTAGAAACACCCACCTTGTACATACAATCACTGGCCACATTATTAGAAACACCTACCTTGTATGTCCACAAACTGGCTACTTTATTAGAAACACCCACCTTGTACATACAATCACTGGCCACATTATTAGAAACACCTATCTTGTATGTCCACAAACTGGCTAATTTATTAGAAACACCCACCTTGTACATACAATCACTGGCCACTTTATTAGAAACACCCACCTTGTACATACAATCACTGGCCACTTTATTAGAAACACCAACCTTGTGCTTCCACTCATTGGCCACTTTATTAGAAACACCAAAGTTGTACTTTCACATACTGGCCACTTTATTAGAAACACCAACCTTGTGCTTCCACTCATTGGCCACTTTATAAGAAACACCAAAATTGTACTTTCACTCACTGGCCACTTTATTAGAAACACCTACCTTGTACTTCCACACACTGGCCACTTTATTAGAAACACCTACCTGGTACATACAATCGCTGGCCACTTAATTAGAAACACCTACCTTGTACATACAATCACTGGCCACTTTATTAGAAACACCTACCTGGTACATACAATCGCTGGCCACTTTATTAGAAACACCTACCTTGTGCTTCCACTCATTGGCCACTTTATTAGAAACACCTACTTTGTGCTTCCTCTAACTGGCCACTTTATTACATTGTAGTATTTGTTTTTAGGTGTGAAATATGGGGGTCCTGGGGGTCTGAGACCTGCCAGTTTAAACCGTAAAAATCTGGGGGTCCAGTTATATTATCCGTTGAAGTAGATGTACAAATGCAGATTCAGGAAAAAGATTATTATTTATCTGCTTCAACAAAAACTGAATAAACTAAGTACAGCTGCAGTACTGGTCTTCCTCAGGGTGGCGCTGTAGCAGTCTAGTCCATCTGATTGGTTCTTTCTAGTGTAACTGCGTCTGAGACTCCGCTGTACAGCTGCACAACATGCCAGATCATATTTCAAAATCTGAATCTATATCGGCCCGTTCCTTAATTTTTATTAAAATACACATTTCATGTTTCCTGAATGCTGAAAGATCCTAATAATAGTTTGAATAATAATAATAATAATAATAATAATAATAATAATAATAATAATAATAATAATAATAATAATAATAATGATAATAATAATAATAATAATAAATAATAATAATAATAATAATAATAATAATAATAATAATAATAATAATTATATTAATAACAAGAAGAAGAAATGCGTCCCAACAAAACCAGTTGAGCTGCAGCAGCTGCAGCGCGTGGCTCCCCGTGTAAGTACTGATACAGTATATCAGTAATTCAGTATGAGTTTCAGTTACGCGGTTAAAGGAGAGAAAAGCTTCTGCTGGTGTCTCTCGATGGAGAACCGCTTCCTTCCTCACCGCATGTCAGGGTCAAAGATCAAACGCCACCTTCTAGAACAGATTAGAACCGTATCCTGTTCTCCTCAGCATTAAAGGAAAAGAGGTGACGTTCCATAACCAGTGAGCACGTACTGCTCTCTCCACTACTCAGTATACACGAGTCATAGAGTATAGTATATCACATAATATAATATTATAATATAACATCATATATAATCACAGCACTACTCAGTATACACGAGTTATAGAGTATAGTATATCACATAATATAATATTATAATATAACATCATATATAATCACAGCACTACTCAGTATACACGAGTTATAGAGTATAGTATATCACATAATATAATATTATAATATAACATCATATATAATCACAGCATTACTCAGTATACACGAGTTATAGAGTATAGTATATCACATAATATAATATAATAATATATAATCACAGCACTACTCAGTATACACGAGTTATAGAGTATAGTATATCACATAATATAATATTATAGTATAACAATATATAATCACAGCACTACTCAGTATACATGAGTTATAGAGTATAGTATATCACATAATATAATATTATAATATAACATCATATATAATCACAGCACTACTCAGTATACACGAGTTATAGAGTATAGTATATCACATAATATAATATAATAATATATAATCACAGCACTACTCAGTATACACGAGTTATAGAGTATAGTATATCACATAATATAATATTATAATATAACAATATATAATCACAGCACTACTCAGTATACACGAGTTATAGAGTATAGTATATCACATAATATAATATAATAATATATAATCACAGCACTACTCAGTATACACGAGTTATAGAGTATAGTATATCACATAATATAATATTATAGTATAACAATATATAATCACAGCACTACTCAGTATACACGAGTTATAGAGTATAGTATATCACATAATATAATATTATAGTATAACAATATATAATCACAGCACTACTCAGTATACACGAGTTATAGAGTATAGTATATCACATAATATAATATTATAATATAACATCATATATAATCACAGCACTACTCAGTATACACGAGTTATAGAGTATAGTATATCACATAATATAATATTATAATATAACATCATATATAATCACAGCACTACTCAGTATACACGAGTTATAGAGTATAGTATATCACATAATATAATATTATAATATAACAATATATAATCACAGCACTACTCAGTATACACGAGTTATAGAGTATAGTATATCACATAATATAATATTATAGTATAACATCATATATAATCACAGCACTACTCAGTATACACGAGTTATAGAGTATAGTATATCACATAATATAATATAATAATATATAACAATATATAATCACAGCACTACTCAGTATACACGAGTTATAGAGTATAGTATATCACATAATATAATATTATAGTATAACAATATATAATCACAGCACTACTCAGTATACACGAGTTATAGAGTATAGTATATCACATAATATAATATTATAATATAACATCATATATAATCACAGCACTACTCAGTATACACGAGTTATAGAGTATAGTATATCACATAATATAATATTATAATATGACAATATATAATCACAGCACTACTCAGTATACACGAGTTATAGAGTATAGTATATCACATAATATAATATTATAGTATAACAATATATAATCACAGCACTACTCAGTATACACGAGTTATAGAGTATAGTATATCACATAATATAATATTATAGTATAACAATATATAATCACAGCACTACTCAGTATACACGAGTTATAGAGTATAGTATATCACATAATATAATATTATAGTATAACAATATATAATCACAGCACTACTCAGTATACACGAGTTATAGAGTATAGTATATCACATAATATAATATTATAGTATAACAATATATAATCACAGCACTACTCAGTATACACGAGTTATAGAGTATAGTATATCACATAATATAATATTATAATATAACATCATATATAATCACAGCACTACTCAGTATACACGAGTTATAGAGTATAGTATATCACATAATATAATATTATAGATATGACAATATATAATCACAGCACTACTCAGTATACACGAGTTATAGAGTATAGTATATCACATAATATAATATTATAGTATAACTATATATAATCACAGCACTACTCAGTATACACGAGTTATAGAGTATAGTATATCACATAATATAATATTATAGTATAACAATATATAATCACAGCACTACTCAGTATACACGAGTTATAGAGTATAGTATATCACATAATATAATATTATAGTATAACAATATATAATCACAGCACTACTCAGTATACACGAGTTATAGAGTATAGTATATCACATAATATAATATTATAGTATAACATATAATCACAGCACTACTCAGTATACACGAGTTATAGAGTATAGTATATCACATAATAATATTATATAATATAACATCATATATAATCACAGCACTACTCAGTATACACGAGTCATAGAGTATAGTATATCACATAATATAATATTATAGTATAACATCATATATAATCACAGCACTACTCAGTATACACGAGTTATAGAGTATAGTATATCACATAATATAATATTATAGTATAACATCATATATAATCACAGCACTACTCAGTATACACGAGTTATAGAGTATAGTATATCACATAATATAATAATATATAACAATATATAATCACAGCACTACTCAGTATACACGAGTTATAGAGTATAGTATATCACATAATATAATATTATAGTATAACATCATATATAATCACAGCACTACTCAGTATACACGAGTTATAGAGTATAGTATATCACATAATATAATATTATAGTATAACATCATATATAATCACAGCACTACTCAGTATACACGAGTTATAGAGTATAGTATATCACATAATATAATATTATAATATAACAATATATAATCACAGCACTACTCAGTAACACGAGTCATAGAGTATAGTATCACATAATATAATATAATAATATAATCACAGCACTACTCAGTATACACGAGTCATAGAGTATAGTATATCACATAATATAATATTATAGTATAACATCATATATAATCACAGCACTACTCAGTATACACGAGTTATAGAGTATAGTATATCACATAATATAATATTATAGTATAACAATATATAATCACAGCACTACTCAGTATACACGAGTTATAGAGTAAGTATATCACATAATATAATATTATAGTATAACATCATATATAATCACAGCACTACTCAGTATACACGAGTTATAGAGTATAGTATATCACATAATATAATATTATAGTATAACATCATATATAATCACAGCACTACTCAGTATACACGAGTTATAGAGTATAGTATATCACATAATATAATATTTAATATAACAATATATAATCACAGCACTACTCAGTATACACGAGTCATAGAGTATAGTATATCACATAATATAATATTATAGTATAACATCATATATAATCACAGCACTACTCAGTATACACGAGTTATAGAGTATAGTATATCACATAATATAATATTATAATATAACAATATATAATCACAGCACTACTCAGTATACACGAGTCATAGAGTATAGTATATCACATAATATAATATTATAATATAACATCATATATAATCACAGCATTACTCAGTATACACGAGTTATAGAGTATAGTATATCACATAATATAATATTATAGTATAACAATATATAATCACAGCGCTACTCAGTATACACGAGTTATAGAGTATAGTATATCACATAATATAATATTATAGTATAACATCATATATAATCACAGCACTACTCAGTATACACGAGTTATAGAGTATAGTATATCACAATATAATATTATAGTATAACAATATATAATCACAGCACTACTCAGTATACACGAGTTATAGAGTATAGTATATCACATAATATAATATTATAGTATAACATCATATATAATCACAGCACTACTCAGTATACACGAGTTATAGAGTATAGTATATCACATAATATAATATTATAATATAACAATATATAATCACAGCACTACTCAGTATACACGAGTTATAGAGTATAGTATATCACATAATATAATATTATAGTATAACATCATATATAATCACAGCACTACTCAGTATACACGAGTTATAGAGTATAGTATATCACATAATATAATATTATAATATAACATCATATATAATCACAGCACTACTCAGTATACACGAGTTATAGAGTATAGTATATCACAGTAATATAATATTATAATATTACAATATATAATCACAGCACTACTCAGTATACACGAGTTTAGAGTATAGTATATCACATAATATAATATTATAGTATAACAATATATAATCACAGCACTACTCAGTATACACGAGTTATAGAGTATAGTATATCACATAATATAATATTATAGTATAACAATATATAATCACAGCACTACTCAGTATACACGAGTTATAGAGTTATATATCACATAATATAATATTATAGTATAACAATATATAATCACAGCACTACTCAGTATACACGAGTTATAGATTATAGTATATCACATAATATAATATAGTATAACAATATATAATCACAGCACTACTCAGTATACACGAGTTATAGAGTATAGTATATCACATAATATAATATTATAATATAACATCATATATAATCACAGCACTACTAAGTATACACGAGTCATAGAGTATAGTATATCACATAATATAATATTATAGTATAACATCATATATAATCACAGCACTACTCAGTATACACGAGTTATAGAGTATAGTATATCACATAATATAATATTATAGTATAACATCATATATAATCACAGCACTACTCAGTATACACGAGTTATAGAGTATAATCACATAATATAATATTATAATATAACAATATATCACAGCACTACTCAGTATACACGAGTCATAGAGTATAGTATATCACATAATATAAAATTATAATATAACATCATATATAATCACAGCATTACTCAGTATACACGAGTTATAGAAGTATAGTATATCACATAATATAATATTATAGTATAACAATATATAATCACAGCGCTAACTCAGTATACACGAGTTATAGAGTATAGTATATCACATAATATAATATTATAGTATAACATCATATATAATCACAGCACTACTCAGTATACACGAGTTATAGAGTATAGTATATCACAATATAATATTATAATATAACAATATAATCACAGCACTACTCAGTATACACGAGTTATAGAGTATAGTATATCACATAATATAATATTATAGTATAACATCATATATAATCACAGCACTACTCAGTATACACGAGTTATAGAGTATAGTAAATCACATAATATAATATTATAATATAACATATATAATCACAGCACTACTCATATACACGAGTTATAGAGTATAGTATATCACATAATATAATATTATAGTATAACAATATATAATCACAGCACTACTCAGTATACACAGATATAGAGTATAGTATATCACATAATATAATATTATACTATAACATCATATATAATCACAGCACTACTCAGTATACACGAGTTTATAGAGTATATATATCACATAATATAATATTATAATATGACAATATATAATCACAGCACTACTCAGTATACACGAGTTATAGAGTATAGTATATCACATAATATAAATATTATAGTATAACAATATATAATCACAGCACTACTCAGTATACACGAGTTATAGAGTATAGTAATCACATATATAATATATAGTATAACAATATATAATCACAGCACTACTCAGTATACACGAGTTATAGAGTATAGTATATCACATAATATAATATTATAGTATAACACATATATAATCACAGCACTACTCAGTATACACGAGTTATAGAGTTATAGTAAATCACATAATATAATATTATAGTATAACAATATATAATCACAGCACTACTCAGTATACACGAGTTATAGAGTATAGTATATCACATAATATAATATTATAATATAACATCATATATAATCACAGCACTACTCAGTATACACGAGTTATAGAGTATAGTATATCACATAATATAATATTATAGTATAACAATATATAATCACAGCACTACTCAGTATACACGAGTTATAGAGTATAGTATATCACATAATATAATATTATAATATAACATCATATATAATCACAGCACTACTCAGTGATACACGAGTTATAGAGTATAGTATATCACATAATATAATATTATAATATACATATATAATCACAGCACTACTCAGTATACACGAGTTATAGAGTATAGTATATCACATAATATAATATTATAATATAACAATATATAGTCACAGCACTACTCAGTATACACGAGTTATAGAGTATAGTATATCACATAATATAATATTATAATATAACATCATATATAATCACAGCACTACTCAGTATACACGAGTCATAGAGTATAGTATATCACATAATATAATATTATAAGTATAACATCATATATAATCACAGCACTACTCAGTATACACGAGTTATAGAGTTAGTATATCACCATAATATAATATTATAATATAACATCATATATAATCACAGCACTACTCAGTATACACGAGTTATAGAGTATAGTATATCACATAATATAATATTATAGTATAACAATATATAGTCACAGCACTACTCAGTATACACGAGTTATAGAGTATAGTATATCACATAATATAATATTATAATATAACAATATATAATCACAGCACTACTCAGTATACACGAGTTATAGAGTATAGTATATCACATTAATATTAATATTATAGTATAACATCATTATCATCACAGCACTTACTCAGTATACACGAGTTATAGAGTATAGTATTATCACTATAATATAATATTATAGGTATAACAATATATAATCACAGCACTAACTCAGTATACACGAGTTATAGAGTATGGTATATCACAGTAATACTATTTCATATAAACATCATATATATCACGACTACTCAGTATACACGAGTTTATAGTGTATAGTATATACCTAATATATATTATAATCTAACTCATATGATTATCACGCATACTCAGTATACACGAGTTATGAGTATAGTATATACGTAATATACTAGTTTATAATTTAAAACAATATATAATCACAGCACTACTCAGTATACACGAGTTATAGAGATAGTATTTCCCATATAATATTTTAATATGACATCATGAATAATCACAGCACTACTCAGTATACACAGAGTCATAGAGTGTAGTATATCACATAATATGATATATAATATATAATCACAGCATACTCCGTATACAGAGTTATAGAGTATAGTATATCACATAAATAATATTATATATAACAAATATCTAGTCACAGCACTATCAGTATACACGAGTTATAGAGTATAGTATATCACATAATATAATATTATAATATAACATCTTATGATTATCACTTAGCCACTAGCTCAGTTTACAACGAGTTATAGAGATATAGTATATCACATAATATGCATATTCATCAGTATAACATCATATATATATTCTACTGCACTCTCAGTATACACGAGTTATAGAGCTGTAGTATTTCACATAATATATAATATTTATTATATTATAACTTCATATATAATCACAGCAATACTACAGTAATACACGAGTTATAGAGTATAGTATATCATCAGATGTATGTAATATTATAGTATAACAGTATTTAGTCACAGCATCTACTCAGCATACACGTAGTTATAGAGTATTGGATATCACCATAATATAATATTATGATTCATAACATTATATTATCAACAGCACTACTCAGTGATACACGAGATTATTGAGTTTAGTACTAATCACATAATATTATTGATTATTGTTATAGACAATATATGAGTCACAGACAGCTACCTCAGTCATACACGGAGTTATAGAGATATAGTATGATCACATAATTATAATGATTTGATAATATAACAATATATAATCACAGCACTACTCAGTATACACGAGTTATAGAGTATAGTATAATATCACATCAGTGCTGCTGCTGGAGTGTTTAAACACCTCAGAGTCACTGCCGGACTGAGAATGGTCCACCAACCAAAACTATCCGGACAGCAGTGTCCTGTGGGCGGCGTCCTGTGTCCACTGATGAGTGGAGTGGAGATAGAGGAGGTGGTTGTAATGTTATGGTGGATCAGTATATATATATATATTCAAAGTTGCAGGACATCGTTTATCACTACAGAGGTCCTGACGTTCTGGATAGTTCAGAACTTCTTCTGAGTTAGGCTGTTCTTATCAGGTCTGTTCTTCTTCTACACCTGTGTTTCAGGTGGTGCGGCTCCGGAAGCTGGCGCAGCAGATCTCCAGCTGTAAGCAGTGTATCGAGAGGTCGTCCTCGCTCATCACCCAGGCTGACCAGGTCCTCAAAGAAACGGACCACGCCCGCTTCCTGCAGACCGCCCGCAGCGTCTCCGAGAGGTCAGTCAGGGGTCACCGCCAGGGCAAGCCCTGTTCCCAACAACTTAATTTACAACTTCATCCAGAACTTCATCTACAACTTCATCCAGACCTTCATCTACAACTTAATTTACAACTTCATCCACAACTTCATCCACAACTTCATCTACATCTACAACTTCATCCACAACTTCATCTACAGTTACATCTACAACTTCATCCAGAACTTCATCCACAACTTCATCTACATCTACAACTTCATCCACAACTTCATCTACATCTACATCTACAACTTCATCCACAACTTCATCCACAACTTCATCTACAACTTAATTTACAACTTCATCCACAACTTCATCCACAACTTCATCTACATCTACATCTACAACTTCATCCACAACTTCATCTACAACTTAATTTACAACTTCATCCACAACTTCATCCACAACTTCATCTACATCTACAACTTCATCCACAACTTCATCCTCAACCTCATCTACAACTTCATCCACAACTTCATCCACAACTTCATCCACAACTTCATCCACAACTTCATCCACAACCTCATCTACAACTTCATCTACAACTTCATCCACAACTTCATCTACAACTTCATCCATAACTTCATCCACAACTTCATCTACAACTTCATCCACAACTTCATCCACAACTTCATCCACAACTTCATCTACAACTTCATCCACAACTTCATCTACAACTTCATCCACAACTTCATCCACAACTTCATCTACATATACATCTACAACTTCATCCACAACTTCATCCACAACTTCATCCACAACCTCATCCACAACTTCATCCACGACTTCATCCACAACTTCATCTACAGTTACATCTACAGTTACAGCAGAATTAGAGCCAGCAAGGAGCAAAATCCCCAGCCCAAAAACTACCCCAATACTGCCCCAATACTGCCTTAAAACTGCCACAATACTGCCTTAAAACTACCCCAATACTGCCCCAAAACGACCCCAAAACTACCCCAATACTGCCTTAAAACTGCCACAAAACTGCCACAATACTGGCACAAAACTGCCACAAAACTGCCACAATACCTCCCTAAAACTGCCCCAATACTGCCCTAAAACTGCCCCAATACTGCCCTAAAACTGCCCTAAAACTGCCACAATACTGCCCTAAAACTGCCCCAATACTGCCCTAAAACTGCCCCAAAACTGCCACAATACTGCCCTAAAACTGCCACAATACTGCCCTAAAACTGCCCCAAAACTGCCACAATACTGCCCTAAAACTGCCCCAATACTGCCCTAAAACTGCCCCAAAACTGCCACAATACTGCCCTAAAACTGCCACAATACTGCCCTAAAACTGCCCCAATACTGCCCTAAAACTGCCACAATACTGCCCTAAAACTGCCACAATACTGCCCTAAAACTGCCACAATACTGCCCTAAAACTGCCACAATACTGCCCTAAAACTGCCCCAAAACTGCCACAATACTGCCCTAAAACTGCCACAATACTGCCCTAAAACTGCCACAATACTGCCCTAAAACTGCCCCAAAACTGCCACAATACTGCCCTAAAACTGCCCCAATACTGCCCTAAAACTGCCCCAAAACTGCCACAATACTGCCCTAAAACTGCCACAATACTGCCCTAAAACTGCCACAATACTGCCCTAAAACTGCCACAATACTGCCCTAAAACTGCCCCAATACTGCCACAATACTGCCCTAAAACTGCCCCATACCTGTCCAGACTTTACTCTCGTCTCTCTGATGGTCAGTGTGTTTGTATTACAGTATTTGTTGTTGTTGTCTTCCCTGCATTGTGCTAATTAGCACTGCTAGCCGTTCCTCATTTAACTCTTGGTCTGTTCAGAGTTTCCATGGCGACGGCGTCCTCGCAGATCCTGATCCCGGAGATCAACCTGAACGACACCTTCGACACCTTCGCGCTGGACTTCAGCCGAGAGAAGAAGATGCTGGAGGGTCTGGATTACCTGACAGGTGACTAGCTGACCGTTACCTGTTCTGAAACCAACATAACACACCGGCTGTACTGATATACTGAAATACTCTGTTAGTACTGATTCCCACCTTCAGTTCAGGATATAAACTTCATAAACAAGAGAAGAACACCTTCATGATGATGCTCATTTCTGCTGGCGCCCCCTGTGGGATTGGAGTAGTATGTTAACAGACCCGTCTAGATTAAACACACACATTTAAAGATTTTAAATACGTTCTCTTGTATTTTATAACTAATGTTGACATATATATTTTTTATATATATATATATTTGAGGTTGTATGTTGTTGCTCTCCAAAGATAAACAAGTCTCTCCGTAATAGCATAACTTTACAGAAGAACATAGCGTTATTTACGTTCCATGTAGGTTCATTCTAAGTGAGTTTGGAGCGTTTCTATTGGTCCATTCATCAGATATAAAGAACAGCCGTCAAGATTCTTTTTATAATAATTATTCTTTCAATCAGAACTTAATACTGAAATTAAGTATTGCTAAAACACTTCCTTAAAACTAATACTACAATACTAAGTACAATGCTTCTATGAAGTGATGAAGTAAATATTATAGATATGTATGTTTTTTTAAACCCATAAAATCATTAAACTTTCTCTGAAGGCCTAGAAGGTCCTGAGGGTATCTAGAACCTGGTATCTGATGGTATCAGTGGAGAATTCAGCTTGGACTGAGAGGAACCTCTGATAATGTTCCAGGTTTCTCAGATATCTGGAGTAACTCACGCTTCATACACACCGCCAGGCCAAAAAAAAAAAAAGATTCTCTATGTGGTTAAGGTCTGGACTCTGTGGTGGCCAACCCACGTGTCTCATGCTCCCTGAACCACTCTCTCACAATTTAAGCCCGATGAATCCTGGCATTGTCATCTTGGAATACGGCCGTGCCATCAGGGAAGAAGAAGAAGTCCATTGATGGAGAAACCTGGTCAGTATCTTCAGGTGGACCTCATTTTTGAGCACATGCTGTTGCTGAACCTAAACCTGACCAACTACAGCAACCCCAGATCATAGCACTGCCTCCACAGGCTGGTACAGTAGGCACTAGGCATGATGGGTCATCACTTCACCTGCCTCTCTTCTTACCCTGATGTGCCCATCACTCCGGAACAGGGTCAATCTGGACCGCATGACCTTCTTCCATCGCTCCAGAGTCCAATCCTTATCCCCCCAAGCAAACTAAAGCCGTGTTTTCCGGTTAGCCTCACTGATTAGTGGTTTAGTAAGGCTACACAGCTGTTCAGTCCCAATCCCTGGAGCTCCCTTCACACTAGTAAACACAGCCCTGAGTTCTTCTGTTGTTTTTCTTTGATTTGATTTTATCAAACATTGAGGCTAAACACGTTCCTTCAGAATTTCCTCCTGGAAGACGATGGTCCCCACTGTCCTTCCAGTGTTTAATGATGCGTTGGACAGTTCTTAACCCAGTTTTAGTCGTTTCTGTTCATCATTAGATGTTTTCTCTACCAGTGATTCGACTCTTCTCAAACAGACTAACATCTTGTCCACCACTATGGGAGGTGTCTTTCGACCTGGTGGTTTAAGACATGAGAAGCCACTCCTAGCCCCAGTTGAGGTTCAATAACTTTTGTTGCCAGCTGATGCAGTAATGATCCAATAGGAGGCTCGTACCTGTTTACATCCAGGTGGCCAGGCAGAGTGTGATGACGTACTGAAGGTATGTTAGTGCAGCGTGTCCTGTTTCTGCTGCGTCCCGTGTCTGAATGTGTGATTTTCTAGGCTTTCTGTAAACGTCTGGTGGTGTCGGGGCTTGCTGGTTATATATTCCAGGCACAGTTGGAGGTTCTGCTGTAGCGTTTGATAGCTTCGTTTCTGGGCAGTAATCGCTACGTTCTGTCCGATGGCAGGACAATCAGACACGGATAAGTAAGCGGCGCGCTCGGCTAAGCCCAGTCACGCAGAGTTACTTCAGCTCCCAGGCTATTGTTCGCTCGCGCTTTGAGGAGCGAGCACTTCAGAGCAATCACATTCAGAGCAGTCATAATAGAACCGGGCCGACTCACCGGAGTCTCTCAGATCCAGCTGTCCGGCCTCAGAAGGCCTGTTTGAAGATCTGCTGTCAGGGCTTTCAGAGGAACATGGCTGTGACTGATCTGTTGAAAGCCCTGATTTGTCCTGAAGGTTTGGGGTCACGTCTACGTTCCCGGGGCTCCGTTATGCAGCGACAGTTGGGAAACAGTTCCTGCTGTAGGCTCAGAGAACTGGGCCGCAACTGCTGTAGACTAAATTGTGGCCAAAAGTAAGTGGACGCTAGAGATTGACAGATATATTGGGCCGATATTTACTTTTGATATTTACTGTTGTGGTGCTGGGGGTCTACTCCTTTTTTAAAGTTTTTTTTTATTTGTTTGTTTTTAACTTGTTGGTTTGTTTGCGCCTCACTCAATTGTTTTCGCACCAGCCGCCACTGGATGACACTCTTTCAGCAGTAAGGTGGTCATACTGTATTTTTTGGGGGGCAGATATAATATTTAGATTTTCTTGTTGAGTCAGTGTTCAGTAAATAATGTTAAGTTCAGAAATGCTGTACGTCCACTTCTTCTTATTACTAGTGAGACATTTTAGTAGCTAATAAAACAGAAAACTTCTAAAAATCAGCCCAAAATATCAGCAGCACATATCGACCATCAGCTGACCCTGACCTCTAAACATCAGCATCAGCAAAAAACCCATATCGGTCAGTCTCTAGTAGACGCCTGGCCCTCACTCCTATATCAGCACTGTCCAAAGAAAAACAAGTGTCTCCTGAATGGCAGCTTTATACCAGAGAACCAAACCTTCTTCAGCTGTAGTGCAGGTCAATGGAACCGGAATCTTTTCCAAACAGAGATGTGTGTTTTTCTTTGGACAGCAGCGACGCAGGCTTCTAAATCCGTGGGTATTAATTCCTCTCTCCGGGGGAAGATACGGGACTGTGTTTGTGGGAATTCTCGGCCACTGAGCCGAAAGAGCCTCCGGGCAGGCGCTGATCTCGGCCTGTCTCGCGATTGACCTTCCAGTTCATCGGAGCTCAGTGGGGCTGAAGTCTGTGCTCGCCGCTGGATTATCTCCACACCAGACTCACCAGACCGTGTCTCTGTGGAGCTGCTCTGTACTCACGGGCTCAGAGTTCGTCCCCAAACTGCTGCCACCGAGTTACCAACACCTAATTGTCTAAAATGTCTTTGTGTAGCATCTACATTACCCTGAGCTGGACGTCACGAACTGACTCGTGTTGGAGGCCACGGTTGAGGTCACTGAGCTTCAGTATGACTCATTCTACTGCCAGTGTTTGTCTATGGAGACTGTGTGGTGCTTTAATGTGTTTACCTGTCAGGTGTGGCTGAAATACCTGAACTCAGTGACGTTTCTGGACTTATAATGCATGTAAAGACTATATGGATTCCAGAAAAGCAAGAAGAATCTGGTTTGGTCCCTTGGATGACCATTGGTGACGCTATGACCCCAGAAAACTGACATTAGGGTCCTTTCTGTAGGTTTAAATGGGGAATGAATTTAACCTAAGTCAGAAATCAACTGAACTACACCCCCTTGTGGTGTGACATCGCAACCACAACTGAATGGTGGTCACGTCCAGTGTTAAAGCCAGAGAAGGTGGTCTTTTTTGTCTCGATTGGGGTCCCTATAGTGCTCAGAGGAATCACAATTAGACATTTCCCCCAAAACCTTCAACCCCAGCTCACGTAAACAGCGAAAGGAACGTAGAACCTAAAGGAACATTGGAACGCTCTTGAGTTTTATGGTTTATTTACTTATCCATGTTTATTTCCTAGCTCCGAACCCACCGGCGATCAGGGAGGAGCTGTGCACGGCGTCCTACGACACCATCTCGGTCCACTGGACGGCGGAGGACGAGTTCAGCGTCGTCTCCTACGAGCTCCAGTACACCATATTCACCGGCCAGACCAACGTCGTCAGTAAGTAATGAAAGAACCCAACAAGTGCAGCGTGGAGGCCGTGTGGGAAACAACTGGTATACGAATCCAAACTGGCTCCAGATGAGCACATGTAACGTCATTATCCGTGACAAACAAATCAAATCACTGCACTAAATTAAACGGTAACCTGAGAGCTCGAGAGCGCCAATGGAAACATGTCGTCATCGTCCCAGTACATTACAGCCTGAAACCAGACTTTAATGAGTGTTGAGTTTTTGTGTAGTATATATATACATGTCCGTTTTTGTACATTTTTATTTTTTCATTTGAATTTAGCAGCTCCTGTTTACATGGTATGAAAGTGACATGATCAGTGGACCAATAGACAACATGTTTTTCTTTAGACAGCAAATATACATGTTTCTATTGGTCCATTCATCATAAAATTGGTCCAACATTCATTGGAAAACACTCTGGATTATTATTATTATTATTATTATTATTATTATTATTATTGTAAAGCCTAAAAGGTCAACTAAATGCCTTTAAGGTCAACCAAAGGCCTGTATGGTCATCCAAGGCCTGTATGGTCAACCAAAGGCTTGTATGGTCAATCAAAGGCCTGTATGGTCAGCCAAAGGCCTGTATGGTCAACCAAAGGCCTGTATGGTCAACCAAAGGCCTATATGGTCAATCAAAGGCCTGTATGGTCAATCAAAGGACTGTATGGTCAACCAAAGGCTTTCATGGTCAATCAAAGGCCTGTATGGTCAACCAAAGGCCTGTAGGGCAAACCAAAGGCTTGTATGGTCAACCAAAGGCCTGTATGGTCAACCAAAGGCCTGTATGGTCAATCAAAGGCCTGTGTAGTCAACAAAATACTTTTAAGGTCAACTAAAGACCTGTATTGATGTTAAACGAGTGTGAACGTCTGAAAGTAGGAGTCTGTCTTTGTTTATTATATAATGAAGTGATCAGACAGTCGTGATCTGTGGAGACTGTGTTCTTCTAGACTGGCTCTGTTATATGAGTGACCTGTGGTGCTTGTGGTGCAGGTTTGTGTAACTCGGCCGACAGCTGGATGCTGGTGCCCAACATCAAACAGAACCACTACACGGTACACGGCCTGCAGAGCGGAACCAAATACATCTTCGTGGTGAAGGCCATGAACCACGCCGGCAGCCGCAACAGCGAACCGGCCAAGCTGAAGACCAACAGTGAGTTTTGTGGCTCAGTGGGTGGGAGCTCGGTGTTAATGGGAGGTGTCAAACTGAGAAGGTGGGAACAAACTGAGTGGGAGGGAACAAACTGAGTGGGAGGGAACAAACTGAGTGGGAGGGAACAATTAAGTAGAGTTTGTCGAGTGAGTCATTCCCGCCTTCGTCTCCGCAGGTCAGCCATTTAAACTGGACGCAAAGTCCGCACACAGGAAACTTAAGGTCTCTCACGACAACCTGACCGTGGAGAGGGACGAGACGTCCTCGAAGAAGGGCCACTCTCAGGACCGCTTCGGCAGCACGGGCAACTACGGAGTCACCGGGAACGTCTACATCGACAGCGGACGCCACTATTGGGAGACTCTGATTGGAGGCAGCACGTGGTGAGTGCAGGTTCACGGGTCATTCAGTGACATCAGCGCCGAATGGACGATCTGATCCACAGTCCAATCACATCCGGCCGGGTTTGTGGCGGAGGGAATATTCCGGGCTGGACGGTCTGCCTGGTAGAGCTGCTAATGTCAGTATTTCAGCAGAATATTACAGAGTGTTCTGCTGTTGATCTCGTAGATAATCTATAAGAAGCTGATCTCTGTGATGGGCGGGGAATGTAGTGCTCCCACCTACATAAATATACATTAACACAACAACACAGGCACTACAGGGGGCAGCAGCTACAACAGCAGGGATGGAATACAGTATTTGTGTGTGTGTGAGTCAGTGAGTGTGAGTGTGTATGTATTTATGAGTATGTGTGTTTGCATGTGTGTATGTGTGTGTATATGTGTGTATGTGTGTGTATGTATGTGTGTGTGTGTATGTGTGTGTGTGTATGTTTGCATGTGTATGTGTGTGTGTATGTATGTGTGTGTGTGTGTGTGTGTGTGTGTATGTGTGTGTGTATGTGTGTGTGTGTATGTGTGTGTGTGTATGTATGTGTGTGTGTGTGTGTATGTATGTGTGTGTGTGTATATGTGTGTGTGTATGTATGTGTGTATATGTGTGTGTGTATGTATGTGTGTATATGTGTGTATGTGTGTATGTGTGTGTATATGTATGTGTGTGTGTATATGTTTGTGTATGTATGTGTGTATATGTGTGTATGTGTGTGTATATGTATGTGTGTATGTATATGTTTGTGTAGTCTGTGGGAGTTGAGGAACGTGATGGTCTGTGTAGAGAACCTGTTGTCCAGGCTGACTGTGAGGGTCCGAATGCTCTGGTATCTTCTTCCAGTGTGTGTATGGGGTGTTGAGGGTCTACAGGGGACCCCCAGTGACCCTCGCTATTCGCTGAAGATCAGAATAACGGCATTGCTGCTTCCTCCGCAGGTTCGCCATCGGCATCGCCTACAAGTCGGCGCCCAAGCACGAGTGGATCGGGAAGAACTCGTCCTCGTGGGTTCTGTCCCGCTGCAATAACTCGTGGGCGGTCCGGCACGGCGGGAAGGAGCTGACCGTGGATCCCTCGCCCCACATGCGGCGCATCGGCGTCCTGCTGGACTACGACCTGGGATTTCTGGCCTTCTACGACGCTGCGGGCACCCAGCACCTCCACACCTTCGACATCGCCTTCTCCCAGCCCGTCTGCCCCGTCTTCAACGTCTGGAACAGGTGCCTGACCATACTCACGGGTCTGCCCATACCGGACCACCTGGAGACGAGCGACCCTCGGGTGTAGGAGGCCCCGGTCAGCTTTAAAACGACGGTAGCCCGAATGAACTGACCACGACTCTGACTCGGGTTGCGGTGGTTGTTTTGAGAGACGTACTGAAGGTCAGTTCTGACCAGACGTTCTGCCCTTTGCACATTAGCTCACTTTAATCAGCGCTGCGAGTCCAGGAGAGGATCTGTACCTTCAGTTACCACCACGTCTCAACCTGCTGGAGATCTTCCACCTCCCGACGTCCACTCAGATCATAACTGGAAAATCACCACCTCTCTGTGGACGTGGCAACACTGTGGTCCTCAAATTAACTCTTTCAAGCACACGTCAGTGAAATAGCGCCCCCTGTGGTTGGTGGTGAGCATGTTTCAGTTCACTAGTCTTTATTTCCCAATGAATCTGTATGGAAATTCTTCACATTCCTCGCATTCCACCAGCTTTCGCATCACTTCTGCAGACAGTCCAGCCTGGGAGCTCCATCAGCACGGCACCTTTCGAGATCACGAGAAGGTCCACCAGGTCCAGTTCACCAGCAGCAGCTCGGGAGCACACGTACTGGTCACTGCTGAAGCACAGGCGGGCTGTGGAAGCACCTTCACTGGGATGACGGTGATGTCTGTGGTGATGTTCTGCAGCTCCGGCTTCATTAGTCTCCTCAGAGACGTACAGTACACCTGCAAACGCCACACCTTCGTTTACTTCCAGTCTAAACACCATTAAACACAATAAACACTTTCACACACAATCATCATTTTCACTATTAAATCTGTTCACTCTTCTTTTAACAGACGTGCTTTCAGCTTTTTAACCCTTTGATGCACACCCGCCCCGTATTCAGTTCCTATACTGACTGTAAATCTATTAAAATCAGTTTATTTCATTATTTAATATTTCAAGTGTTGATTAAAAATCTGGTCTTTGATCTTAAATCATTAATTAAATTCTTATTTATTTACTTTCTGATCTAAAACAGTGTTAGTAAATATGTTTCTGAAAATGAAACTCTGATGGTGTAGAAGGTACTGACTCACTGATGTCGTCACGGTTGGCGCTGAAGAACCTGCTAATGTTTGGTTCCAGCTGAGAACGAACTTACTGGGTTGAGAACCGAATGCAGGTGGAAAAACACCGAAGGGTTAAAAATCAGGAGAGCGCCCCACGTTGGTTGACACAGGAACTGTAATGTTCTTCTTCAGGAACTGTGAGGTCCTGATTTGGGAACTGTGAGGTTCTCCTTTAGGAACTTTGTGGTTTCTTCTTTAGGAAATGTGTGGTCCTCCTTTAGGAACTGTAATGGTCTCCTTCAGGAACTGTGAGGTTCTGATTTGGGAACTGTGTGGTTCTCTTGCAGTAACTACATAGTTTCTTCTTAAGGGTCCGTGTTGTTCTGTTTTAGGGACCGTATAGCTCTTTATCAGGAACCTTGAGATTCTTGTCTAAGAACTGTGGTTCTCCTATAGGAATTATGTGGTGTATCTTTTAGGATCTGCAGCGTTCTTCTTGAGGAACTACGTGGTCCTCTAACTGGAATTGTGCTGTTCCATCCTAAGGAACTGTGCGGTTCTCTTGCAGGAACTGTGAGCTCCTAAATTGGGAGCTGTGTGGTTCTCTTGCAGGAGCTGTTTCTTCTTAAGGGTCCGTGTCGTGCGTCAGTGATACAAAAATGATTTTTATTAATAAGGTAAATAATAAACTGATCAGGATGTGTGATGATCAGAAACAAGAACACTGATGAATGTATGGAAGCTTTAATGATGAAATTAATTCACTGTAAAGATCTAATAAAATCTCAGTCGGGTCACTTTTGATCAGGTTGTGCATCAAAGGGTTAAATTAATCTGCTGGAGTATCTTTCAGCGTCTGCTGATTTAATTACATCCCAAATAATACAGACGTTCTCGTATCTGTTCTCACTAAGAGCTTTTTCACACCAGCACGTCCTTCGAGGTGTCTTCTCACAGTGGACGGATGGACAGGAACACCTGTGGATGTTCTCAGATCTGAAGCCGTTTGATGTTCTCCTCTCTCAGAGATCAAAGTGCTGTTTATCTTCTGGGGACAGTGTTGGTGGTCTTGCAGGGTTGTTAGGGTCTCAGTTTCTCTGGAGCTTTAATCAGTTTGTAATCCAGTTTTGGAGACTTCTTCCCTCCGTATGCAATTTTATCACTTTATCTTCACTTTCAATGTAAGTCAATGGAACCAGAAGCTGGTTTGGAGCATCTCTATTGGTCCGTTCATCGTGGAGTTTACACCCAATGTAAACAGCAGCTGCTGCGCTCCAATAATACTAAAATTATATATATGTGTGTGTGTGTGTGTGTGTGTGTGTGTGTGTGTGTGTGTGTGTGTGTGTGTGTGTGTGTGTGTGTATGTTAGTGTGTGTTGGCCATGCGATAGACTGGCAACCTGTCAGTTCACAGTGTACCCCGCCTTCGTCCGAGGATGCTGGGATTGGCTGTAGCCCCCCGTGAGCCCAACTATCAGGATAAAGCAGAAGATATATATATATATATATATATATATATATTAGGGCTGTGTATGGGCAAGAACCTGGCAATACAATACGTATTGTGATACGGCGCTCACGATTCTATATATAGTGATATCTTGTGATACTGCAAGTAAAGTGATATATTGAATATTTTTCAAATCCTACTATTAAAACACACCACTGTATGAACAGGTTTGCTGATGTTTAAACAGCACTGCGCTCTTGTGCTGCTTGTTAATGTTGGAGTGGAGCTGAAAATTGATTACAACACTGCCATCTAGTGGTCAGAGGTTTAAACACAAGACATATTTGAGTCACTGTCTGCCAGGAATCTGAGTATCGATACTGTGTCTTTGCGAATCGATACAGTATCACTAAACATAATATCCTGATATTCAATATTTCTGATATTTTCTTACACCCCTACTATATATATATATAATACAGTATTGGATAGCAGCAGCTGAGGTTTTTATCGCATAAAAAATTAGGAACCTGTACTTATTAAATAAATAACGGTGGTCTGTAAGTTTTGGTGGTCTGTAAGTTTTGCACTGCACTGTAAGTAAAAATGTCCCCACATATAATTTTCCATCCACTGTGTTTGGTTTCTCTGTTTTTCAGCCGGTTCTGGTTTTTGATTCTTTGTGAAATATAAAAACATTTAATAAATATTGTTTAAAGTATGAGTGTCATCACTGTCTCACTGTTCACCTTCTGGACTGTCATGTTCTATCAGATACATAACTAATAATCAGTTCAGTTCAATTCAGATAAGTTTAATTCAGTTCCGTTCTATTTGTACAGCAGTTTCTCCTCAGCTGCAGTAAGAAAGAAGAGAGTGTAAAAAAAAACTTCCAGAGCTCGAGGAGAACCACTGAGAGGAACCAACTCTCAGAACTCTCCAAGAACATGAAGATAAACCACATGCTCCACAAGAAGATGAGACAGACTAAGAAGAACCAAGAAAAGGAGCAAATCTCTAAGAACAGGGATGATGTTTATCTGGAACATGGTGGGAAATATACAGAATGGTACATCAGACATAGTGCAGAGTATAAAGGATAGAAGGTCCAGAACATGGTGGACCCATACATGGTTTTAGATCTAGAACATGGTGGAACATGTAAAGGATAGTACATAAAGAACCCGTACACTAGATACAGAACCTGGTGGAATGCATACAGAATTAAATATTTAGAAGATGATGGAACAAATACAGAATGGTAGATCTAGATACAGGGCAAAACAAAATAAAAGTCTATGACACTAATGACAAGAACGAACTAGGAAAACTAAATTTAATCAGATCTATTATTATTATTATTATTATTATTATAAGAAGAAGAAGTAGTAGTTGTAGTATAAAGTAATAAAAACAAAAATTATATATATATATATATATATATATATATATATATATATATATATATATATATATTATATATATATATATATATATATATATATATATATATATATATATATATATATATATATATATATATATATAAAACACGTACGATCTCAGTGTCTCTCTCTCTCTTTCTCTTTCTCTCTCTCTCTAGTATAGTTATTTAATTTATTAGTTTCATTATTTAATTATCTACTATAATTACTTATGATAATTTATTTTTAGAATTTCTGAGATTCGTTTACAAAACTTATGCACTCTGAGTTTATGTCGTATATTAATGAGTCTATATTATACTAACTAGTCATTTACTAGTTATGATTTCAAATTTTACAGTATTTTAATTTGATTTTTTAAAAATTTAATTACATTTATTTATACGTTTATTTTTATTTTTAAACATATTATTATTGTTTAATTTCAGTTCTATTTTAATTCTTGGGCTTTTATTTTGTATGTAATTTTACGGTCCAATCAAATGCGGCGACGCACTCAGCGGCCGTGACGTACGTGCGCGACTTCCGCCTCAAACCGGAACGCCGTGTGTTGTGATGACGTCGATGCGCAGCGGCTGAAGAAGATGATGAAGATGAAGACGGAGAGAGAGAAGGAGGAGAAGCCGGAGGAGAGAGGGAGAGCGGAGAGAGGAGAGGAGCGGGAGAGGGAGGAGAGAGCGGAGGACAGGCAGGAGCGGAGCGGCTGGACTTCACTGACCGACTCGCAGAGTCTGTGCGCGGAGGAGATCCGGAGCTCCGCCGAGACCCTGGAGCTCCCAGCAGAGGCGAGACTACCATATATATATATAAATATAAATATATAAATATAAATATACATACACTCACTCTTATAATATCTTATTTATATTAAATAGTATATAGTTTAATATCTACATTACACGAGCTCGAGCCTGACTTCTCACTAGAACTTTCAGTTTCAACTTTAACGGAGCCCCAGTTAGTTTCAGCCACATGAACAAAAACAAAACATAAACATTTACTTCATTTCACTATTTATTAATACAGTGACTATAGTGAGACAGTTACATCAGTGCTATAGTGAGACAGTAAGACAGTGACTATAGTGAGACAGTTACATCAGTGCTATAGTGAGACAGTAAGACAGTGACTATAGTGAGACAGTAAGACAGTGACTATAGTGAGACAGTGACTACATTGACTATAGTGAGACAGTACGACAGTGACTATAGTGAGACTGACTATAGTGACAACAGTGACTATAGTGAGACAGTGACTATAGTAAGACAGTGACTACAGTGACTATAGTGAGAAAGTAAGACAGTGACTATAGTGAGACAGTACGACAGTGACTATAGTGAGACAGTAAGACAGTGACTATAGTGAGACAGTGACTACATTGACTATAGTGAGACAGTACGACAGTGACTATAGTGAGACTGACTATAGTGACAACAGTGACTATAGTGAGACAGTAAGACAGTGACTATAGTGAAACAGTGACAACAGTGACTATAGTGAGACAGTGACTATAGTGAGTCAGTGACATCAGTGCTACAGTGACTATAGTGACTATAGTGAGACAGTAAGACACTGACTATAGTGAGACAGTAAGACAGTGACTATAGTGAGACAGTAAGACAGTGACTATAGTGAGACAGTAAGACAGTGACTACAGTGAGACAGTAAGACAGTGACTATAGTGAGACAGTGATTATAGTGAGACAGTAAGCCAGTGACTATAGTGAGACAGTACGACAGTGACTATAGTGAGACAGTAAGACAGTGACTATAGTAAGACAGTGACTACAGTGACTATAGTGAGAAAGTAAGACAGTGACTATAGTGAGACAGTACGACAGTGACTATAGTGAGACAGTAAGACAGTGACTATAGTAAGACAGTGACTATAATGACTATAGTGAGACAGTAAGACAGTGACTATAGTGAGACAGTAAGACAGTGACTACAGTGAGACAGTAATACAGTGACTACAGTGAGACAGTAAGACAGTGACTATAGTGAGACAGTAAGACAGTGACTATAGTGGGACAGTGACAACAGTGACTATAGTGAGACAGTGAGACAGTGACTATAGTGAGACAGTGACTACAGTGAGACAGTAAGACAGTGACTACAGTGAGACAGTAATACAGTGACTATAGTGACTACAGTGAGACAGTAAGACAGTGACTATAGTGAGACAGTAAGACAGTGACTATAGTGAGACAGTAATACAGTGACTATAGTGACTATAGTGAGACAGTAAAACAGTGACTATAGTGAGACAGTAAGACAGTGACTATAGTGAGACAGTGACTACATTGACTATAGTGAGACAGTACGACAGTGACTATAGTGAGACAGTAAGACAGTGACTATAGTGAGACAGTGACTACATTGACTATAGTGAGACAGTACGACAGTGACTATAGTGAGACAGTAAGACAGTGACTATAGTGAGACAGTGACTACATTGACTATAGTGAGACAGTAAGACAGTGACTATAGTGGGACAGTGACTATAGTGAGACAGTAAGACAGTGACTATAGTGAGACAGTGACTATAGTGAGACAGTGACAACAGTGACTATAGTGAGACAGTAAGACAGTGACTATAGTGAGACAGTGACTATAGTGAGACAGTAAGACAGTGACTATAATGAGACAGTAAGACAGTGACTATAGTGAGACAGTGACTACATGACTATAGTGAGACAGTAAGACAGTGACTATAATGAGACAGTAAGACAGTGACTATAGTGAGACAGTGACTACATGACTATAGTGAGACAGTAAGACAGTGACTATAGTGAGACAGTAAGACAGTGACTATAGTGAGACAGTGACAACAGTGACTATAGTGAGACAGTACGACAGTGACTATAGTGAGACTGACTATAGTGAAACAGTGACAACAGTGACTATAGTGAGACAGTAAGACAGTGACTACAGTGAGACAGTGACTACATTGACTATAGTGAGACAGTACGACAGTGACTATAGTGAGACTGACTATAGTGAAACAGTGACAACAGTGACTATAGTGAGACAGTAAGACAGTGACTATAGTGAAACAGTGACAACAGTGACTATAGTGAGACAGTAAGACAGTGACTATAGTGAGTCAGTGAAACAGTGACAACAGTGACTATAGTGAGACAGTAAGACAGTGACTATAGTGAGTCAGTGATATCAGTGCTATAGTGACTATAGTGAGACTGACTATAGTGAAACAGTGACAACAGTGACTATAGTGAGACAGTAAGACAGTGACTATAGTGACACAGTGACTACATTGACTATAGTTAGACAGTAAGACAGTGACTATAGTGAGTCAGTGACATCAGTGCTACAATGACTATAGTGAGACAGTAAGACAGTGACTATAGTGAAACAGTGACAACAGTGACTATAGTGAGACAGTAAGACAGTGACTATAGTGAGTCAGTGACATCAGTGCTACAGTGACTATAGTGACTATAGTGAGACAGTAAGACAGTGACTATAGTGAGACTGACTATAGTGAAACAGTGACAACAGTGACTATAGTGAGACAGTAAGACAGTGACTATAGTGACACAGTGACTACATTGACTATAGTGAGACAGTAAGACAGTGACTATAGTGAAACAGTGACAACAGTGACTATAGTGAAACAGTAAGACAGTGACTATAGTGAGTCAGTAAGACAGTGACTATAGTGAGACAGTAAGACAGTGACTATAGTGAGACAGTGATGAAACAGTGATGGAACAGTGAGACAGTGACGAACAGTGACTATAGTGAGACAGTAAGACAGTGACTATAGTGAGACAGTAAGACAGTGACTATAGTGAGTCAGTAAGACAGTGACTACAGTGACTATAGTGAGACAGTAAGACACTGACTATAGTGAGACAGTACGACAGTGACTATAGTGAGACAGTACGATAGTGACTATAGTGAGACAGCAAGACAGTGACTATAGTGAGACAGTAAGACAGTGACTATAGTGAGACAGTAAGACAGTGACTATAGTGAGACTGACTATAGTGAAACAGTGACAACAGTGACTATAGTGAGACAGTAAGACAGTGACTATAGTGACACAGTGACTACATTGACTATAGTGAGACAGTAAGACAGTGACTATAGTGAAACAGTGACAACAGTGACTATAGTGAAACAGTAAGACAGTGACTATAGTGAGTCAGTAAGACAGTGACTATAGTGAGACAGTAAGACACTGACTATAGTGAGACAGTGATGAAACAGTGATGGAACAGTGAGACAGTGACGAACAGTGACTATAGTGAGACAGTAAGACAGTGACTATAGTGAGACAGTGATGAAACAGTGATGAAACAGTGATGAAACAGTGAGACAGTGACGAACAGTGACTATAGTGAGACAGTAAGACAGTGACTATAGTGAGACAGTAAGACAGTGACTATAGTGAGTCAGTAAGACAGTGACTACAGTGACTATAGTGAGACAGTAAGACACTGACTATTTAGACAGTACGACAGTGACTATAGTGAGACAGTACGATAGTGACTATAGTGAGACAGCAAGACAGTGACTATAGTGAGACAGTAAGACAGTGACTATAGTGAGACAGTAAGACAGTGACTATAGTGAGTCTGACTATAGTGAAACAGTGACAACAGTGACTATAGTGAGACAGTAAGACAGTGACTATAGTGACACAGTGACTACATTGACTATAGTGAGACAGTAAGACAGTGACTATAGTGAAACAGTAAGATAGTGACTATAGTGAGACAGTAAGACAGTGACTATAGTGAGACAGTAAGACAGTGACTATAGTGAGGCCGTGATGAAACAGTGAGACAGTGACGAACAGTGACTATAGTGAGACTGTAAGACAGTGACTATAGTGAGACAGTAAGACAGTGACTATAGTGAGACTGTGATGAAACAGTGAGACAGTGACGAACAGTGACTATAGTGAGACAGTAAGACAGTGACTATAGTGAGACAGTGATGAAACAGTGAGACAGTGACTATAGTGAGACAGTGACTATAGTGAGACAGTGACGAGACAGTGACTACAGTGAGACAGTGACTATAGTGAGACAGTACGACAGTGACTATAGTGAGACAGTGATGAAACAGTGAGACAGTGACGAGACAGTGACTACAGTGAGACAGTGACTATAGTGAGACAGTAAGACAGTGACTATAGTGAGACAGTGAGACAGTGACGAGACAGTGACTACAGTGAGACAGTGACTAAACCCTGGTGGGTTCCCCATCAGACTCCTTCACCAGAGATACCATAGCAACCACATAATGACACCTAATGTCCTATCAGGAAACGCTCTTCAGTAGTTTCTGTTGTCTGTCCAGCTGAACTGATGGACCTGTCTCTCTGGTTTGTCTCCAGCTGCCCATCGAGGACCTCTGCTCGTTGTCCTCACGCTCCTTGTTCCCGGCGGCCGTTCCCGCCTCCACAGAGGACGTCCTGCTCAAGGGCTTCCAGATGCTGGGCATGGAGGACCAGCGCATAGAGACGGCTCAGCAGGTACCAGCTGACCATGTGAGGAGTTGCGTGTGACCCGGTGTTGTAGGTGTGGGTTGTTGTTGATCGCGCCTCTTTTTCTGCTGCAGTTTTTCTCCTGGTTCTCCAAACTGCAGGCCCGGATGGACCAGGACGAAGGAGCGAAGTACAGGTCCGTGTGTGAGCAGTGTGAGGAGTGTGAGCAGTGTGAGGAGTGTGAGCAGTGTGAGGAGTGTGGAGAGTGTGGAGAGTGTGGAGAGTGTGAGCAGTGTGGAGAGTGTGAGCAGTGTGGAGAGTGTGAGGAGTGTGAGGAGTGTGAGGGGTGTGAGCAGTGTGAGCAGTGTGAGCAGTGTGGAGAGTGTGGAGAGTGTGGAGAGTGTGAGCAGTGTGGAGAGTGTGGAGAGTGTGAGCAGTGTGGAGAGTGTGAGCAGTGTGGAGAGTGTGAGCAGTGTGGAGAGTGTGGAGAGTGTGAGCAGTGTGAGCAGTGTGGAGAGTGTGAGCAGTGTGGAGAGTGTGGAGTGTGAGCAGTGTGGGGAGTGTGAGCAGTGAGGAGAGTGTGAGGAGTGTGAGCAGTGTGAGCAGTGAGGAGAGTGTGAGGAGTGTGAGCAGTGAGGAGAGTGTGAGGAGTGTGAGCAGTGTGGAGAGTGTGAGGAGTGTGAGCAGTGTGAGCAGTGTGGAGAGTGTGGAGTGTGAGCAGTGTGGGGAGTGTGAGCAGTGAGGAGAGTGTGAGGAGTGTGGAGAGTGTGAGCAGTGTGGAGAGTGTGGAGAGTGTGAGCAGTGTGGAGAGTGTGGAGAGTGTGAGCAGTGTGGAGAGTGTGAGCAGTGTGAAGAGTGTGAGCAGTGTGAGCAGTGTGGAGAGTGTGGAGTGTGAGCAGTGTGGGGAGTGTGAGCAGTGAGGAGAGTGTGAGGAGTGTGGAGAGTGTGAGCAGTGTGGAGGAGTGTGGAGAGTGTGAGCAGTGTGGAGAGTGTGAGCAGTGTGGAGAGTGTGAGCAGTGTGGAGGAGTGTGGAGAGTGTGAGCAGTGTGGAGAGTGTGAGGAGTGTGAGCAGTGTGGAGAGTGTGGAGAGTGTGAGCAGTGTGGAGAGTGTGGAGAGTGTGAGCAGTGTGGAGAGTGTGAGCAGTGTGAAGAGTGTGAGCAGTGTGAGCAGTGTGGAGAGTGTGGAGTGTGAGCAGTGTGGGGAGTGTGAGCAGTGAGGAGAGTGTGAGGAGTGTGGAGAGTGTGAGCAGTGTGGAGGAGTGTGGAGAGTGTGAGCAGTGTGGAGAGTGTGAGCAGTGTGGAGAGTGTGAGCAGTGTGGAGAGTGTGGAGAGTGTGGAGAGTGTGAGCAGTGTGGAGAGTGTGGAGAGTGTGAGCAGTGTGGAGAGTGTGAGCAGTGTGGAGAGTGTGGAGAGTGTGAGCAGTGTGGAGAGTGTGGAGAGTGTGAGCAGTGTGGAGAGTGTGAGCAGTGTGGAGAGTGTGAGGAGTGTGAGCAGTGTGAGCAGTGTGGAGAGTGTGAGCAGTGTGGAGAGTGTGAGCAGTGTGGAGAGTGTGGAGAGTGTGAGCAGTGTGGAGAGTGTGGAGAGTGTGAGCAGTGTGGAGAGTGTGAGCAGTGTGGATAGTGTGAGCAGTGTGGAGAGTGTGAGCAGTGTGGAGAGTGTGGAGAGTGTGAGCAGTGTGAGCAGTGTGGAGAGTGTGAGCAGTGTGGAGAGTGTGGAGTGTGAGCAGTGTGGAGAGTGTGAGCAGTGTGGAGGAGTGTGGAGAGTGTGAGCAGTGTGGAGAGTGTGAGGAGTGTGAGCAGTGTGAGGAGTGATTTGAGTGATGAGTTAGATCCGGCTCTGGCGGCTCTGGTGTCGGTTCTGATGTGCAGGTTTGTTTGAGTCCTGTCTGAAAAGTTCTCCGTGGTTTCAGGAGGACCCGCGAGTGTCTGAGCTGTTATCAGGGTCAGTGTGATGCTATCCTGCTGGACGTCTCGGCGGCGCTGGAACATCTGGACTCTCTGCAGAAGCAGTATCTGTTCGTCTCCACCAAAACCGGCACTCTGCACGAGGCCTGCGAGCAGCTGCTGAAGGAGCAGGTCATCAGAACATCACCGTTATTTATAAACACATACTAGAATTAATTCATTAATTAATGAACTAAATACATTCAGTTAAACACAGTGAAATTATTAAACTAGTTATTTTTTTATTTTATTTTATTTTATTACAAATTCTGTGATTTTACTGCCACAGACGTCTCTACCTATCATTCTGGATTTTATATCTCACCCATCCATCCATCCATCCATCCACCTACCCATCCATCCATCCATCCATTCATCCATCCATCCATCCATCCACCTACCCATCCATCCATCCATCCATTCATCCATCCATCCATCCATCCATCCATCCATCCATCCATCCATCCATTCATCCACCTACCAACCCATCCTACTACCCATCCACCCATTTATCCATCCATCCATTTATCCATCCATTCATATATTCATCCATCCATCCATCCATTTATCCATTCATCCATTTATCCATCCATTCATATATTCATCCATCCATCCATCCATTTATCCATCCATTCATATATTCATCCATCCATCCATCCATTTATCCATTCATCCATTTATCCATCCATTCATATATTCATCCATCCATCCATCCATTTATCCATTCATCCATTTATTTATCCAGCCATCCATCCATTTGTCTATCCATTTGCTAATCCATCCATTTGTCCATCCATCCATTCGTTTATCTATCCAGCTATCCATTTATCCATCCATCCATTTGTTTATCAAACCATTTGTCAATCCATCCATTTGTCAATCTATCCATTTGTCAATCTATCCATTTGTCAATCTATCCATTTGTCAATCCATCCATTTGTCAATCTATCCATTTGTCAATCTATCCATTTGTTAGTCCATCTATTTGTCCATCCATCTATACACCAACCCGTCCACCATACCCCCATCCATCCATCCATCCATCCATTAATCTATCTGCCCACCACTCCATCCATCCATCAAAACATTTGGACAGTATTAAAATTATTTTATACAAATATCTTCTATTATTATTATTATTATTATTAGTAGTAGTAGTAGTAGTAGTAGTAGTAGTAGTATTATTATTAGTATTATTAATATTATTATTATTAGTAGTAGTAGTAGTAGTAGTAGTATTAGTATTATTATTAATATTATTATTATTATTAGTAGTAGTAGTAGTAGTAGTATTATTATTAGTATTATTAATATTATTATTATTAGTAGTAGTAGTAGTATTAGTATTATTATTAATAGTAGTATACTCAGAAGTATAATAATAGTTATTATTGTTCTTTACTTTGTTTTCTTTGCTTATATAAATAAATAATTAAATATATAGTCATAAGTCTAGGTTTGGGTGCCTCGGTCACATAATCTTCTAAAACAGGATATTAATAAATAATTTTTTCACTGAAGTTAGCTGTGCAGGGTGGACGTTCACTGTAGAGGCTGTAGTGGTTTATTATTACCTAGTAAATATGTTTGTGTGTGACTGTTACTTTTATTTATTTATGTTTATTTCTTTTCTGTGTTTGGACTGGAATGTGAAACTAACTGATGTTCCTCTGCTGCAGTCCGAGCTGGTGGACCTGGCCGAGAGCATCCAGCAGAAACTTTCATATTTCAACGAACTGGAGACCATCAACACGGTACGCCTGGTCCCAGCTGCTCGGCGTGGTGTTCGGTGTTTGTGTTCACTAAGAGTGACTGTCTGTGTTCTCTGCTCAGAAGCTGAACTCTCCCACGCTATCGGTGAACAGCGAGGGCTTCATTCCAATGCTGTCCAAACTGGACGACTGTATAGAGTACGTCTCCTCACATGTGAGTCCAGCGTCCTCCGTGTCGAGGACAGTCGAGTCCGATGTCTCACTGGGTCGGTGATACCGGCTGATATGAAACTCCTGAATGTTTTATTGATGTTGGAATAACACACGACCTAAAACCCAGCAGTCAGTAGTTTTGGATTTTGTTAGAGTGTCCACATAGTTATGACAGCAGAACATCCTGAACTGGAGGATCTGAACATGAACATCAGGTTTGAACATCTCACACCTGATCTCAGGACCTTAAACAGGATCTCACACAGTTCTGGCTGGTTCTGCCTCCAGTGCTGCAGTTTACCAGAGGTGTGCAAAAGTTTGGGTACTCGGGAGGTGGTACTAGGGAGGTGGTACTAGGGAGGTGGTACTAAGGAGGTGGTACTAAGGAGGTGGTACATGTGGGCAACAACAAAAATGTTGCTTATCCTAAATATTCACAAAACTAAAACCGTGTAGTGTGAACTAGACATAAGCCAACCCACACCTGCAACAGCCAATAGGAACGCAGTTCAGTTTAATGACCAGTAATAGAATTAATGTAAATTACAAACAGCTGCTGTCATAATCAGTAGAAGATATTATTTATTTTTATATATATATATATATATATATATATATATGTGTATGTATGTATGTATGTATATATATATATATGTGTATGTATGTATATGTATGTATGTATGTATATACACACACACACACACATACAGTGAGAGACTGAAGTATAGTATTTATTGTCACTGTCAATGAAAAACATGGTATTTAGATTTTTGTTGATTTTGATTTTTCTACATCATTTGAGCCAATGGTCGTTTACACTGTGTGAAAATGTCATGATGAATGGACCAATAGAAACGCTCCAAAATAGCTTGGAAAAAATTCTGGTTCCATTGATTTACACTGAAAGTAAAGTAGGATTTTGGTCTCTCCTGCGAAGTTGAAATTTTGAAGATACTTGTTTTTCATTGGACTGCTCCCCCCTCCAGACACAGCTCAGATAACTAGTATATGAGGAACCTGTATTTAACTAGATCCTCCATATCCCAGATTTATGATCACCATCCAGTGAAAAGCAAGCGTTCCCAAAATACCAACTTTTCAGTCTTTACTTTCAATGGAAGTCAATGGAACCAGTTTCTGAGCTACTTTGGAGCATTTCTATTGGTCCATTCATCATGAAAAAATACATGTTTTTCTTTGAACTGTGATAATAAATAACAGGTTTATCTAGGAGTCCATACGGGCTCCTGTCTTTGCTGCGTGCTGGATTAGAGGAAGAGTGAAGTGAAAGGTTCTCCTGGTGCCTCTCTCTCTCCTCCTGCAGCCCAACTTTAAGGATCACCCCGTGTACCTGGCCAAGTTCCGGCAGTGTCTGTCCAGAGCCATGCAGCTCATCAGGACCCACGCGGTCAACACCTTACACAACATCACCGGTCAGCTCACTAAACGGGTCAGTGCGGTCGTTTCTCTTCCACAGGAGCTTCTAACTGGAGGTCTGAACCGGCCGTGGCTTCTCTAAACGCGTGGCTTTGTCTCCGCAGGACCCGATGGGCACGGCTAACGCTGACAACGCCTTCACGCTCTACTACGTGAAGTTCAGAGCCGCGGCACCAAAACTCAGAGTAAGGACCAACATCCTCATCGCTCAGGAGTGTTTCTCCTAGATACCCTGAGCATCAGCACAGGATGAGCTCCAACCAGCAGCAGCAGTGTAGACCAGCGTGCAGGGTTCTAGTAATGAATAGTCCATCCATCCATCATCTTCAGCTTTATCCTGCTAGTCAGGGTCACGGGGGGGCTGGAGCCAATCCCAGCACGCACTCACACCTACGACAGTTTAGAGTGAGGAGGAAACTCACCAGACACTCAACTCTCAGGTGTCTTCAGAACTCGTGTCAGTTCAGCGTCCGTTAACTGGAAGCCAGGACTGTTGACTGAGTAGCTTAGCCGAAACGCTACTACCAGAACCTCCTCTCTCCTAGTCCACAGCACTGCTTTACTCTTACACCTACGTGTACTGTAGTGATTATTAAATGATGGCTTCAGAGTTGGGCTCTTGTTCACTGGGGTGATTATAGAAGTAGGAAAGTTGGTGAAAGCGTCCTTTGTGATGTTGTGTTTTATTATTAAAGCGAATGATGATCCATAATTAACTCTACACGTTACATTCCAGGCTCTCATCGAACAGGTCGAACAGCGGTCCGAGAAAATCCCAGAGTGAGTGTCTCCTTCAGCTCTCCTGCGTTCCTCATTCAGTGTTGGAGAAGTTATTTAGAGTGATTTAGTGTGTGATGGTGTTTACGGTGGTGGTGATGGTGTTTACGGTGGTGGTGGTGATGTTTACAGTGGTGGTGGTGATGTTTACAGTGGTGGTGATGGTGTTTACAGTGGTGGTGGTGATGTTTACAGTGGTGGTGATGGTGTTTACAGTGGTGGTGGTCGTGTTTACAGTGGTGGTGGTGATGTTTACAGTGGTGGTGATGGTGTTTACAGTGGTGGTGGTGATGTTTACAGTGGTGGTGGTGGTGATGTTTACAGTGGTGGTGATGTTTACAGTGGTGGTGGTGTTTACAGTGGTGGTGGTGGTGATGTTTACAGTGGTGGTGGTGTTTACAGTGGTGGTGGTGGTGATGTTTACAGTGGTGGTGATGGTGTTTACAGTGGTGGTGATGGTGTTTACAGTGGTGGTGGTGATGTTTACAGTGGTGGTGGTGATGTTTACAGTGGTGGTGATGTGTTTACAGTGGTGGTGGTGATGTTTACAGTGGTGGTGGTGGTGATGTTTACAGTGGTGGTGGTGATGTTTACAGTGGTGGTGATGGTGTTTACAGTGGTGGTGGTGATGTTTACAGTGGTGGTGGTGATGTTTACAGTGGTGGTGATGGTGTTTACGGTGGTGGTGGTGATGTTTACAGTGGTGGTGGTGATGTTTACAGTGGTGGTGATGGTGTTTACAGTGGTGGTGGTGATGTTTACAGTGGTGGTGATGGTGTTTACAGTGGTGGTGGTCGTGTTTACAGTGGTGGTGGTGGTGATGTTTACAGTGGTGGTGATGGTGTTTACAGTGGTGGTGGTGATGTTTACAGTGGTGGTGGTGGTGATGTTTACAGTGGTGGTGATGTTTACAGTGGTGGTGGTGTTTACAGTGGTGGTGGTGGTGATGTTTACAGTGGTGGTGGTGTTTACAGTGGTGGTGGTGGTGATGTTTACAGTGGTGGTGATGGTGTTTACAGTGGTGGTGATGGTGTTTACAGTGGTGGTGATGGTGTTTACAGTGGTGGTGGTGATGTTTACAGTGGTGGTGGTGATGTTTACAGTGGTGGTGATGTGTTTACAGTGGTGGTGGTGATGTTTACAGTGGTGGTGGTGATGTTTACAGTGGTGGTGATGGTGTTTACAGTGGTGGTGGTCGTGTTTACAGTGGTGGTGGTGATGTTTACAGTGGTGGTGATGGTGTTTACAGTGGTGGTGGTGATGTTTACAGTGGTGGTGGTGGTGATGTTTACAGTGGTGGTGATGTTTACAGTGGTGGTGGTGTTTACAGTGGTGGTGGTGGTGATGTTTACAGTGGTGGTGGTGATGATGTTTACAGTGGTGGTGATGGTGTTTGCAGTGGTGGTGATGATGTTTACAGTGGTGGTGGTGATGTTTATGGTGGTGGTGTTTACAGTGGTGGTGGTGATGATGTTTACAGTGGTGGTGGTGTTTACAGTGGTGGTGTTTACAGTGGTGGTGATGGTGTTTACGGTGGTGGTGGTGATGTTTACAGTGGTGGTGATGTTTACAGTGGTGGTGATGGTGTTTACAGTGGTGGTGATGTTTACAGTGGTGGTGGTGATGATGTTTACAGTGGTGGTGATGGTGTTTACAGTGGTGGTGGTGATGTTTACAGTGGTGGTGGTGTTTACAGTGGTGGTGTTTACAGTGGTGGTGATGGTGTTTACAGTGGTGGTGATGGTGTTTACAGTGGTGGTGTTTATGGTGTTTACAGTGGTGGTGTTTATGGTGGTGGTGTTTACAGTGGTGATGGTGTTTACAGTGGTGGTGATGTTTACAGTGGTGGTGGTGATGATGTTTACAGTGGTGGTGATGGTGTTTACAGTGGTGGTGATGTTTACAGTGGTGATGGTGTTTACAGTGGTGGTGGTGATGGTGTTTACAGTGGTGGTGATGGTGTTTACAGTGGTGGTGATGGTGTTTACAGTGGTGGTGATGGTGTTTGTAGTGGTGGTGGTGGTGGTGTTTACAGTGGTGGTGATGGTGTTTACAGTGGTGGTGATGGTGTTTACAGTGGTGGTGTTTATGGTGTTTACAGTGGTGGTGTTTATGGTGGTGGTGATGGTGTTTACTGTGGTGGTGTTTATGGTGTTTACAGTGGTGGTGTTTATGGTGGTGGTGATGGTGTTTACAGTGGTGGTGTTTATGGTGTTTACAGTGGTGGTGTTTATGGTGGTGGTGATGGTGTTTACTGTGGTGGTGATGGTGTTTACAGTGGTGGTGTTTATGGTGTTTACAGTGGTGGTGTTTATGGTGGTGGTGATGGTGTTTACAGTGGTGGTGTTTATGGTGTTTACAGTGGTGGTGTTTACAGTGGTGGTGATGGTGTTTACAGTGGTGGTGATGGTGTTTACAGTGGTGGTGTTTATGGTGTTTACAGTGGTGGTGTTTATGGTGGTGGTGATGGTGTTTATGGTGGTGGTGATGTTTATGTAGTTTATGCAGAGTTTTATTTATTTGTGTATTGTGTGTGTGTGTGTGTGTGTGTGTGTGTGTGTGTAACTCATTATCAGGTATCAGCAGCTGCTGGACGATATCCACCAGTGTTACCTGGACCAGAGGGAGGCGCTACTGAGCCCCAGCATCAACTCCACCATCACTGACCTGACCACCCAAAGCAACAAAGACCACTGCGCTCTGGTCAGTATGGTATACTCTGCCTCACTGCTCTGACCCCACAGCCGTACTCCTGACTGACCCACTGACGCACCTGTAGAGAGTCTGTTTGATCTGCTGTGTGGTGGTGATACGTGGTGATCAGGTAGAGGAAGCTGTGGTCAGTAGATCCGCTCGCTGACGTGTGGTCTCCTCTCTCAGGTGCGCAGTGGATGTGCCTTCATGGCTCACGTGTGTCAGGACGAGCACCAGCTCTACAGCGAGTTCTTCTCCAAACCCACAGCCAAGCTGGAGTGAGTACCGACCGTGAGCCTGAAAGACCACCCCCCACACTCCAGCCCCCCGAGACTCCCGTCTGAATCTGTTTAGTGATGCTCGTGCAGAAGCGGCAGGTTTCTGAAGGTTGTTGTTGTTGTTGTTGTTGTTGTTTCCGGTCAGTGAGCTGCTGGAGAAGCTGTGTCTGTCTCTGTACGACGTGCTGCGGCCGCTCATCATCCACGTGGTTCACCTGGAGACGCTGTCGGAGCTCTGCGGCATCCTCAAGAACGAAATGCTGGAGGACCACGTCCACAACAACGGTGAGTCAAGAAAACACAGACCTCCAGGTCTAAGCTGGTCTAAGCTGGTTTGAGCTGGTTTAAGCTGGTTTGAGCTGGTTTAAGCTGGTTTAGGCTGGTCTAAGCTGGTTTGAGCTGGTTTAGGCTGGTTTAAGCTGGTCTAAGCTGGTTTGAGCTGGTTTAGGCTGGTCTAAGCTGGTTTGAGCTGGTTTGAGCTGGTTTAAGCTGGTTTGAGCTGGTTTAAGCTGGTTTGAGCTGGTTTAGGCTGGTCTAAGCTGGTTTAAGCTGGTTTGAGCTGGTTTAGGCTGGTCTAAGCTGGTTTGAGCTGGTTTAAGCTGGTTTGGTTTAGGCTGGGCCATTGGTCAACATGCTCAGCACCAGTTGTGTCCCAGTGGTGAACACATAGAAATGATTATAACTAGAAATGGACCGATCAGCGTCTTTGAGGCCGATTCTGATCGCTGATCACCTTTCAGCATGATCGGCCGATAGCCGATACCGATCGGGGGCGGGGCTATATACCACAGCAGGTTACATGCAACTATTAGTGCGAGCAAGTCATGAAACAAGGTAGAAACATGGTTATCTAGAACTATAAACTCAATCACTCTGGCTGCGGTTCCTTTAGCTCTCTGTCTGTTGCTGCTGCTGTTCACGCGGAACTACGGAAGCCCAAAGGGGGGCGTCGATGGCGCAAGTTAAGACTGAGAGAAAACTGATTTTCATAAAACACCGTCTTTAAATGTAAATTAAATTAATAGATAAAATCGATTTATCGCCCAGCTCTAGTACGGGGGTCTTAGAGGACCTGCATATGTGTGAAGGCGTTGTTGACTCTAGGGCTGTGTATCGGCAAGAACCTGGCGATACAGTACGTATCGTGATACGGCGCTCACGATTCAATGTATCACGATATACTACGATACTGCTAGTAAAGTGATTTACTGTGATTTTTCAAATCCTACTATTCAAACACTCCACTGTATGAACAGGTTTATCAATGTTTACAATAGCACTGCGTCCTTGTGCTGCTTGTTAATGTTGGAGTGGAGCTGAAAATGATTACAACACTGCCATCTAGTGGTCAGAGGTTTAAACACAACACACAGTGATTCACTGTCTGCCAGGAATCTGTGTATTGATACTGTATTCTTAAGAATTGATACAGTATCACAAACATAATATCACAATATTCAATACTTTAGTTGACGCGGTATGTTGGAGGTGTATGTTGGAGGTGTATGTTGGAGGTGTATGTTGGAGGTGTATGTTGGAGGTGTGTGTTGGAGGTGTATGTTGGAGGTGTATGTTGGAGGTGTGTGTTGGAGGTGTATGTTGGAGGTGTATGTTGGAGGTGTATGTTGGAGGTGTATGTTGGAGGTGTATGTTGGAGGTGTGTGTTGGAGGTGTATGTTGGAGGTGTATGTTGGAGGTGTATGTTGGAGGTGTGTGTTGGAGGTGTGTGTTGGAGGTGTATGTTGGAGGTGTATGTTGGAGGTGTATGTTGGAGGTGTATATTGGAGGTGTGTGTTGGAGGTGTGTGTTGGAGGTGTATGTTGGAGGTGTATGTTGGAGGTGTATGTTGGAGGTGTATGTTGGAGGTGTGTGTTGGAGGTGTGTGTTGGAGGTGTATGTTGGAGGTGTATGTTGGAGGTGTATGTTGGAGGTGTATGTTGGAGGTATGTGTTGGAGGTATATGTTGGAGGTATATGTTGGAGGTGTGTGTTGGAGGTGTGTGTTGGAGGTGTATGTTGGGGGTGTATGTTGGAGGTGTATGTTGGAGGTGTATGTTGGAGGTGTATGTTGGAGGTGTGTGTTGGAGGTGTATGTTGGAGGTGTATGTTGGAGGTGTATGTTGGAGGTGTATGTTGGAGGTGTGTGTTGGAGGTGTATGTTGGAGGTGTGTGTTGGAGGTGTATGTTGGAGGTGTATGTTGGAGGTGTGTGTTGGAGGTGTATGTTGGAGGTGTGTGTTGGAGGTGTATGTTGGAGGTGTATGTTGGAGGTATGTGTTGGAGGTGTATGTTGGAGGTATGTGTTGGAGGTGTATGTTGGAGGTGTGTGTTGGAGGTGTGTGTTGGAGGTGTATGTTGGAGGTGTATGTTGGAGGTGTGTGTTGGAGGTGTATGTTGGAGGTGTGTGTTGGAGGTGTGTGTTGGAGGTGTATGTTGGAGGTGTATGTTGGAGGTATGTGTTGGAGGTGTATGTTGGAGGTGTGTGTTGGAGGTGTGTGTTGGAGGTGTGTGTTGGAGGTGTATGTTGGAGGTGTATGTTGGAGGTATATGTTGGAGGTATGTGTTGGAGGTGTGTGTTGGAGGTGTGTGTTGGAGGTGTATGTTGGAGGTATATGTTGGAGGTATGTGTTGGAGGTGTATGTTGGAGGTGTATGTTGGAGGTGTATGTTGGAGGTGTGTGTTGGAGGTGTGTGTTGGAGGTGTGTGTTGGAGGTGTATGTTGGAGGTGTATGTTGGAGGTATGTGTTGGAGGTGTGTGTTGGAGGTGTGTGTTGGAGGTGTATGTTGGAGGTGTATGTTGGAGGTATGTGTTGGAGGTGTGTGTTGGAGGTGTGTGTTGGAGGTGTATGTTGGAGGTATATGTTGGAGGTGTATGTTGGAGATGTATGTTGGAGGTGTATGTTGGAGGTGTATGTTGGAGGTGTATGTTGGAGGTATATGTTGGAGGTGTATGTTGGAGATGTATGTTGGAGGTGTATGTTGGAGGTGTATGTTGGAGGTGTATGTTGGAGGTGTATGTTGGTGGTGTGTGTTGGAGGTGTATGTTGGAGGTATATGTTGGAGGTGTATGTTGGAGGTATATGTTGGAGGTATATGTTGGAGGTATATGTTGGAGGTATGTGTTGGAGGTGTATGTTGGAGGTATATGTTGGAGGTATATGTTGGAGGTGTGTGTTGGAGGTGTGTGTTGGAGGTGTATGTTGGAGGTATATGTTGGAGGTATGTGTTGGAGGTGTATGTTGGAGGTGTATGTTGGAGGTGTATGTTGGAGGTGTGTGTTGGAGGTGTGTGTTGGAGGTGTGTGTTGGAGGTGTATGTTGGAGGTGTATGTTGGAGGTATGTGTTGGAGGTGTGTGTTGGAGGTGTGTGTTGGAGGTGTATGTTGGAGGTGTATGTTGGAGGTATGTGTTGGAGGTATGTGTTGGAGGTGTATGTTGGAGGTGTGTGTTGGAGGTGTGTGTTGGAGGTGTATGTTGGAGGTGTATGTTGGAGGTGTATGTTGGAGGTGTATGTTGGAGGTGTGTGTTGGAGGTGTATGTTGGAGGTGTGTGTTGGAGGTGTGTGTTGGAGGTGTATGTTGGAGGTGTGTGTTGGAGGTGTGTGTTGGAGGTGTGTGTTGGAGGTGTATGTTGGAGGTGTATGTTGGAGGTGTATGTTGGAGGTGTATGTTGGAGGTGTATGTTGGAGGTGTGTGTTGGAGGTGTATGTTGGAGGTGTGTGTTGGAGGTGTATGTTGGAGGTATGTGTTGGAGGTGTATGTTGGAGGTGTGTGTTGGAGGTGTGTGTTGGAGGTGTGTGTTGGAGGTGTATGTTGGAGGTGTATGTTGGAGGTGTATGTTGGAGGTGTATGTTGGAGGTGTATGTTGGAGGTGTGTGTTGGAGGTGTGTGTTGGAGGTGTGTGTTGGAGGTGTGTGTTGGAGGTGTATGTTGGAGGTGTGTGTTGGAGGTGTGTGTTGGAGGTGTGTGTTGGAGGTGTATGTTGGAGGTGTATGTTGGAGGTGTATGTTGGAGGTGTATGTTGGAGGTGTGTGTTGGAGGGTGTTGTTGGAGGTGTGTGTTGGAGGTGTATGTTGGAGGTATGTGTTGGAGGTGTATGTTGGAGGTGTATGTTGGAGGTGTATGTTGGAGGTGTGTGTTGGAGGTATATGTTGGAGGTGTGTGTTGGAGGTGTATGTTGGAGGTATGTGTTGGAGGTGTGTGTTGGAGGTGTGTGTTGGAGGTGTATGTTGGAGGTGTATGTTGGAGGTGTATGTTGGAGGTGTATGTTGGAGGTGTGTGTTGGAGGTGTGTGTTGGAGGTGTATGTTGGAGGTGTATGTTGGAGGTGTATGTTGGAGGTGTTATGTTGGAGGTGTGTGTTGGAGGTGTTATGTTGGGGTGTGTGTTGGAGGTGTGTGTTGGAGGTGTATGTTGGAGGTGTGTGTTGGAGGTGTGTGTTGGAGGTGTATGTTGGAGGTGTATGTTGGAGGTGTATGTTGGAGGTGTATGTTGGAGGTGTATGTTGGAGGTGTATGTTGGAGGTGTGTGTTGGAGGTGTATGTTGGAGGTGTGTGTTGGAGGTGTATGTTGGAGGTGTGTGTTGGAGGTGTGTGTTGGAGGTGTGTGTTGGAGGTGTATGTTGGAGGTGTATGTTGGAGGTGTATGTTGGAGGTGTGTGTTGGAGGTGTATGTTGGAGGTGTATGTTGGAGGTGTATGTTGGAGGTGTGTGTTGGAGGTGTGTGTTGGAGGTGTATGTTGGAGGTGTGTGTTGGAGGTGTAGTGTTGGAGGTGTATGTTGGAGGTGTGTGTTGGAGGTGTATGTTGGAGTGTATGTTGGAGGTGTGTGTTGGAGGTGTGTGTTGGAGGTGTATGTTGGAGGTGTGTGTTGGAGGTGTATGCTGGAGGTGTGTGTTGGAGGTGTATGTTGGAGGTGTGTGTTGGAGGTGTGTGTTGGAGGTGTATGTTGGAGGTGTGTGTTGGAGGTGTATGTTGGAGGTGTATGTTGGAGGTGTGTGTTGGAGGTGTATGTTGGAGGTGTATGTTGGAGGTGTATGTTGGAGGTGTGTGTTGGAGGTGTATGTTGGAGGTATGTGTTGGAGGTGTGTGTTGGAGGTGTGTGTTGGAGGTGTATGTTGGAGGTGTGTGTTGGAGGTGTATGTTGGAGGTGTGTGTTGGAGGTGTGTGTTGGAGGTGTATGTTGGAGGTGTATGTTGGAGGTGTATGTTGGAGGTGTATGTTGGAGGTGTGTGTTGGAGGTGTGTGTTGGAGGTGTATGTTGGAGGTGTATGTTGGAGGTGTATGTTGGAGGTGTATGTTGGAGGTGTATGTTGGAGGTGTGTGTTGGAGGTGTATGTTGGAGGTGTATGTTGGAGGTATGTGTTGGAGGTGTATGTTGGAGGTGTGTGTTGGAGGTGTGTGTTGGAGGTGTATGTTGGAGGTGTATGTTGGAGGTGTATGTTGGAGGTGTGTGTTGGAGTGTATGTTGGAGGTGTGTGTTGGAGGTGTATGTTGGAGGTGTATGTTGGAGGTATGTGTTGGAGGTGTATGTTGGAGGTGTGTGTTGGAGGTGTGTGTTGGAGGTGTATGTTGGAGGTGTATGTTGGAGGTGTATGTTGGAGGTGTATGTTGGAGGTGTGTGTTGGAGGTGTGTGTTGGAGGTGTATGTTGGAGGTGTATGTTGGAGGTGTGTTGGAGGTGTATGTGGGAGGTGTGTGTTGGAGGTGTGTGTTGGAGGTGTATGTTGGAGGTGTATGTTGGAGGTGTATGTTGGAGGTGTGTGTTGGAGGTGTATGTTGGAGGTGTGTGTTGGAGGTGTATGTTGGAGGTGTATGTTGGAGGTATGTGTTGGAGGTGTATGTTGGAGGTGTGTGTTGGAGGTGTGTGTTGGAGGTGTATGTTGGAGGTGTATGTTGGAGGTGTATGTTGGAGGTGTATGTTGGAGGTGTGTGTTGGAGGTGTGTGTTGGAGGTGTATGTTGGAGGTGTATGTTGGAGGTGTGTGTTGGAGGTGTGTTAGAGGTGTGTGTTGGAGGTGTGTGTTGGAGGTGTATGTTGGAGGTAGGTTGGAGGTGTGTTGGAGGTGTATGTTGGTGTGGTTGGAGGTGTGGTTGGAGGTGTAGTTGGAGGTGTGGTTGGAGGTGTGGTTGGAGGTGTGGTTGGGGGTGTGGTTGGAGGTGTGGTTGGAGGTGTAGTTGGAGGTGTGGTTGGAGGTGTAGTTGGAGGTGTGGTTGGAGGTGTGGTTGGAGGTGTGGTTGGAGGTGTGGTTGGAGGTGTGGTTGGAGGTGTATGTTGGAGGTGTATGTTGCGAGGTGTGTGTTGGAGGTGTATGTTGGAGGTGTATGTTGGAGGTATGTGTTGGAGGTGTATGTTGGAGGTGTGTGTTGGAGGTGTGTGTTGGAGGTGTATGTTGGAGGTGTATGTTGGAGGTGTATGTTGGAGGTGTATGTTGGAGGTGTGTGTTGGAGGTGTGTGTTGGAGGTGTATGTTGGAGGTGTATGTTGGAGGTATGTGTTGGAGGTGTATGTTGGAGGTGTGTGTTGGAGGTGTGTGTTGGAGGTGTATGTTGGAGGTGTATGTTGGAGGTGTATGTTGGAGGTGTGTGTTGGAGGTGTATGTTGGAGGTGTGTGTTGGAGGTGTATGTTGGAGGTGTATGTTGGAGGTATGTGTTGGAGGTGTATGTTGGAGGGTGTGTGTTGGAGGTGTGTGTTGGAGGTGTATGTTGGAGGTGTATGTTGGAGGTGTATGTTGGAGGTGTATGTTGGAGGTGTGTGTTGGAGGTGTGTGTTGGAGGTGTATGTTGGAGGTGTATGTTGGAGGTGTGTGTTGGAGGTGTATGTTGGAGGTGTGTGTTGGAGGTGTGTGTTGGAGGTGTATGTTGGAGGTGTATGTTGGAGGTGTGTGTTGGAGGTGTATGTTGGAGGTGTGTGTTGGAGGTGTATGTTGGAGGTGTATGTTGGAGGTATGTGTTGGAGGTGTATGTTGGAGGTGTGTGTTGGAGGTGTGTGTTGGAGGTGTATGTTGGAGGTGTATGTTGGAGGTGTATGTTGGAGGTGTATGTTGGAGGTGTGTGTTGGAGGTGTGTGTTGGAGGTGTATGTTGGAGGTGTATGTTGGAGGTATGTGTTGGAGGTGTATGTTGGAGGTGTGTGTTGGAGGTGTGTGTTGGAGGTGTATGTTGGAGGTGTATGTTGGAGGTGTATGTTGGAGGTGTATGTTGGAGGTGTATGTTGGAGGTGTATGTTGGAGGTGTGTGTTGGAGGTGTATGTTGGAGGTGTGTGTTGGAGGTGTGTGTTGGAGGTGTGTGTTGGAGGTGTATGTTGGAGGTGTGTGTTGGAGGTATGTGTTGGAGGTGTATGTTGGAGGTGTATGTTGGAGGTGTGTGTTGGAGGTGTATGTTGGAGGTGTATGTTGGAGGTGTGTGTTGGAGGTGTGTGTTGGAGGTGTATGTTGGAGGTGTGTGTTGCGTATTGCCATCAATATGATGTAAATTACCAGGAAATCCAGATTATTTCAGGATTTATTTAGAAAATAAAACTTTAAAAAACTAAAAGACAGAGAAGCTGCTGTGAAGATTTTGACTGTTGCATTATTTCCTGGTCACTGTTTAGAATTCCGTCCTGTTCTGGTCCGTCCAGGTAATTTCAGGACTCAGCAGGACAGTGGAGGGCTGCTCTGTGTGTAGTGCGGCAGTGTGGCTGTAGAGAGAGAGAGAGAGAGAGTGTGTGAGTGTGTGAGTGAGTGTGTGAGTGAGTGTGTGTGTGTGTGTGTGTGTGTGTGTGTGTGTGTGTGTGTGTGTGTGTGACTGACTGGTCCAGATCTGGTTCCTACTGAACATGTGTGGAGCGTCATTACGAGAATCAGACAGCGACCAGTACCGAGCGAGAACGAGCAACACTTCCACCCACACAGCAAAACCCAGTATCCCCAGTTCTCAAACCACTAAAGACTGTAAATGAACAGGTGATGTAACAGCAGGTGAACGCGGCGGCGGCGGATTCTACATCCCGAATTATATTAAACTAACACCACCAAACAGAACCACAGCCAAAACCATAACCTCTTTAAATGAGTGTTTATCTCCTGCAGGGGTCACTATTACCTACCCGTCACATACACACCATCCAGTAACCAGACGTCCAATCATTTACATTTACTGGGTTTAGCAGATCCTGACTCAATGCCTGGACACCTAGTAGTCCTTCTTCTGGCTGAAGTTTCATTTGACATATATGCATCTACATCAGAGCCCCCACCAATCTGAAAGAGCCCCTCACCCCACTGACTTCATCACAACCCCTCCGCAAATCGCCTCCAGAACTAATCCCAGCTCCATGGTGGACTGGGCCTTCTGTTCTGCTGCTCCTCGCTTATGTAATGACCCTCTGAGGACACCACAGTCGAGTGAGAGCTTCAGAAAGGAATTAAAACCTTTCTCTTCAGAAGAACTCACAACCCTTGATCTCCGTATGGAGTGTATTTAAGTTTTTAGAGTTTATAGAGATGCTTCTACTGTGTAGCACTTTAAGACTTACTTTAAATGTAAAGTGTCTTACAAAAAAATTATTATTATGTGTATCTATCTATCTATATATATATATATATATATTAGGGCTGGGTATCGCCACTGATTTCCTGGATCGATTCGATCCCGATTCACAAGGTCTAAATTCAATTTGATTCGATTCAATATGGATCCATTTAGGAATATTTCAGTTACAATAATATGTTTAGTTTGAATATGAAAAGAGATTTTCAGAGAACTAATGTGGTAAATTTACAAGAAACACTCAACGTACAATTACTGAAAACATTAGTGTTTATATGTTTATATACCGTCATCGGGTTTATATGAGTCGATATTGGATTTTTCAAATGAAGATCGTTTTGAATCGAAAAGTCGATTTTTTTAAACACGCCCCTAATGTATATAAATAATCATTTTGTGTGTCACTGGCTCACGAGCAAGTCGAAACAAATACGTTGTACTGAATTGGTTTAACCGCCAATCAAATACTGAAAAGATAAATAACCTACGGTTCAGACTCAGCACAACGTCAGTAGGACAGATGAAGATCACGCTCTCTGCACGCTGGGCTGGTGTGATGTAGACATTAGCGGCAAAGCAAAGGAACTGAACGCCATGTAGTACAAACACAAGCACAGTGCAGGTACATCACCTGAGCTGATCGACTTTTACACGTAGGTTTGGATGGGATTTGTTGGTGAAAGTATCTTGTGCGCTCATGAAAGCAGTTCTCCGAGCTTTCAGTGGATCAATGTTCTCTCTAGATTGAGGTGGGGTTTGTTAGTTTTCTCTGATATTCTGGTGTGATGTCCTTCGTTTGGTGGTGTGATGTCACAGTGTTTATCATTAATACTAAAAACTTCCATTGAATGTCGCTTAAAAACCCATAAAACTTCAAATCTAACCAAAACTAATGAAGCAGCTACATGAACCTGGTCATCAGGAGGTCCTGAGTTTGACCCCCAGTGATCTTGTGGCCGTTTGGAACCTGGAGCTCAACAGATGAAGCTTCTTGTGTCTCTAAAGAAGCTCGTCAGCCTTTACAGTCCCAGCTTAGTAGCATCGAGTTTAAACACAGCAGAGCTAGGACTAAGGAGTCCCTGCTCTGAGCAGTTCTGATCTTTCATTAGGATTAATACCATCTTCTGGATTGGAGCTCATGTGCAGACCTTGTCCTGCTTTATCCATCATCTCCTGAGAGTTCCTGTGTTTGTCCCTCAGCGGTGCAGCTGGGAGCGTTCGAGGCTGTGGTGAAGCAGATGCTGGAGGACGTCCAGGAGCGCCTGGTCTACAGAACCCACATATACATCCAGACAGACATCAGCGGATACAGTCCAGCGGCAGGAGACCTGGCCTACCCTGAGAAACTGCAGATGATGGAGGTTAGAACCTTTCCAAACTGCAGATGATAGTTAGAACCTTTCCAAAATACAGATGATGGAGGTTAGAACCTTTCCAAACTGCAGATGATAGTTAGAACCTTTCCAAAATACAGATGATGGAGGTTAGAACCTTTCCAAACTGCAGACGATAGTTAGAACCTTTCCAAAATACAGATGATGGAGGTTAGAACCTTTCCAAAATACAGATGATGGAGGTTAGAACCTTTCCAAACTGCAGATGATGGAGGTTAGAACCTTTCCAAAATACAGATGATGGAGGTTAGAACCTTTCCAAACTGCAGATGATGGAGGTTAGAACCTTTCCAAACTGCAGACGATAGTTAGAACCTTTCCAAAATACAGATGATGGAGGTTAGAACCTTTCCAAACTGCAGACGATAGTTAGAACCTTTCCAAAATACAGATGATGGAGGTTAGAACCTTTCCAAACTGCAGATAATGGAGGTTAGAACCTTTCCAAACTGCAGACGATAGTTAGAACCTTTCCAAAATACAGATGATGGAGGTTAGAACCTTTCCAAACTGCAGACGATAGTTAGAACCTTTCCAAAATACAGATGATGGAGGTTAGAACCTTTCCAAAATACAGATGATGGAGGTTAGAACCTTTCCAAACTGCAGATGATGGAGGTTAGAACCTTTCCAAACTGCAGACGATAGTTAGAACCTTTCCAAAATACAGATGATGGAGGTTAGAACCTTTCCAAACTGCAGACGATAGTTAGAACCTTTCCAAAATACAGATGATGGAGGTTAGAACCTTTCCAAACTGCAGATAATGGAGGTTAGAACCTTTCCAAACTGCAGACGATAGTTAGAACCTTTCCAAAATACAGATGATGGAGGTTAGAACCTTTCCAAACTGCAGACGATAGTTAGAACCTTCCCAAAATACAGATTATGGAGGTTAGAACCTTTCCAAACTGCAGACGATAGTTAGAACCTTTCCAAAATACAGATGATGGAGGTTAGAACCTTTCCAAAATACAGATGATGGAGGTTAGAACCTTTCCAAACTGCAGATGATGGAGGTTAGAACCTTTCCAAAATACAGATGATGGAGGTTAGAACCTTTCCAAACTGCAGATAATGGAGGTTAGAACCTTTCCAAACTGCAGACGATAGTTAGAACCTTTCCAAAATACAGATGATGGAGGTTAGAACCTTTCCAAACTGCAGACGATAGTTAGAACCTTCCCAAAATACAGATGATGGAGGTTAGAACCTTTCCAAAATACAGATGATGGAGGTTAGAACCTTTCCAAACTGCAGACGATAGTTAGAACCTTCCCAAAATACAGATTATGGAGGTTAGAACCTTTCCAAACTGCAGACGATAGTTAGAACCTTTCCAAAATACAGATGATGGAGGTTAGAACCTTTCCAAAATACAGATGATGGAGGTTAGAACCTTTCCAAACTGCAGATGATGGAGGTTAGAACCTTTCCAAAATACAGATGATGGAGGTTAGAACCTTTCCAAACTGCAGATAATGGAGGTTAGAACCTTTCCAAACTGCAGACGATAGTTAGAACCTTTCCAAAATACAGATGATGGAGGTTAGAACCTTTCCAAACTGCAGACGATAGTTAGAACCTTCCCAAAATACAGATGATGGAGGTTAGAACCTTTCCAAAATACAGATGATGGAGGTTAGAACCTTTCCAAAATACAGATGATGGAGGTTACATGAGCCACAACAGCTGGTGCTTTCATTCTGGAGATCAGACTTTGATCTCAGTTCTTTAAATAAAACAGGACTCTCATCTGACTGTCGTTGGTTGATTTCACTTCTGGAGGCGTGACAGGTGCTGAGAAGGTTCTGTTGGAGAACTTGTATTTGTCTGAGCCAACCAACTCTGTAGAACCGTAAACATTTGAATACAGAACCTGAAGATCCTGGTAGAACCTGGAGATGAAGGTCCTCGTGCAGTGAATCCTCACTGAGTGTCTGTGTTGTAGAAAATCGCTCAGTCTCTGAAGGAGGAGCAGATGAAGCTGATGTGTCCGGACTCGTCCTTCTCTGATGTCCAGCTCGAGGACCCGGAGTCCAGGAAGGTCATCAGTCCGGGTCAGTCTCAAACCACCACCGAGCTCTCGTTTGCTTTGTTTACATCTGAGATAAACAGAATAAACAGAGATTAAAATTATTATTATTATTATTATTATTATTATTATTATTATTATTATTATTAGCTTATTATTATAATAGTTATTTTTATTATTATATTAGTAATTATGTAATTATGTTTATTATTATAATAGTTATTATTATTATTATTATTGTTACTGTTATTTTATTATTATTATTATTATTAGGTTTATCATTACTAGGTTTATTATTATTATTATTATTATTATTATTATTATTATTATTATTTCTTTTATTGTTTTTTTATTAGGTTTATTATTGTTATTATGTTTATTATTATTTTTATTATTATTGTTGTTGTTTATTATTGTTATTATTGTGTTTGTTATTGTTGTTATTATTATTATTATTTTTATTATTAATAATTTCTTTTATTGTGTTTTTTTAAATTATGTTTATTATTATTATTATTGTTATTGTTATTATTATTATTATTATTATGTTTTTGTTATCAGGTGGTGGTGAAGCCTCACGGGTGCCGGCGAGTGTATCTCCAGCTGATCTGCACGGCATGTGGTATCCAACGGTCAGACGTACGCTGGTCTGTCTGTCCAAACTCTACCGCTGTATAGACGTGAGTCCCTATTCACTGACCACTCGCCCCACAATCACTAATTACTGATCACTAATCACTGATCACTAATAACCTGTCTTTACACTTGTGATCGGTTCTTAATATCACAGGTCCTCAGCAGCTCAGCTGTAGCTCAGATGTTCTTAGTTAGTTAGTTTCTGGTAGAGCTGGGCGATGAATCGATTTTATTGATTAGTTTAATTAATTGATTAATTTACAGTTAAGAACGATGTGTTTCCATAAAAATCGGTTTTCTGTCAGTTTTAACTTCCGCCACCGACCCTCCCTTTGGGCTTCCGTAGTTCAGAGAGATAGAAAACTAAATACTGATTAACTCAAACAGTTTGTACACCAGTAGATCAACACTGGACCACCTCAGCCACTGGTCAGTACTCCATAGACTCCATTCACTCCAGTCCAGTGTTTACTGTGACTCAGTGAACAGTGAACCTACAGACACGGGCAGAGTCACTTTCACACTCACACTCACTAACAGTGATGGAGTCCAGTGTTTTTATTTATCGGCTCAGATTTGTTTTGCTGAGAGCATAAAAACTGACTGTATTAATAAAAATATATTTTCCTCTTAGTTTTTATGTCGACACAAAAAGTCGACACATCTTTATTATTAATATTTTTTAAATAATACAACCTTCACCTTGACGTCATTAATCAAACATCCAAAAATAAATAAATAAGTAACCAAATAAATAAATGGTTTGTTTTCTGGTCTGCAGTGTGATGAACTGCTGCTTGTGGTAACTGAATATTCTCACAAAGCTCCATTAAAAACTATAGAGTGTCCGGTTTCCTCACCTAAACCCAGCTCACCTGTGTCGTTACCTGGTGACGGTCACTGAGCAGGTGCTCTGACGCTGATGTGTTCTCTGTGTGTGCTGTTCCAGAGGGCGGTGTTCCAGGGTCTTTCCCAGGAGGCGCTGTCGGCCTGTATTCAGTCTCTCCTCAAGGCTTCTGAAGTGATCCTGAAAAACAAGGTGAGTCTTTAAAGCGGAGGTTCTCGGTTCCACCAGGTAGATCAGAGATCAGCCTCTCTGCTCGTACAGCAGTGGAAGCTCTCTACACTCTGTTCTTGAGCTGATCTGAGGACCACATGAAGTTTGGAGGTCTGTAGTGATGGACTCTGTAGAAAGTTGGTGACCTCTGTGCTCTATGCTCCTCAGCATCCGCTGACCTGCTCTGTCATTGTACGTGTTCTACCACTTGGTGGCGGAGTTGCTGTTGTTCTCAATCACTTCCACTTTGTTAGAACACCACTGACAGTCCACTGTGGAATATTTAGTAGTGAGGAAACTTCACCAGCTCCTGAGAGACCCACTCTTTACTAATGTGTGTAGAAGCAGTCTGCAGGACTAGGAGCTGGTTTTATACACCTGTGGTCATAAAAGTGATAAATATATATGGTCTGCAATATGGCCAAAAGTATGTGGACAAAACCTCCTATTATACATTAGGAGGTCTGTCCACACACTTTTGGCCATATTGTTTTTCCATGATACAAGAAAATGTCTTACAAATGTTGGAAATCTGGAAATACACCAGCAAAAACAGCACTTATGTTTACAGAAAGGCTGAAGATGTTTGAAGATGTTTGAAGATGTTGACCACTCAGGTTTTCAGGTAGTTCTCGTATGAAGGAAGTAGCTGGTAGATCCACCTGTGGTCCAGGTGTCCGTTCTCAAAGTTCCGGCTTGGTTTCCTCGTACGTCTCGGGCTCCACGCGAGCCCTGAAATGGGACATGAAGGGAATTTCACACCGTGGCTCGAGCTCCTTGAACGCCGACCAGAATCCCGGAATTCTCCCCAGCGTGAAATGGGAGCGCGTGTAATGCCGTGACTGACCTGTCGCCGGAGGTCCGGGAGGCTTCTGGTGGTCTGCAGGTCCGGGATCACGCGGGGGGCTGCGGTGCACGTCCCTGGTGCAGTGAACTGAAGCGTGTGCTGATGAGCTGCGGGTGCCGACAGTAAACAGGAAGTGCTGAACGCTGCTGTATGCTAATGGGCCGTGTTTGCGGCGCCTCCCGGACGCGTGGAGTCGGGCGCGGGATTGAGCTGCGCTGATGGAGCTGAGAGGGGTGAAGGATTTCAGGATCAAAGCCTCTTTCCTCCATCTGTGACAAATCCCTCTAGACACGGGCTGCTGTAGCGGTAGCAGCCAGAAGCTCCTGGACAGCTGAGCCCCCCCAAGAACCCAGAAACCTGCCAGAGCTGCAGCTGGTATTGGACGTCTGGACTGAAGACGGGCTGCATGTACGGAGGAAAGATTAGACTCAGTCCTGAACCTCTTTCTCACACGGGCTGTGCTGCTACTGATTTAATTGTATTTAATGTATAAATGAAGTGATGATGGCGTGTAGTGTCTAACGTGATGTGTAATGACTCCTCTTCTGCCGTCACAGAGCCAGATAGACGGCCAGCTGTTCCTCATAAAGCATCTTCTCATCCTGAGAGAGCAGATCGCACCATTCCACGCCGACTTCGCCATCAAGGAGATATCGCTGGACCTGAAGAAGACCAGAGGTGGGTTCTCGATCCAACGTCATTGGTTTCCATTGATTTCTGGCTTGTTTGGATTTAAAGCCTCTTTTAAGTTGGTGTGAAGTGCAGAGAGGTGTAATTCCCCTGGCCTGTCACCAGATGGCGATGTTGTATTGAAGAAACAGGCTCTGAACAGCCCCTACTGTGACTTTGTTCTCAGACGCTGCGTTCAAGATCCTCCACCCCAAAGCTGTGCCCAAGTTCTTCCGCCTCAACAGCCACAACGCCATCCTGGAGTTCCTGCTGGAGGTATTGATTGTGTTTATTCACCCGGTCACTCCGTCACGCCCCCCATACGGGTTGCCTTGTCCTTCAGTTTTCCGCTGGAGCCACGAGGCTAATGCAGCTGACCAGTAACGGAAGCTTGTGTGCACTTGTTACATACCTCAGTGGAGTCAGACTCTAATTCAGTAGTTTCTGATAGACGCTCAGATCCCTAATCTGATTAAAAGTGTTTATCTGATCAATAAGTGTGTGTTGACCAGTAATAACAGCAGATCTAGACCTTTCAGATCAGAACGAGCCTTAGATCAGAACGAGCCTCAGATCAGGACCCTTCAGATCAGAACGAGCCTCAGATCAGGACCCTTCAGATCAGAGCGAGCCTCAGATCAGAACGAGCCTCAGATCAGAACGAGCCTCAGATCAGAACGAGCCTCAGATCAGAACGAGCCTCAGATCAGAACCCTTCGGATCAGAACGAGCCTCAGATCAGAACAAGCCTCAGATCAGGACCCTTCAGATCAGAACGAGCCTCAGATCAGGACCCTTCAGATCAGAACGAGCCTCAGATCAGGACCCTTCAGATCAGAACGAGCCTCAGATCAGAACCCTTCGGATCAGAACGAGCCTCAGATCAGAACAAGCCTCAGATCAGGACCCTTCAGATCAGGACCCTTCAGATCAGAACGAGCCTCGGATCAGGACCCTTCAGATCAGAACGAGCCTCAGATCAGAACGAGCCTCAGAGGGGGCTGTTGCTGGGTTTGCTCGTGATTGGTGGGTCTGTTTTGGTTTCAGGGAACGCCGGAGATAAAGGAACACTACATAGACTCGAAGAAGGACGTGGACCGGCACCTGAAGTCCAGCTGTGAGCATTTCATCCAGCAGCAGACCCGAACGTTCGTGGGCAGTCTGGAGGAGTTCCTGACCAAGGTGAGTCTGGAGAGCATGACCAGTAGCTGCAGAGCTGGCTGGACAAAGCCTCAGGTAGAGCAGAGGTTAGCTAACAAGCCACTGAAGTTAGTTAGATGGCCGAAGTGCTGCTGAGGTATCCGTCTAGTTCCTTTAGGCCTGGGGGCCCCAGTCCTGGACCTGGAGAGTTCACGTCTGATAGACGTTAGATTAGGTTAGAGCTGCACTCTGCAGGGTGGTAGATCTCCAGGACCAGGATCTCCAGGAGCTCCAGGACCAGTCACACTTTGGAAACTGTTTAGATCTTCCTGTGGATCTTCCAATGGAACTGTCTGGTTGTACTTTGGAAATTGAGAGGTTCTTCTTCAGGAACTGTGGTCCTGATAATGGAACTGTGTGGTTGTACTTTGGGAATTGAGTGGTTCTTCTTCAGGAACTGTGGTCCTGATAATGGAACTGTGTGGTTGTACTTTGGAAATTGAGAGGTTCTTCTTCAGGAACTGTGGTCCTGATAATGGAACTGTGTGGTTGTACTTTGGGAATTGAGTGGTTCTTCTTCAGGAACTGTGGTCCTGATAATGGAACTGTGTGGTTGTACTTTGGGAATTGAGTGGTTCTTCTTCAGGAACTGTGGTCCTGATAATGGAACTGTGTGGTTGTACTTTGGGAATTGAGTGGTTCTTCTTCAGGAACTGTGGTCCTGATAATGGAACTGTCTGATGGAAATGCACAGAACAGTTAAAAATTAAACGAGCTAATCTGATAAAAAGCAGCTCCACGTTAGTCGACTAGTGCAGGTACTATGTGGTTCCCTCTTGGAGAAAATTTTTGGTTCTCTTTTAGGACATGCAAGGTAACTCTATCGATCCTTCTTCTAGATCCTTCTGTGTGGTTCTGCTTTAGGAACTGTATAGCTCTCCATCAGGAACTATGCAGTTCTCATTCAAGCTGAAGTTCCCTCTTGCAGAACCTGTGTGGTTCCCCTGTAGGAATTATGTGGTGTCTCCTTTAGGATCTGTAACCTTCTTCTTGAGGAACTATGTCGTGCTCTTGCTGGAATTATGATGTTCCATCTTAAGGAACAGTGGTGGCTCTCTTTGAGGAACTGTATAGTTCTCTCACAGGAACTGTGAGGTCCTGATTTGGGAACTGTGGTTCTCTTGCAGTAGCTGTAGAATTCTGCTTTAAGAACTGTATGGTTCTCTGTCAGGAACTGTGCAATTCTGTAGTTCCTTCTTGCAGAACCTGTGTGGTTCTCCTGTAGGAATTATGTGGTGTCTCCTTTAGGATCTGTAACCTTCTTCTTGAGGAACTACGTGGTCCTCTTGCTGGAATTATGATGTTCCATCTATCTTAAGAAACTGTATGGTCCTGATTTGGGAACTGTGTGGTTCTGTTTTAGGGACCGTATAGCTCTTTATCAGGAACCTTGAGGTTGTTGTCTCTTTCAGGGACTGTGTGGTTCTCCTGTAGGAATTATTTGGTGTATCTTTTAGGATCTGCAGCGTTCTTCTTGAGAAACTACGTGGTTCTCTTGCTGGAATTATGTTGTTTCATCCTAAGGAATTGTACGGTTCTCCTTCAGGAACTGTATTGTTCTCTTGCAGGAACTAATGAGGTTCTGATCTGGGAACTGTGTGGTTCTCTTGCAGTAACTGTTCCTTCTTAAGGGTCTGTGTGGTTCTGCTTTAGGGACCGTATAGCTCCTTATCAGATGGTTTTGTATCAGGATCCTTGCGATTCTTATCGGAGAACTCTGGTTCTCTTTCAGGAACCGTGTGGTTCTCTTACATGAGTGTTCCTCAACACCTCAGGTTGTGGTTGCGGTGACTCTCGGAGCGCCGCTGAAACATTACGGCCCCCCGTTTCAGCCAAAGTCTCTAAACAGACACGGTCGGAAACGGATACAGGTTCCAGTGAAGCAACAGAACCGCAGATAAACGCCATAAAGGCTCTTAACGAGGCTCGGAACGGATTAAACACGAGCGGGTTCCGCCGTTCCGCTGGAACCTCTTCAGAATAATAAACGGGAAGCGGACGAGACTCGATTCTGAGAATAACGGTGAAACGTGAAGACGCAGTAAAGGAAGTGTGTCAGGAGCCGCTGGGAGAGGCCGTCTGGGGATTATCTGCGGGAAGCGCTTCCAGATTTCCGAGGCGTGAAAAACAAAACCCGTTTTTCGGGGGTCTCGGCTCTCGGAACGCCGGATGAGTCCGCGGCAGACGCTCCTCGCGTCAGGAACAATAGCAGGCAGACAGACGCGCGCAGGGCTCCGGACCTCTGAGAGAATTAAACCATTAGAAGAATTTCTGAGTCGGTTCTAAATTAAACACAGACGGAGGAACGCCGGGAACGGGCTCGGCGCTCTCCGCGCGTCTGCCGCTTGTTTATTCTGCGCCCGTGGCGTTCGGAGCTGACGCCGCAGCAACTGCTACTTTTTAAAGACGTCAAAGGAAAATTAAAGAGTCAACTTAGAGCCTTTGGAGCGTCTGACTCGCTGTCAGGATGAAAGAGGAGACAAGAGGAGAACGTTCCTCACTCCGGGCTGGATCTGGAGAGCAACTCCATACTGTTCAGTACTCGCTTAGCAACAGAAACTCAGTTTCACTCCATTTTACCACCCTACTGACCACTACACCACCCTACTGACCACTACACCACCATACTGACCACTACACCACCATACTGACCACTACACCACCATACTAACCACTACACCACCATACTAACCACTACACCACCATACTAACCACTACACCACCATACTGACCACTACACCACCATACTGACCACTACACCACTATACTAACCACTACACCACCGTACTAACCACTACACCACCATACTAACCACTACACCACCATACTAACCACTACACCACCATACTGACCACTACACCACCATACTGACCACTACACCACCATACTAACCACTACACCACCATACTAACCACTACACCACCATACTGACCACTACACCACCATACTGACCACTACACCACCATACTAACCACTACACCACCATACTAACCACTACACCACTATACTAACCACTACACCACCATACTGACCACTACACCATCATACTAACTACTACACCACCATACTGACCACTACACCACCATACTGACCACTACACCACCATACTAACCACTACACCACCGTACTAACCACTACACCACCATACTAACCACTACACCACTATACTAACCACTACACCACCATACTAACCACTACACCACCGTACTAACCACTACACCACCATACTAACCACTACACCACCGTACTAACCACTACACCACCATACTAACCACTACACCATCATACTAACCACTACACCACCGTACTAACCACTACACCACCATACTAACCACTACACCACCGTACTAACCACTACACCACCATACTAACCACTACACCACCGTACTAACCACTACACCACTATACTAACCACTACACCACCATACTAACCACTACACCACCGTACTAACCACTACACCACCATACTAACCACTACACCACCGTACTAACCACTACACCATCATACTAACTACTACACCACCGTACTAACCACTACACCATCATACTAACTACTACACCACCATACTGACCACTACACCACCATACTAACCACTACACCACCATACTAACCACTACACCACCATACTAACCACTACACCACCATACTAACTACTACACCACCATACTGACCACTACACCACCATACTGACCACTACACCACCCTACTGACCACTACACCACCTTAATGACCACTACACCACATTAATGACCACTACACCACTGTACTGACCACTACACCACCCTAATGACCACTACACCACCGTCCTGACCACTACACCACCGTACTGACCACTACACCACCATACTGACCACTACACCACCATACTGACCACTACACCACCGTACTGACCACTACACCACCGTACTAACCACTACACCACCATACTGACCACTACACCACCATACTGACCACTACACCACCATACTGACCACTACACCACCATACTAACCACTACACCACCATACTAACCACTACACCACCATACTGACCACTACACCACCATACTAACCACTACACCACCATACTGACCACTACACCACCATACTGACCACTACACCACCATACTGACCACTACACCACCATACTAACCACTACACCACCATACTAACCACTACACCACCATACTGACCACTACACCACCATACTAACCACTACACCACCATACTAACCACTACACCGCCGTACTAGCCACTACACCACCATACTAACCACTACACCACCGTACTAACCACTACACCACCGTACTAACCACTACACCACCGTACTGACCACTACACCACCATACTAACCACTACACCACCATACTAACCACTACACCACCATACTGACCACTACACCACCATACTAACCACTACACCACCATACTAACCACTACACCACCGTACTAACCACTACACCACCATACTAACCACTACACCACCATACTAACCACTACACCACCATACTAACCACTACACCGCCGTACTAGCCACTACACCACCATACTAACCACTACACCACCGTACTAACCACTACACCACCGTACTAACCACTACACCACCATACTGACCACTACACCACCATACTAACCACTACACCACCATACTAACCACTACACCACCATACTAACCACTACACCACCGTACTAACCACTACACCACCATACTGACCAGTACACCATCATACTGACCACTACACCACCGTACTAACCACTACACCACCATACTAACCACTACACCACCGTACTAACCACTACACCACCGTACTGACCATTACACCACCATACTAACCACTACACCACCGTACTAACCACTACACCACCATACTAACCACTACACCACCGTACTAACCACTACACCACCATACTAACCACTACACCACCATACTAACCACTACACCACCTTACTAACTACTACACCACCATACTAACCACTACACCACCGTACTAACCACTACACCACCATACTAACCACTACACCACCGTACTAACCACTACACCACCATACTAACCACTACACCACCATACTAACCACTACACCACCGTACTAACCACTACACCACCATACTAACCACTACACCACCATACTGACCACTGCACCACCATACTAACCACTACACCACCGTACTAACCACTACACCACATTATTTAATGTTTCAAGTGTTGATTAAAATCTGGTCTTTGATCTTAAATCATTAATTAAATTCTTATTTATTTACTTTCTGATCTAAAACAGTGTTAGTAAATATGTTTCTGAAAATGAAACTCTGATGGTGTAGAAGGTACTGACTCACTGATGTCGTCACGGTTGGCGCTGAAGAACCTGCTAATGTTTGGTTCCAGCTGAGAACGAACTTACTGGGTTGAGAACCGAATGCAGGTGGAAAAACAGAGAAGGGTTATAAATTAGGAGAGCGCCCCACGTTGGTCGAAAAGGCTAGTGCAGGAACTGTGAGGTCCTGATTTGGGAACTGGGTGGTTCTCCTTCAGGAACTGTAATGTTCTTCTTCAGGAACTGTAATGTTCTTCTTCAGGAACTGTAATGTTCTTCTTCAGGAACTGAAGTGCATCCTTGTGCTACTTGTTTATGTTGGAGTGGCAGAGTCAAAATGGACTACAACGCTGCCCTCTAGTGGTCAGTGATCTGCTGCCTCTTTGCATATAATCTATTGATTAAATGTCAATACTGTGTTTGAGTATCTGTACAGCATCATAAAGCATATTATTGCAATATTTGATATTTTTTATATTTTTCACACCCCTGATGTCTGCATTTGTTGATGTATAAGCTTTTGTTCATTGATTACATTAGCCTTGTAGCTTCAGTGCTAAAGCTAAAGCCTATAACCTACAAAACATGAATGAAGTGGTAACCAGATGCAATTCCAATAATATTACACCACAAATATTAATAATTTGCTCTAATATCTGTAAATAATGTTCACAGTCCTCTTGATTGTGTACATACAACTACTTTACACCAGCCGGCCAAACAATAATGTCCACAGGACCCCCTATAAAGACCCCCGATTCAGGAAATGAATCAACAGAGCTCCACTAAGACGTATAACCAGCGTTACTCCATACTGAAGGATGGACAGTGTGTATCAGCCAATCTATTTAATTTAATTAATTATTTTTAAGTATTTTTTATATACCAGCAGCTTCATCAGTCTTATTAAATTAATATCCATTTTTTAATTAGAGTTATTTGGACACTGTCCACCCGCAAAGCTGCAGCTGTGTACTTGTGATAAAGATATGATTATGTTCCTCTAATCTGAAGTAGTTTGGACCTCTATGGACCCCCGTTCAGCGGTGGGGTAATTAGTTATACTGGTTTGTGAAACTGTCTCTGTGTGATTTTTCAGATATCAGCCTTAAAAACAATGGCAATCCAAGGAGGCCCCACGTACAACCTCTCCCAGCAGCCCTGGGCTCAGCCGGGTGAGTCATCTCCGCTACTAACGAGTTTATTAATCCCTTAATCAGCAATGCAGCAGTCATAGTGATTAGTAATTAATCATCGTCTGAGCTGGTTTGGAGGCATCTCACCAGAAGGCCATGCAGTAATTACCAGTCCTCATTGTGTCCTGCTGGGTGAACTGGATCTGAGGGTCTTTTGTAGAACCACCACTATCCTGGCCTCCTGTAGCTCCACGTCCTGGAGCTTTCAATGCTGGGGGCTTTAACCCCACTAGCCCATGCTTGGACGGGGGTAAGGTGAGCATGGGCTCATGTGTGGCTGCCACACAGTCCCCCAAATCAGCAGCAGGTGCACATGAGATGAGCCGTCCAGATAGTTCTGGACATTTAAGGTCTATTTTGTCCACAAAAAGCAAAACACTTTGGACAGTGATGATGTGATATAGATAAAGACGGTTATGAAGAGTCTGCTGGGAAGTGTCCAGCTGAGAGGATGAAGCAGGTTCTTTGTGTTCCTCTACAGCCAAGATCAATGACCTGGTGATGTCCACGTACCGCGTCATGAAGACCAAGCTGCCCGGAACTTTACAGAGCATGTCGTTGTATCTGGCCAATAAGGACACAGAGTTCATCCTCTTCAAGCCAGTGAGGGTAAGTACCTTCAGCCTGGTAGCTTCTGCCGCTCTCTATACCTGGAGCGCTCTCTGGTCCTTCTCTAGGCAGGTCAGGATTGGTCAGTACAGGTCGTGATTGGTAGCCGCCTCAGAGGTGAAGACGCCGTTGCTTCCATAGAGCCTTTCAGGAGGTGCCAGGTTTTCCAGATGTCTAGACTTAGCCTGGGAGATGTGGTGCTACCAGAACACCACTGGGAGTCTGGGATGGCCGTTCTGTTCTGTAGGAGCTATAGCGGGTGCAGGTGAATAATTATTGAATGTGTGGAGAAGTTCTTTGGCCTGTAGGTTGAATAAATGGGTTTCTGATAAAGTGGCCACTAAGTGGAAGCTGCAGTGAACGTATAGTATAGACTGAGTTACGATTAGCCGTATCATGAGGTTTTAGCATCTTTTCTTTTTCCAGAACAACATCCAGCAGGTGTTCCAGAAGCTGCACGCTGTCCTTCAGGAGGAATACAGCGGGGAGGACCTTCAGATCATCGCCTGCCCGTCCATGGAACAGGTAACATCTAACTGTATCAGCCCCACAGCTAACGGCTAACTGTATCAGCCCCACAGCTAACGGCTAACTGTATCAGCCCCACAGCTAACGGCTAACTGTATGAGCCCCACGGCTAACGGCTAACTGTATCAGCCCCACAGCTAACGGCTAACTGTATCAGCCCCACAGCTAACGGCTAACTGTATCAGCCCCACAGCTAACGGCTAACTGTATCAGCCCCACAGCTAACTGTATCAGCCCCACAGCTAACGGCTAACTGTATCAGCTCCACGGCTAACGGCTAACTGTATCAGCTCCACAGCTAACGGCTAACTGTATCAGCCCCACGGCTAACGGCTAACTGTATCAGCCCCACGGCTAACGGCTAACTGTATCAGCCCCACAGCTAACGGCTAACTGTATGAGCCCCACGGCTAACGGCTAACTGTATCAGCCCCACAGCTAACGGCTAACTGTATGAGCCCCACGGCTAACGGCTAACTGTATCAGCCCCACAGCTAACGGCTAACTGTATCAGCCCCACAGCTAACGGCTAACTGTATCAGCCCCACAGCTAACGGCTAACTGTATGAGCCCCACGGCTAACGGCTAACTGTATCAGCCCCACAGCTAACGGCTAACTGTATCAGCCCCACAGCTAACGGCTAACTGTATCAGCCCCACGGCTAATGGCTAACTGTATCAGCCCCACAGCTAACGGCTAACTGTATCAGCTCCACGGCTAACGGCTAACTGTATCAGCTCCACGGCTAACGGCTAACTGTATCAGCCCCACAGCTAACGGCTAACTGTATCAGCCCCACAGCTAACGGCTAACTGTATCAGCTCCACAGCTAACGGCTAACTGTATCAGCCCCACGGCTAACTGTATCAGCCCCACGGCTAATGGCTAACTGTATCAGCCCCACGGCTAACGGCTAACGGCTAACGGCTAACGGCTAACTGTATGAGCCCCACAGCTAACGGCTAACTGTATGAGCCCCACAGCTAACGGCTAACTGTATGAGCCCCACGGCTAACGGCTAACTGTATGAGCCCCACGGCTAACTGTATCAGCCCCACGGCTAACGGCTAACTGTATCAGCCCCACGGCTAACGGCTAACTGTATCAGCCCCACGGCTAACGGCTAACTGTATCAGCTCCACGGCTAACGGCTAACTGTATCAGCCCCACGGCTAACGGCTAACTGTATTAGCTCCACGGCTAACGGCTAACTGTATCAGCCCCACGGCTAACTGTATCAGCCCCACGGCTAACGGCTAACTGTATCAGCCCCACGGCTAACGGCTAACTGTATCAGCCCCACGGCTAACGGCTAACTGTTACCAGTTAGGCTCCGCCCCCAAATCACATCATCTCTGTTTACAGACACGCTGAAGGTTCTCCAGATATTCAGACGCTGGTGTTTTACTGTAATCACTTCTTCTCCACATCACTCTTACTTCACACTCACTCTTACTTCACACTCTCTCTTACTTCACACTCTCTCTTACTTCACACTCACTCTTACTTCACACTCACTCTTACTTCACACTCACTCTTACTCCACACTCTCTTTTATTTCACACTCTCTCTTACTTCACACTCACTCTTACTTCACACTCTCTCTTACTTCACACTCACTCTTACTTCACACTCACTCTTACTTCACACTCTCTCTTACTTCACACTCTCTCTTACTTCACACTCACTCTTACTTCACACTCACTCTTACTTCACACTCTCTCTTACTTCACACTCTCTCTTACTTCACACTCACTCTTACTTCACACTCACTCTTACTTCACACCCTCTTTTACTTTACACTCTCTTTTACTTTACACTTTCTTTTACTTCACACTCACTCTTACTTCACACTCACTCTTACTTCACACTCACTCTTACTTCACACACTCTTTTATTTCACACTCACTCTTACTTCACACTCACTCTTACTTCACACTCACTCTTACTTCACACTCACTCTTACTCCACACTCACTCTTACTTCACACACTCTTTTATTTCACACTCTCTCTTACTTCACACTCACTCTTACTTCACACTCACTCTTACTTCACACTCACTCTTACTTCACACACTCTTTTATTTCACACTCTCTCTTACTTCACACTCACTCTTACTTCACACTCACTCTTACTTCACACTCTTTCTTACTTCACACTCACTCTTACTTCACACTCACTCTTACTTCACACACTCTTTTATTTCACACTCTCTCTTACTTCACACTCACTCTTACTTCACACTCACTCTTACTTCACACTCACTCTTACTTCACACCCTCTTTTACTTTACACTCTCTTTTACTTTACACTTTCTTTTACTTCACTCTTTTACTTCACACTCTTTTACTTTACACTCTCTTTTACTTCACACTCTCTTTTACTTCACACTCACTCTTACTTCACACTCACTCTTACTTCACACTCACTCTTACTTCACACTCTCTTTTACTTCACACTCACTCTTACTTCACACTCACTCTTACTTCACACCCTCTTTTACTTTACACTCTCTTTTACTTCACACTCACTCTTACTTCACACCCTCTTTTACTTCACACTCTCTTTTACTTCACACTCACTCTTACTTCACACTCACTCTTACTTCACACTCACTCTTACTTCACACTCACTCTTACTTCACACTCTTTTATTTCACACCCTCTTTTACTTTACACTCTCTTTTATTTCACACTCTCTTTTATTTCACACTCTCTTTTACTTCACACTCCTGGTCAGTGGTTTCTCCGTCCGTCCTGGAGATGAAGGTCTGGAGATGAAGGTCTGGAGATGAAGGTCTGGAGATGAAGGTCTGGAGATGAAGGTCTGGAGCTCTGCTGATGAGGGTCTCTGATGCTGGTGTGTGTTCTCTGTTCTCCAGATTAATCTGCTGCTGTCGGTGAGTAAGCAGTGAGGATGGTGATGCCTTAGAAGCTCCACGGTGTCCAGCAGAGGCGCTGCTCCCCCCCCACCCCCCCCAGGCGCCGTGGACCACGCAGGACACTCCCACGTATACCAAAGACTGTGTGGCAGCATGTCTGCGTGAAATGGGCGGGGACACTCGGGGCTGGACGGAGGCGGGGTCTAGCGTTTGTTTTCAGTATGGAAGAACCTGTACAGAGTTGTGTTCTGTGGAGGGGAGGTGTTGGGCGTGTCCTGCTCCGCTGGGGAAGGTGGGCTCCTGACGGAGGTCTGGACTGGTGAGCTGGGGTGAGGTATATGTTCTTACAGTGGGATTAAATGAGAACTCCGGTTCTGGTAACGGCTTTGTACCGGTGGTCTTCGGAGAGTTTCTATTTATTTTGGTAACGGACTCTACGACTCTGGGTCATTAAACTCTGATCCAGTTTTGATTTGGCTTCGACTTTTAGAGCTCGAATCTTTATAGATCAACAATAAACACTCGAATCTAGAACCGATCTAGAACTGTTTCTTACACACGGTCGACATCAAATTCTCACTTCGTGTTCTTGTTGTTGATGTAACCCAGTGACCTGCGTACTGCAGCCTGTCAGAATAAAAGCCCCTCTGAATAAACATGTCAGAATAAAAGCCCCTCTGAATAAACATGTCAGAATAAAAGCCCCTCTGAATAAACATGTCAGAATAAAAGCCCTGTAAACGGAGGGTTTCCTCAAACTGCACTGGCCTTCACACGAGACTCCTCAGCAGAAGCTCATAGAGACGTATGGCTGTCCAAAGGAAAACATGCATCTCCAACAAGGCAGCTCTACAGGAGAGACCCAAACCCTCCTCACTTTCAATGTAAGTCAATGGAACCAGACGTTTTCTGTTTCTGATTCTATCCCTGATGATCTGGTTTAAAGAGAAATGACTCTAAATTAATAAAACATGTTAAAAATCACCAAAAGTATCAGATTAATTAATAAATTAACGCTTTTATTCTAAATATTTAACATATGGACGCAGACATTATTACTGATTAACAATGCCTGCTGGGTAGATGAGGTCAGATGGTTTCAGGTCTGAACTGGACTGTGGTGTGAAGGAGTGAGTGTTAGTTACTAACCTAGCTTAAAGAAAACCATGTACATTGTGTTGTTGATGTAGTTTCAGTGAAAGGCAGTGTGAAGACTGATATTAGTCTAAACAGCTTCACAAACATAAACAAGGAGAATAGTTAGTGAAGCAGCGTGTGGACCAACACAGCTACCCAAAGACCCCCGCTGTGCTCCCCTCACTTCAGTCTGGATGAGTTTGAGTGGTCCAGTAGACCACCACTGGAGAGAGACTTGACGGAGGCTGTTGGTTTTAAGCGGAGACTAAAACACAATGCAGTGCCACAGTTTCTCCACACAGGAAGTCCAGAAGCTCCAGATTATGGAGAACCGCGAGAAGAACCGTGAACGTGAACATGAGCTGGATTCTCTCCTGAGAACGTTTAGCGTCAGCGTCAGCTGCTTCTCCTCGTTTGTGGATCCTGAAGGTGAAAGTCCAGTCTTAGTAGTGAACATACTACTCACTAATAAAGGAGTGTGAAGCTCAGAGACACTCCCGTTCAGTGTATCTAGCTGTTTACTGAGTGTGAATGTTTCCTGCTAGAAAGCGGAGCTCCTTTAACAGACACTCTCCTTCTCCGTCAACACCAACACACAGCTTCACAACAACTCCAGCACTGTGTCACTCTCTCCTCCACCCTCTCTGTTCACCATTTACACTAACGTGGTGTGTGATGTCACCGCTGATGTCAGAAATGTTGAGTTCTAGTTCAAACTGTAAAGACTGAACAGTAGCATGTTTAGTAGCTAGCTGTGCTCCAGCGTGACGTCACTACCCGCTGATCACGTCAGTAGATACAACAATGGAGACCAACGTGCAGCGGATTTTACACAAAATCTAATAAATCTGATACTTTTAGTGATTTTTAACAGAGAATCTAATAAATCTGATACTTTTAGTGATTTTTAACAGGAAATCTAATAAATCTGATACTTTTAGTGATTTTTAACAGCCTGTCCTAATAATTTAGAGTCATTAAACCATAATAAGACTTACATGTGTTTCCAGCCGGGGTTCCCTTTAAAGCTGGTTTTAGAGCTGCAGAAGAAAGAAGAGCATCTTGAGTTAAAATCTTAAACTTGTAGACGTGTAGACCAAACGTACGTATGTACGGTTTTATTTAAGGTGGTTGAATGTGTGGTTGGGAATGTCTGGATTGGCCTCCACATCTGATTGGTACATCCAGGAATGTTGGCTTCGACTGTGATGTTAAACTGAACAGCAGCACTAAAGCAAACCACCAGAACCAAATTAGTGTCTCAGGTGAAGCTACACTGGATTCCCAGAAGTCTTCACTCATCCATCCAAACCACTGAACTCAGGTGTTCCACTCACTTCCTAGACATGCATCTAGTCCTGCAGACTGCTTCTACACCCTAGTGAAAGAGTCCTGACCTCAACCTGATAGAACACCTTTGGGATGAAGTAGAGCGGAGACTAAGAGCCAGACCTTCTCGAAGAACAGAGGAACAGTCAAACATTCCCATAAACACTCTCCTAAACCGTGTGGAGAGCCTTCCCAGAAGAACTGAAGCTGTTACAGCTGCAAAGGTTGGGCCGACATCATATTAAACCCTATTTCATTGAGTTTCTAAAATACTTCAGGTGTAGTGTAACATATATTTAATATAATGTACACATTAATAAAAAATAAAATCAGTCCTGCTGACTGACCGGGCTCTGTTTGTCCAGCTGTCTCGCCTGAATCCCGACCAGGTCACGGCAGGGGACCAAATCAGCCTTAATACAAACGACCACACGGCAACTCTTCACCACAGCGTTAGTCATTTAAACTGATTTTCTGTTGTCGTCTGCATGTGAGACCCGACTGTCTTCTCAGGTTATGACATCATATCATATGTAATAATACAGTGTAGGTTCTGTGCAGTGTGACCAGAATTAACACTGACTGTCTGGAGATTAACTAGTTTACACGAACCCGGTTCTACAATACATTAAACATAGTTCTGTATATAAAATAACTAATGTATTAAATAAGTTCATGACACGGTAGTGTAGTGGTTAGTATGGTGGTGTAGTGGTTAGTATGGTGGTGTAGTGGTTAGTATGATGGTGTAGTGGTCAGTACGGTGGTGTAGTGGTTAGTATGGTGGTGTAGTGGTTAGTATGGTGGTGTAGTGGTTAGTATGGTGGTGTAGTGGTTAGTATGATGGTGTAGTGGTCAGTACGGTGGTGTAGTGGTTAGTATGGTGGTGTAGTGGTTAGTATGATGGTGTAGTGGTCAGTATGGTGGTGTAGTGGTCAGTACGGTGGTGTAGTGGTTAGTATGATGGTGTAGTGGTTAGTAAGGTGGTGTAGTGGTTAATACGGTGGTGTAGTGGTTAGTATGGTGGTGTAGTGGTTAGTATGGTGGTGTAGTGGTCAGTATGGTGGTGTAGTGGTTAGTACGGTGGTGTAGTGGTTAGTAAGGTGGTGTGGTTAGTATGGTGGTGTAGTGGTTAGTATGGTGGTGTAGTGGTTAGTATGGTGGTGTAGTGGTTAGTACGGTGGTGTAGTGGTTAGTATGGTGGTGTAGTGGTTAGTACGGTGGTGTAGTGGTTAGTACGGTGGTGTAGTGGTTAGTACGGTGGTGTAGTGGTTAGTATGGTGGTGTAGTGGTTAGTATGGTGGTGTAGTGGTCAGTACGGTGGTGTAGTGGTTAGTATGGTGGTGTAGTGGTTAGTAAGGTAGTGTAGTGGTCAGTATGGTGGTGTAGTGGTTAGTATGGTGGTGTAGTGGTTAGTATGGTGGTGTAGTGGTCAGTAAGGTAGTGTAGTGGTCAGTATGGTGGTGTAGTGGTTAGTATGGTGGTGTAGTGGTTAGTATGGTGGTGTAGTGGTTAGTATGGTGGTGTAGTGGTTAGTACGATGGTGTAGTGGTTAGTACGGTGGTGTAGTGGTTAGTATGGTGGTGTAGTGGTTAGTACGGTGGTGTAGTGGTTAGTACGGTGGTGTAGTGGTTAGTACGGTGGTGTAGTGGTTAGTACGGTGGTGTAGTGGTTAGTATGGTGGTGTAGTGGTTAGTATGATGGTGTAGTGGTTAGTATGGTGGTGTAGTGGTTAGTATGGTGGTGTAGTGTTAGTATGGTGGTGTAGTGGTTAGTATAATGGTGTAGTAGTTAGTATGGTGGTGTAGTGGTCAGTATGGTGGTGTAGTGGTTAGTATGATGGTGTAGTGGTTAGTATGGTGGTGTAGTGGTTAGTATGGTGGTGTAGTGGTTAGTATGGTGGTGTAGAGGTCAGTACGGTGGTGTAGTGGTTAGTATGGTGGTGTAGTGGTTAGTATGATGGTGTAGTGGTTAGTATGGTGGTGTAGTGGTCAGTATGGTGGTGTAGTGGTCAGTATGGTGGTGTAGTGGTTAGTATGGTGGTGTAGTGGTTAGTATAATGGTGTAGTAGTTAGTATGGTGGTGTAGTGGTTAGTATGGTGGTGTAGTGGTTAGTATGGTGGTGTAGTGGTCAGTATGGTGGTGTAGTGGTCAGTATGGTGGTGTAGTGGTTAGTATGGTGGTGTAGTGGTTAGTATGGTGGTGTAGAGGTTAGTATGGTGGTGTAGTGGTTAGTATGGTGGTGTAGTGTTTAGTATGGTGGTGTAGTGGTTAGTATGGTGGTGTAGTGGTTAGTATGGTGGTGTAGTGGTTAGTACGGTGGTGTAGTGGTTAGTATGGTGGTGTAGTGGTTAGTATGGTGGTGTAGAGGTTAGTATGGTGGTGTAGTGGTTAGTATGGTGGTGTAGTGGTTAGTATGGTGGTGTAGAGGTTAGTATGGTGGTGTAGTGGTTAGTATGGTGGTGTAGAGGTTAGTATGGTGGTGTAGTGGTTAGTATGGTGGTGTTCTGCTCGTCGGTGTGAATGATCAGGAGCGACTGATGTGGATTAAGTTCCTTCATTTCAAGGTTGTGTTTGAAAGAGAACCTGTGCAAACAGTGGTTCAGATACAAAGTCATTCAGACAAACATGATATTTCTCAGATTTCTTCCTGGTGATGGTGATGGGAACCCTGGTGTTGATGGGAAGCCGGGAGGTGGTGAGAACCCTGGTGGTGATGGGAACCTGGGTACTGATGGGAACCCGGGAGGTGATGGGAACCCAGGAGGTGATGGGAACCTGGGTACTGATGGGAACCTGGGAGGTGATGGGAACCCAGGAGGTGATGGGAACCCAAGGAGGTGATGGGAACCTGGGTACTGATGGGAACTCGGGTGGTGATGGGAACTCGGGTGGTGATGGGAACCCTGGTGGTGATGGGAACCCTGGTGTTGATGGGAACCCTGGTGGTGATGGGAACTTGGGTGGTGATGGGAACTCTGGTGGTGATGGGAACTCGGGTGGTGATGGGAACTCTGGTGGTGATGGGAACTCGGGTGGTGATGGGAACCCTGGTGGTGATGGGAACCCTGGTGGTGATGGGAACTTGGGTGGTGATGGGAACTTGGGTGGTGATGGGAAACCTGGTGTTGATGGGAACCCTGGTGGTGATGGGAACTTGGGTGGTGATGGGAACCCTGGTGGTGATGGGAACTCTGGTGGTGATGGGAACTCTGGTGGTGATGGGAACTCGGGTGGTGATGGGAACTCTGGTGGTGATGGGAACTCGGGTGGTGATGGGAACTCTGGTGGTGATGGGAACTCTGGTGGTGATGGGAACTCGGGTGGTGATGGGAACTCTGGTGGTGATGGGAACTCGGGTGGTGATGGGAACTTGGGTGGTGATGGGAACCCTGGTGGTGATGGGAACTCTGGTGGTGATGGGAACTCTGGTGGTGATGGGAACTCTGGTGGTGATGGGAACTCGGGTGGTGATGGGAACTCTGGTGGTGATGGGAACTCGGGTGGTGATGGGAACCCTGGTGGTGATGGGAACCCGTTTCAGCTCCATATTCTTGGATCTGATTGTATGATTTAGGTTTGTATACAGCTTTTTGATCGGATACACGGATTCTAGATTCCGGATAGGAGCGGAATTTTTTCTGACTGAATTGGATTTTATAAAATATGTTGTCGTTTTTTTTTTCATCCCTCTTTTTTCTCCATAGAGACTCGTTTATTTTCACTCTCACCCAAACCTCCTGGTTTCATTTAACCTACAGCCTCCAAACTGCCTGTACTCACTCAGAGCAGATCCCCAAACACTGCCCCTCACTCCTCTACCTGTTCATTCATCCCTCGTTCCTCACACTGCTGAAGCTGCACAGCCATGCATTTCTCTAGTTTTATTCATTATCCACATCCGCCAGAGAGTGATAGTAAAATATTGGTAAAAATAATTAATAAATAAATAAATAAACTACTGCAATAATCAGACTCCATAATCAGAACCACCTCCGTACTTTCAGTGGGAGCTTTTCTAGGTAGACGTTCGGTTCCCATCACCAGCGTGTACGGTTTGACTGGGTGGGTTTCTGAGCCAGTTTATATAAACACTGTTTATTTACAGACTAATTCTGACTGATGTTCATTTCTGAATGAGGCCTGAATGCTTTGATGCTGCTGATATATTAATTTCTCTCCGCTGCTTGGTTCTGAATCGTATTCCTCAGATTTGGGTCACGGCGTACTCGGAGATGTGCCTCCTGTCAGAAAACAACTGAGTCGTAAAAGCTTCTCTGCATTTTTTATTCAACAAATCTGAGTCGGGCCTGGCGGCTCACCTCAGCAGCTCAGGTCCGATTCGCCTGATGGCTTTTAAGGCCTGTTGGATCTCAGCCAAACGGCCGGAGCAGCCTCTGCTGGGTCCAGTGCAGGCTGGCGGAGCTGCTGACCTGAAGGCTGGAGATCTTCTCTCTGTGGAGCGTTTCTGAGCGTCTGGATTTGGCAGCATCAGCCTGTTTATCCACAGAGCGACCAGAACCTACCAACGATATGGAGAATCATCTGCTCTGAACCTCTGTAAGTACTTTTATAGTCTGAAATCTGATTGGGCCAGACTGGAACCAGGGTCTCCTTACAGTGGGAGACTGTTTCTCTATCTAGGATACAGTATTTAACTAATATAGTATATAATAGTTTCCCTATGGGCCTAGATAAATAAACAATATAATAATCACTCAACACCGCCCTCTAAAGGAGTTATTAACAAACATCAAATAAACAAACATCACTCACCACCACCCTCTAAAGGAGTTATTAACAAACATCAAATAAACAAACATCACTCACCACCGCCCTCTAAAGGAGTTATTAACATCAAATAAACAAACATCACTCACCACCTCCCTCTACAGGAGTTATTAACAAACATCAAATAAACAAACATCACTCACCACCGCCCTCTAAAGGAGTTATTAACATCAAATAAACAAACATCACTCACCACCTCCCTCTAAAGGAGTTATTAACAAACATCAAATAAACAAACATCACTCACCACCGCCCTCTAAAGGAGTTATTAACATCAAATGAACACACATCACTCAACACCGCCCTCTAAAGGAGTTATTAACAAACATCAAATAAACAAACATCACTCACCACCGCCCTCTAAAGGAGTTATTAACAAACATCAAATAAACACACATCACTCACCACCGCCCTCTAAAGGAGTTATTAACAAACATCAAATAAACAAACATCACTCACCACCTCCCTCTAAAGGAGTTATTAACAAACATTAAATAAACAAACATCACTCACCACCGCCCTCTAAAGGAGTTATTAACATCAAATAAACAAACATCACTCACCACCGCCCTCTAAAGGAGTTATTAACAAACATCAAATAAACATCACTCACCACCGCCCTCTAAAGGAGTTATTAACAAACATCAAATAAACAAACATCACTCACCACCGCCCTCTAAAGGAGTTATTAACAAACATCAAATAAACACACATCACTCACCACCGCCCTCTAAAGGAGTTATTAACAAACATCAAATAAACATCACTCACCACCGCCCTCTAAAGGAGTTATTAACATCAAATAAACAAACATCACTCACCACCGCCCTCTAAAGGAGTTATTAACAAACATCAAATAAACACACATCACTCACCACCGCCCTCTAAAGGAGTTATTAACAAACATCAAATAAACATCACTCACCACCGCCCTCTAAAGGAGTTATTAACAAACATCAAATGAACAAACATCACTCACCACCGCCCTCTAAAGGAGTTATTAACATCAAATAAACAAACATCACTCACCACCGCCCTCTAAAGGAGTTATTAACAAACATCAAATAAACAAACATCACTCACCACCGCCCTCTAAAGGAGTTATTAACAAACATCAAATAAACAAACATCACTCACCACCTCCCTCTAAAGGAGTTATTAACAAACATCAAATAAACAAACATCACTCACCACCGCCCTCTAAAGGAGTTATTAACATCAAATAAACACACATCACTCACCACCTCCCTCTAAAGGAGTTATTAACAAACATCAAATAAACACACATCACTCACCACCGCCCTCTAAAGGAGTTATTAACAAACATCAAATAAACAAACATCACTCACCACCGCCCTCTAAAGGAGTTATTAACAAACATCAAATAAACACACATCACTCACCACCGCCCTCTAAAGGAGTTATTAACAAACATTAAATAAACAAACATCACTCACCACCGCCCTCTAAAGGAGTTATTAACAAACATCAAATAAACAAACATCACTCACCACCGCCCTCTAAAGGAGTTATTAACAAACATCAAATAAACACACATCACTCACCACCGCCCTCTAAAGGAGTTATTAACAAACATCAAATAAACAAACATCACTCTCCACCGCCCTCTAAAGGAGTTATTAACACACATCAAATAAACACACATCACTCAACACCGCCCTCTAAAGGAGTTATTAACAAACATCAAATAAACACACATCACTCACCACCGCCCTCTAAAGGAGTTATTAACAAACATCAAATAAACACACATCACTCACCACCGCCCTCTAAAGGAGTTATTAACAAACATCAAATAAACAAACATCACTCACCACCGCCCTCTAAAGGAGTTATTAACAAACATCAAATAAACAAACATCACTCACCACCGCCCTCTAAAGGAGTTATTAACAAACATCAAATAAACAAACATCACTCACCACCGCCCTCTAAAGGAGTTATTAACAAACATCAAATAAACAAACATCACTCACCACCTCCCTCTAAAGGAGTTATTAACAAACATCAAATAAACACACATCACTCACCACCGCCCTCTAAAGGAGTTATTAACAAACATCAAATAAACAAACATCACTCACCACTGCCCTCTAAAGGAGTTATTAACAAACATCAAATAAACACACATCACTCACCACCGCCCTCTAAAGGAGTTATTAACAAACATCAAATAAACAAACATCACTCACCACCGCCCTCTAAAGGAGTTATTAACAAACATCAAATAAACAAACATCACTCACCACCGCCCTCTAAAGGAGTTATTAACAAACATCAAATAAACAAACATCACTCACCACCTCCCTCTAAAGGAGTTATTAACAAACATCAAATAAACACACATCACTCACCACCGCCCTCTAAAGGAGTTATTAACAAACATCAAATAAACAAACATCACTCACCACCGCCCTCTAAAGGAGTTATTAACAAACATCAAATAAACACACATCACTCACCACCGCCCTCTAAAGGAGTTATTAACAAACATCAAATAAACAAACATCACTCACCACTGCCCTCTAAAAGAGTTATTAAAAAACATCAAATAAACACACATCACTCACCACCTCCCTCTAAAGGAGTTATTAACATCAAATAAACAAACATCACTCACCACCGCCCTCTAAAGGAGTTATTAACAAACATCAAATAAACACACATCACTCACCACCGCCCTCTAAAGGAGTTATTAACAAACATCAAATAAACAAACATCACTCACCACCGCCCTCTAAAGGAGTTATTAACAAACATCAAATAAACAAACATCACTCACCACCGCCCTCTAAAGGAGTTATTAACAAACATCAAATAAACAAACATCACTCACCACCGCCCTCTAAAGGAGTTATTAACAAACATCAAATAAACACACATCACTCACCACTGCCCTCTAAAGGAGTTATTAACAAACATCAAATAAACAAACATCACTCACCACCGCCCTCTAAAGGAGTTATTAACAAACATCAAATAAACAAACATCACTCACCACCGCCCTCTAAAGGAGTTATTAACAAACATCACTCACCACCGCCATCTAAAGGAGTTATTAACAAACATCAAATAAACACACATCACTCACCACCTCCCTCTAAAGGAGTTATTAACAAACATCAAATAAACACACATCACTCACCACCTCCCTCTAAAGGAGTTATTAACAAACATCAAATAAACACACATCACTCACCACCTCCCTCTAAAGGAGTTATTAACAAACATCAAATAAACAAACATCACTCACCACCGCCATCTAAAGGAGTTATTAACATCAAATAAACAAACATCACTCACCACCGCCCTCTAAAGGAGTTATTAACAAACATCAAATAAACACACATCACTCACCACCGCCCTCTAAAGGAGTTATTAACAAACATCAAATAAACAAACATCACTCACCACCGCCCTCTAAAGGAGTTATTAACAAACATCAAATAAACAAACATCACTCACCACCTCCCTCTAAAGGAGTTATTAACAAACATCAAATAAACAAACATCACTCACCACCGCCCTCTAAAGGAGTTATTAACAAACATCAAATAAACACACATCACTCACCACCGCCCTCTAAAGGAGTTATTAACAAACATCAAATAAACACACATCACTCACCACCTCCCTCTAAAGGAGTTATTAACAAACATCAAATAAACAAACATCACTCACCACCGCCCTCTAAAGGAGTTATTAACAAACATCAAATAAACACACATCACTCACCACCGCCCTCTAAAGGAGTTATTAACAAACATCAAATAAACAAACATCACTCACCACTGCCCTCTAAAGGAGTTATTAACATCAAATAAACAAACATCACTCACCACCGCCCTCTAAAGGAGTTATTAACAAACATCAAATAAACAAACATCACTCACCACCTCCCTCTAAAGGAGTTATTAACAAACATCAAATAAACACACATCACTCACCACCGCCCTCTAAAGGAGTTATTAACAAACATCAAATAAACAAACATCACTCACCACCGCCCTCTAAAGGAGTTATTAACAAACATCAAATAAACAAACATCACTCACCACCGCCCTCTAAAGGAGTTATTAACAAACATCAAATAAACAAACATCACTCACCACCGCCCTCTAAAGGAGTTATTAACAAACATCAAATAAACAAACATCACTCACCACCGCCCTCTAAAGGAGTTATTAACATCAAATAAACAAACATCACTCACCACCGCCCTCTAAAGGAGTTATTAACAAACATCAAATAAACAAACATCACTCACCACCGCCCTCTAAAGGAGTTATTAACAAACATCAAATAAACAAACATCACTCACCACCGCCCTCTAAAGGAGTTATTAACATCAAATAAACACACATCACTCAACACCGCCCTCTAAAGGAGTTATTAACAAACATCAAATAAACAAACATCACTCACCACCGCCCTCTAAAGGAGTTATTAACATCAAATAAACAAACATCACTCACCACCGCCCTCTAAAGGAGTTATTAACAAACATCAAATAAACAAACATCACTCACCACCGCCATCTAAAGGAGTTATTAACATCAAATAAACAAACATCACTCACCACCTCCCTCTAAAGGAGTTATTAACAAACATCAAATAAACACACATCACTCACCACCTCCCTCTAAAGGAGTTATTAACAAACATCAAATAAACACACATAACTCACCACCGCCCTCTAAAGGAGTTATTAACAAACATCAAATAAACAAACATCACTCACCACCTCCCTCTAAAGGAGTTATTAACAAACATTAAATAAACAAACATCACTCACCACCGCCCTCTAAAGGAGTTATTAACATCTAATAAACAAACATCACTCACCACCGCCCTCTAAAGGAGTTATTAACAAACATCAAATAAACATCACTCACCACCGCCCTCTAAAGGAGTTATTAACATCAAATAAACAAACATCACTCACCACCGCCCTCTAAAGGAGTTATTAACAAACATCAAATAAACAAACATCACTCACCACCGCCCTCTAAAGGAGTTATTAACAAACATCAAATAAACAAACATCACTCACCACCTCCCTCTAAAGGAGTTATTAACAAACATTAAATAAACAAACATCACTCACCACCGCCCTCTAAAGGAGTTATTAACAAACATCAAATAAACAAACATCACTCACCACCGCCCTCTAAAGGAGTTATTAACAAACATCAAATAAACACACATCACTCACCACCGCCCTCTAAAGGAGTTATTAACAAACATCAAATAAACATCACTCACCACCGCCCTCTAAAGGAGTTATTAACAAACATCAAATAAACACACATCACTCACCACCGCCCTCTACAGGAGTTATTAACAAACATCAAATAAACACACATCACTCACCACCGCCCTCTAAAGGAGTTATTAACAAACATTAAATAAACAAACATCACTCACCACCGCCATCTAAAGGAGTTATTAACAAACATCAAATAAACACACATCACTCACCACCGCCCTCTAAAGGAGTTATTAACAAACATCAAATAAACATCACTCACCACCACCCTCTAAAGGAGTTATTAACAAACATCAAATAAACACACATCACTCACCACCGCCCTCTAAAGGAGTTATTAACAAACATCAAATAAACAAACATCACTCACCACCGCCCTCTAAAGGAGTTATTAACAAACATCAAATAAACAAACATCACTCACCACCGCCCTCTAAAGGAGTTATTAACAAACATCAAATAAACACACATCACTCACCACCGCCCTCTAAAGGAGTTATTAACAAACATCAAATAAACACACATCACTCACCACCGCCCTCTAAAGGAGTTATTAACAAACATCAAATAAACATCACTCACCACCACCCTCTAAAGGAGTTATTAACATCAAATAAACAAACATCACTCACCACCGCCCTCTAAAGGAGTTATTAACAAACATCAAATAAACACACATCACTCACCACCGCCCTCTAAAGGAGTTATTAACAAACATCAAATAAACAAACATCACTCACCACCGCCCTCTAAAGGAGTTATTAACAAACATCAAATAAACAAACATCACTCACCACCGCCCTCTAAAGGAGTTATTAACAAACATCAAATAAACAAACATCACTCACCACCGCCCTCTAAAGGAGTTATTAACAAACATCAAATAAACACACATCACTCACCACCGCCCTCTAAAGGAGTTATTAACATCAAATAAACAAACATCACTCACCACCGCCCTCTAAAGGAGTTATTAACAAACATCAAATAAACACACATCACTCACCACCGCCCTCTAAAGGAGTTATTAACAAACATCAAATAAACAAACATCACTCACCACCGCCCTCTAAAGGAGTTATTAACAAACATCAAATAAACAAACATCACTCACCACCGCCCTCTAAAGGAGTTATTAACAAACATCAAATAAACAAACATCACTCACCACCGCCATCTAAAGGAGTTATTAACAAACATCAAATAAACACACATCACTCACCACCTCCCTCTAAAGGAGTTATTAACAAACATCAAATAAACAAACATCACTCACCACCGCCATCTAAAGGAGTTATTAACATCAAATAAACAAACATCACTCACCACCTCCCTCTAAAGGAGTTATTAACAAACATCAAATAAACACACATCACTCACCACCTCCCTCTAAAGGAGTTATTAACAAACATCAAATAAACACACATCACTCACCACCTCCCTCTAAAGGAGTTATTAACAAACATCAAATAAACAAACATCACTCACCACCGCCATCTAAAGGAGTTATTAACATCAAATAAACAAACATCACTCACCACCGCCCTCTAAAGGAGTTATTAACAAACATCAAATAAACACACATCACTCACCACCGCCCTCTAAAGGAGTTATTAACAAACATCAAATAAACACACATCACTCACCACCTCCCTCTAAAGGAGTTATTAACAAACATCAAATAAACAAACATCACTCACCACCGCCCTCTAAAGGAGTTATTATCAAACATCAAATAAACAAACATCACTCACCACCGCCCTCTAAAGGAGTTATTAACAAACATCAAATAAACACACATCACTCACCACCGCCCTCTAAAGGAGTTATTAACAAACATCAAATAAACAAACATCAAATAAACAAACATCACTCACCACCGCCCTCTAAAGGAGTTATTATCAAACATCAAATAAACAAACATCACTCACCACCGCCCTCTAAAGGAGTTATTAACAAACATCAAATAAACACACATCACTCACCACCGCCCTCTACAGGAGTTATTAACAAACATCAAATAAACAAACATCACTCACCACCGCCCTCTAAAGGAGTTATTAACAAACATCAAATAAACACACATCACTCACCACCGCCCTCTAAAGGAGTTATTAACAAACATCAAATAAACAAACATCACTCACCACCGCCCTCTAAAGGAGTTATTAACAAACATCAAATAAACACACATCACTCACCACCGCCCTCTAAAGGAGTTATTAACAAACATCAAATAAACACACATCACTCACCACCTCCCTCTAAAGGAGTTATTAACAAACATCAAATAAACAAACATCACTCACCACCGCCCTCTAAAGGAGTTATTAACATCAAATAAACAAACATCACTCACCACCGCCCTCTAAAGGAGTTATTAACATCAAATAAACAAACATCACTCACCACCGCCCTCTAAAGGAGTTATTAACATCAAATAAACACACATCACTCACCACCGCCCTCTAAAGGAGTTATTAACATCAAATAAACAAACATCACTCACCACCGCCCTCTAAAGGAGTTATTAACAAACATCAAATAAACACACATCACTCACCACCGCCCTCTAAAGGAGTTATTAACAAACATCAAATAAACAAACATCACTCACCACCGCCCTCTAAAGGAGTTATTAACAAACATTAAATAAACACACATCACTCACCACCGCCCTCTAAAGGAGTTATTAACAAACATCAAATAAACAAACATCACTCACCACCGCCCTCTAAAGGAGTTATTAACAAACATCAAATAAACAAACATCACTCACCACCGCCCTCTAAAGGAGTTATTAACATCAAATAAACAAACATCACTCACCACCGCCCTCTACAGGAGTTATTAACAAACATCAAATAAACACACATCACTCACCACCGCCCTCTAAAGGAGTTATTAACATCAAATAAACAAACATCACTCACCACCGCCCTCTACAGGAGTTATTAACAAACATCACTCACCACCGCCCTCTAAAGGAGTTATTAACATCAAATAAACAAACATCACTCACCACCGCCCTCTACAGGAGTTATTAACAAACATCAAATAAACACACATCACTCACCACCGCCCTCTAAAGGAGTTATTAACATCAAATAAACAAACATCACTCACCACCGCCCTCTACAGGAGTTATTAACAAACATCACTCACCACCGCCCTCTAAAGGAGTTATTAACATCAAATAAACAAACATCACTCACCACCGCCCTCTAAAGGAGTTATTAACATCAAATAAACAAACATCACTCACCACCGCCCTCTACAGGAGTTATTAACAAACATCACTCACCACCGCCCTCTAAAGGAGTTATTAACAAACATCAAATAAACAAACATCACTCACCATCGCCCTCTAAAGACACTCTTTATAAATAACAGGGGAGCTGGAGCTAATGATAAAAAATACAACAAATATTTGTTTATTTATTAATAATTTAATATGTTAATGGTTCTGTCCAGACTGATCTTGGGCTGAGTGTGTTAGAGCTCCTGCTGTCCTGCTGCTGGAGGAAGGTGAGGTAGATGTGCTCCTGATGTGGGTTTGTGGTCTCAGGCTGGTGCAGATGGTCTGGATTGGTGGGTTATGGATGTGAGGCTCCGAGTCCTGCCAGCAGTGCTGCAGTGCTGTGGTCTCAGTGCACCGGTGGCCAGCCGGCCAGCTCCCACTGACCCTGCACAGCAACATATGGTCAGGGCCACACCGGGACCCCCGCTCTGACTAATGAAGTTACCTCTGACTGACTGCATATCATTAAAGCTACAGTAGCAAGAATTCGGAAGCTCATACGCTAATGCTAACTAGAAACATGTGGAGGCACAAGGTATATGTTTCTAATAAAGTGGCCAGTTAGAGGAAGTACATGGTTGGTGTTTCTAATAAAGTGGCCAGTTAGAGGAAGCACAAGGTGGTTGTTTCTAATAAAGTGGCCAGTTGGAGGAAGTACAAGGTTGGTGTTTCTAATAAAGTGGCCATTTAGAGGAAGTACAAGGTGGGTGTTTCTAATAAAGTGGCCAGTTAGAGGAAGTACAAGGTTGGTGTTTCTAATAAAGTGGCCAGTTAGAGGAAGTACAAGGTTGGTGTTTCTAATAAAGTGGCCAGTTAGAGGAAGTACAAGGTTGGTGTTTCTAATAAAGTGGCCAGTTGGAGGAAGTACAAGGTTGGTGTTTCTAATAAAGTGGCCATTTAGAGGAAGTACAAGGTGGGTGTTTCTAATAAAGTGGCCAGTTAGAGGAAGCACAAGGTGGTTGTTTCTAATAAAGTGGCCAGTTGGAGGAAGTACAAGGTTGGTGTTTCTAATAAAGTGACCGGTTAGAGGAAGTACAAGGTGGGTGTTTCTAATAAAGTGACCAGTTAGAGGAAGCACAAGGTTGGTGTTTCTAATAAAGTGGCCAGTTAGAGGAAGTACAAGGTTGGTGTTTCTAATAAAGTGGCCAGTTAGAGGAAGTACAAGGTTGGTGTTTCTAATAAAGTGGCTAGTTAGAGGAAGCACAAGATTGGTGTTTCTAATAAAGTGGCCAGTTAGAGGAAGTACAAGGTTGGTGTTTCTAATAAAGTGGCCAGTTGGTGAGCATAAGGTGGGTGTTTCTAATAAAGTGGCCAGTTAGAGGAAGTACAAGGTTGGTGTTTCTAATAAAGTGGCCAGTTAGAGGAAGTACAAGGTGGTTGTTTCTAATAAAGTGGCCAGTTAGAGGAAGTACAAGGTGGGTGTTTCTAATAAAGTGGCCAGTTGGAGGAAGTACAAGGAGGGTGTTTCTAATAAAGTGGCCAGTTGGAGGAAGTACAAGGTGGGTGTTTCTAATAAAGTGGCCAGTTGGAGGAAGTACAAGGTGGGTGTTTCTAATAAAGTGGCCAGTTGGAGGAAGTACAAGGTGGGTGTTTCTAATAAAGTGGCCAGTTGGAGGAAGTACAAGGTGGGTGTTTCTAATAAAGTGGCCAGTTGGAGGAAGTACAAGGTGGGTGTTTCTAATAAAGTGGCCTCATAAAAGCCCAGGTAGGTCTCCTCTGAAGGCTCTGTAGGTTCCTCACTGATGAACACTAACTTTTCACTAAAATATTAAAACGTGCACATCATCAACACGAAGGCTCTTAATTCCTCCGAGACTTTGATCACCAACTAATTAGTCCTTAATTACATTTCATGCAGAACGATCGTCAACAGCAACCTCTCAGCTCAGTTCCAGCAGACTGGCACGTCACAGGACCGGGAAGCGGCGCCCGGTTACCGCGTGTTTAAGGGGAAAAGTCAAACGTCCGATTATTTCCAGATCCTCTCGGACTGATCCGCCTCCGCTGAGGCCGAACCTCTCTGTGATGTAGAGGCTGTGGACTCACTTGGCTTGCTGGACGAGATGTACGAGCTGTGTGATGACCTCTGAGACGCCCACTCGCTCAGCCCGGCGACGGACATTTATCATTCCAGCACATCGGCCTGTCAGTTTAATGGCCTACCGGAAATCTGTCGCCTGTCATTAAAAAGACATGACGCTGAGACACTCCTCCTCTGCTCACGCTCCTCCACACTCCTCCTCTGCTCACGCTCCTCCACACTCCTCCTCTGCTCACGCTCCTCCACACTCCTCCTCTGCTCACGCTCCTCCACACTCCTCCTCTGCTCACGCTCCTCCACACTCCTCCTCTGCTCACGCTCCTCCACACTCCTCCTCTGCTCACGCTCCTCCACACTCCTCCTCTGCTCCACGTTTCAAATCAGTCATCAGGAGTAACAAAGGGCTGCGTGTCCTCTGACACTGGGCTTCATGCTCTTTGAAAGATTAGCAGTTTCAGAGAATAGAACTTGTGAATTATGGAGGAGCTTAGCTGGGACGACGGCTGCGTCTCAATATCTGCTGAGCTTCTACGTCCACAGCATTTTAAACCAGCTTCTCAGTTAAACCTCTTTCTGTTTCACCAGTTATAGTCAATAATCAATAATATGATGATAAAACATTCTTAATATTTATTCAAGGTGGTGAGAGGGTGGAGCTAAACTGCTGTAGACTGAATGGGTGGAGCTAAACTGCTGTAGACTGAATGGGTGGAGCTAAACTGCTGTAGATTGAATGGGTGTAGCAAAACTGCTGTAGACTGAATGAGTGGAGCTAAACTGCTGTAGACTGAATGAGTGTAGCTAAACTGCTATAGACTGAATGGGTGTAGCTAAACTGCTGTAGACTGAATGGGTGTACCTAAACTGCTGTAGACAGAATGGGTGGAGCTAAACTGCTGTAGACTGAATGAGTGTAGCAAAACTGCTGTAGACTGAATGGGTGTAGCAAAACTGCTGTAGACTGAATGGGTGTAGCAAAACTGCTGTAGACTGAATGGGTGTAGCAAAACTGCTGTTGACTGAATGGGTGTAGCTAAACTGCTGTAGACTGAATGAGTGTAGCAAAACTGCTGTAGACTGAATGGGTGTAGCTAAACTGTTGTAGGCTGAATGGGTGGAGCTAAACTGCTGTAGACTGAATGGGTGTAGCAAAACTGCTGTAGACTGAATGGGTGTAGCAAAACTGCTGTAGACTGAATGGGTGTAGCTAAACTGCTGTAGACTGAATGAGTGTAGCAAAACTGCCGTAGACTGAATGAGTGTAGCAAAACTGCTGTAGACTGAATGGGTGGAGCTAAACTGCTGTAGACTGAATGGGTGGAGCTAAACTGCTGTAGACTGAATGGGGGGAGCTAAACTGTAAACGAATTGCAAACGTCATCGTATTACATCATCTGTAATAAAAAGGATAATGAGAGAGAGAGAGAGAGATAATATAGAAAGAGAAAGCGAGATATATAAACATATAAAGAGAGACAGATACATATAAATATATATATATATATATATAGCGAGAGAGAGGGAGAGAGAGAGAGGGAGAGAGGGAGAGAGAGAGAGAGAGAGAGAGAGAGGGAGAGAGGGAGAGAGAGAGAGAGAGAGAGAGAGAGAGAGAGGGAGAGAGAGAGAGAGAGAGAGAGAGAGGGAGAGGGAGAAAGAGAGAGAGAGAGAGAGAGAGAGAGGGCGAGAGAGAGAGGGAGAGAGAGAGAGGGAGAGAGAGAGAGAGAGGGAGAGAGGGAGAGAGAGAGGGCGAGAGAGAGAGAGAGAGAGGGAGAGAGAGAGCGAGAGAGAGAGAGGGAGAGAGAGAGAGAGAGAGAGAGAGAGAGAGAGAGGGAGGATATTACTAATACTTACAGACAGTGCTTAATTTGTGCTGGATCTTGCTGGAACAAGATCTGGCACCTCTCATATCTCAGGTACCTGTGTTCCAGAACCAGATCCACCACCTCTTTGAGGTCTTTTTTTTGTAGGACACCAAAAACTATTCGTCCAGCGGCATCTCTGAGATTTTATGGTTGCAGCTCTTTACTGCATTCATTAAAGCTGGGATTATTTAATTGTATAGAATTCTACTGTTAGATGGACACTTGAAGCACTGTGGAGCCTCTGTGTTCCAGGACCTTTTCCCTCACTGCCACTTGCTGGATCACCCCACCTTTAGTGTTCCATTACCTGATCTTTTACGAATTAAGCACTGCTTACAGCTCACCTGTGCTTAGTTTGGCAAAAGCAGCACCATGAGTCAAACATCTGATCCAAAAGAGGAGCTTCTAATCCATTTATCAAAAATAAGCAAATTTGAGGATTTACACCTGTAACTCACAGCAGCTATATTTATACAGACAGAGCTAGACGGACTGGGAGACTCAGTAAGGTCCTGGTAGGTGGTCACAGGTATCTGGAGGTATCATGCTGACTGCAGTTCATCCCACAGCTGCTGGAGGGAGCGTGGAGGAGGATCCATAGAGACAACACCACCATCCAGGTGGTCCCACAGATGCTCAATTGGGTTCAAGTCTGGGGAATTAGGGGTCCAGGGTAGTCCTTGAAAGTCTTGGTCAGCTCTTCTAACTAATGTGGAACATGTCCAGTACTGCTGGAAGATCCCATCCATCCCAGAGAAGACCATCAGCATGTATGGTGTACGTGATCTGCAAGGATGGATTCAGACCCAAATCGGTTGAGAGAGTCTTCCACATGGATGAGTGGGTCCAGAGAACAGACCAGAACATTTCCAGACCAGAACACTCGCCAGCATATGTTATGTTTTGGACGCTGTTACTGGACACTGCTGTCTGGATAGTTTTGGTTGGTGGACGATTCTCAGTCCAGCAGTGACACTGAGGTGTTTAAACACTCCAGCAGCAGCAGAGAATGACCCACCTCCCTAATAGTATCTGCTCTGTGGTGGTCCTGTGGTGGTCCTGTGGGGGTCCTGATCATTAAAGAACAGAGTAATAAAGTATACAGAGAAACAGATGAACTACAGTCTGTAAGTGGAGCTCCTGTATGGTCAGTGGAGCTGATACAGTGGACAGTGAGTGGAGGTCCTGTATGGTCAGTGGAGCTGATACAGTGGACAGTGAGTGGAGGTCCTGTATGGTCAGTGGAGCTGATACAGTGGACAGTGAGTGGAGGTCCTGTATGGTCAGTGGAGCTGATACAGTGGACAGTGAGTGGAGGTCCTGTATGATCAGTGGAGCTGATACAGTGGACAGTGAGTGGAGGTCCTGTATGGTCAGTGGAGCTGATACAGTGGACAGTGAGTGGAGGTCCTGTATGGTCAGTGGAGCTGATACAGTGGACAGTGAGTGGAGGTCCTGTATGGTCAGTGGAGCTGATACAGTGGACAGTGAGTGGAGGTCCTGTATGGTCAGTGGAGCTGATACAGTGGACAGTGAGTGGAGGTCCTGTATGGTCAGTGGAGCTGATACAGTGGACAGTGAGTGGAGGTCCTGTATGGTCAGTGAAGCTGATACAGTGGACAGTGAGTGGAGGTCCTGTATGGTCAGTGAAGCTGATACAGTGGACAGTGAGTGTAGGTTCTGTATGGTCAGTGGAGCTGATACAGTGGACAGTGAGTGGAGGTCCTGTATGGTCAGTGGAGCTGATACAGTGGACAGTGAGTGGAGATATGAGGAGGTGGAGCTAATACAGTGGACAGTGAGTGGAGATGTGAGGAGGTGGAGCTGATACAGTGGACAGTGGGTGGAGATGTGAGGAGGTGGAGCTGATGTAGTGGACAGTGAGTGGAGATGTGAGGAGGTGGAGCTGATACAGTGGACAGTGAGTGGAGATGTGAGGAGGTGGAGCTGATGTAGTGGTGGGTGTGAGCTGGTCTGCTCTCTCGGCTGAGTTTAACTAATAACTGGCGTGGATGCTTCATTTCTCTCTCTCTCCGCCGCTCGCTCGCCCGGCTGCTCGGTGCCAGCTGTTGGCGCGTTGGTGTGTTTTTCACGCTTGCTGGCAGTCCTCGCACGGGCCGCCGTCCAGATCGCCCTCCAGCCGCTCCAGCGACGAGCTCCAGCTCCAGCCAGCCGCAGAACTCACAGCCAGCTCACATTCACACCAAAACATTCCTTAATCAACCCATCAGAACTTCCCAACACCGAAACTGTCATGCATGCTGAGAATTCCTGAACACTGCTCCACACTGTCCACTGTATCAGCTCCACCTCCTCATATCTCCACCCACTGTCCACTGTATCAGCTCCACCTCCTCATATCTCCACTCACTGTCCACTGTATCAGCTCCACCTCCTCATATCTCCACCCACTGTCCACTGTATCAGCTCCACCTCCTCATATCTCCACTCACTGTCCACTGTATCAGCTCCACCTCCTCATATCTCCACCCACTGTACACAGATCAGCTCTTACATTAAACACCTCCTCATATCTCCACTCACTGTCCACTGTATCAGCTCCACTGACCATACAGGACCTCCACTCACTGTCCACTGTATCAGCTCCACTGACCATACAGGACCTCCACTCACTGTCCACTGTATCAGCTCCACCTCCTCATATCTCCACTCACTGTCCACTGTATCAGCTCCACCTCCTCATATCTCCACTCACTGTCCACTGTATCAGCTCCACCTCCTCATATCTCCACCCACTGTCCACTGTATCAGCTCCACTGACCATACAGGACCTCCACTCACTGTCCACTGTATCAGCTCCACTGACCATACAAGACCTCCACTCACTGTCCACTGTATCAGCTCCACTGACCATACAGGACCTCCACTCACTGTCCACTGTATCAGCTCCACTGACCATACAAGACCTCCACTCACTGTCCACTGTATCAGCTCCACTGACCATACAGGACCTCCACTCACTGTCCACTGTATCAGCTCCACTGACCATACAGGACCTCCACTCACTGTCCACTGTATCAGCTCCACTGACCATACAGGACCTCCACTCACTGTCCACTGTATCAGCTCCACTGACCATACAGGACCTCCACTCACTGTCCACTGTATCAGCTCCACTGACCATACAGAAGCTCCACTTACAGACTGTAGTTCATCTGATTCTCTGTATACTTTATTACTTTGTTCTTTAATGATCAGGACCCCCACAGGACCACCACAGGACCACCACAGAGCAGATACTATTAGGGAGGTGGGTCATTCTCAGCACTGCAGTGACACTGATGTGGTGGTGGTGTGTTAGTTAGTGTGTGTTGTGCTGGTGTGAGTGGATCTGCCACCTCAGTGTCACAGCTGGACTGAGAATTGTCCAGCAACCAAAACTATCCAGACAGCAGTGTCCTGTGGGCGGCGTCCTGTGTCCACTGATGAAGGACTAGAGGAACACAAACTGTGCAGCAGCAGATGAGCTAAAGTCTCTGACTTTACATCTACAAGGTGGACCAGCAAGTAGTAGGAGTGTCTCATAGAGTGGACAGTGAGTGGACACAGCAGCACAGTTAAAATCAGTAGCAGTGCTCCAGAAGAGGTTGGCTCTGTGTCCGGTCGAGCAGCCGCTGTATTTGGTGAATGCTGTACCAGATATGTCCGTCAGAGTGGGAGCATGTGGACCGGCCTCTGCTTGTCCTCCATTACGATGTAGATGAGTCTCCGGCCCGGCTGAGGAGATTACAGGAGCCGCGGTGCCGGAGGGATAAGTGATACGGTTAAGGGACGCGGAACGGAGCAGTGGAGGCTTGGGGCGAGACTTTTATAACACTTCTGAAAGTAAATTGAGTTTCTTTTGGCGAGTAGAAGAACCTCTATCTGACATCAACAGCTTTAAAGGAGAAACAGGACGTGTGTATGTTTCTTAGAGCTCGTAACTGTCCCGAGGACACGGAGACTCAGTTCTCTGCAGCGTTGAAAAGAAAGAGAGAATGAGTGATTTTTAAAAAAAGCATTAGCAGTTACAACACGGACACAACGCAGACACAACACAGACACAACATGGACATAACACTGTCACAAGTCGGACACAACACAGATACAACACAGATGCAACACGGATACAACACAACACTGACACAACGCGGACACAACACAACACGGACACAACACAGACACAACACATACACAACACATACACAACACGGACACAACACGGACACAACTTGGGTACAACATGGGCACAACAAATACACAACACGGACACAACTTGGGTACAACATGGGCACAACACATACACAACACGGACACAACACATACACAACACGGACACAACATGGGCACAACACGGACACAACACATACACAACACGGACACAACACATACGCAACACGGACACAACTTGGATACAACACGGACACAACACATACGCAACATGGACACAACACATACACAACACAGACACAACTTGGGTACAACACGGGCACAACTTGGGTACAACACACACAACATGGATCCTGTCCTACGTGGAAAGGACTTCCGTCAGGATAAAACATTCTAAACTGGAGAGAAACAGAAGAAGATAATTAGACCCACTTAGATCACAAGGTTCTGCTCACTGTTAGTACCTAGAATAAATACAGTTACATTATTAGAAACACCTACCTCATACTTCTACTAACTGGCCACTTTATTAGAAACACCTACCTCGTACTTCTACTAACTGGCCACTTTATTAGAAACACCTACCTCGTACTTCTACTAACTGGCCACTTTATTAGAAACACCTACCTCGTACTTCTACTAACTGGCCACTTTATTAGAAACACCTACCTCGTACTTCTACTAACTGGCCACTTTATTAGAAACACCTACCTCGTACTTCTACTAACTGGCCACTTTATTAGAAACACCTACCTCGTACTTCTACTAACTGGCCACTTTATTAGAAACACCTACCTCGTACTTCTACTAACTGGCCACTTTATTAGAAACACCTACCTCGTACTTCTACTAACTGGCCACTTTATTAGAAACACCTACCTCGTACTTCTACTAACTGGCCACTTTATTAGAAACACCTACCTCGTACTTCTACTAACTGGCCACTTTATTAGAAACACCTACCTCGTACTTCTACTAACTGGCCACTTTATTAGAAACACCTACCTCGTACTTCTACTAACTGGCCACTTTATTAGAAACACCTACCTCGTACTTCTACTAACTGGCCACTTTATTAGAAACACCTACCTCGTACTTCTACTAACTGGCCACTTTATTAGAAACACCTACCTCGTACTTCTACTAACTGGCCACTTTATTAGAAACACCTACCTCGTACTTCTACTAACTGGCCACTTTATTAGAAACACCTACCTCGTACTTCTACTAACTGGCCACTTTATTAGAAACACCTACCTCGTACTTCTACTAACTGGCCACTTTATTAGAAACACCTACCTCGTACTTCTACTAACTGGCCACTTTATTAGAAACACCTACCTCGTACTTCTACTAACTGGCCACTTTATTAGAAACACCTACCTCGTACTTCTACTAACTGGCCACTTTATTAGAAACACCTACCTCGTACTTCTACTAACTGGCCACTTTATTAGAAACACCTACCTCGTACTTCTACTAACTGGCCACTTTATTAGAAACACCTACCTCGTACTTCTACTAACTGGCCACTTTATTAGAAACACCTACCTCGTACTTCTACTAACTGGCCACTTTATTAGAAACACCTACCTCGTACTTCTACTAACTGGCCACTTTATTAGAAACACCTACCTCGTACTTCTACTAACTGGCCACTTTATTAGAAACACCTACCTCGTACTTCTACTAACTGGCCACTTTATTAGAAACACCTACCTCGTACTTCTACTAACTGGCCACTTTATTAGAAACACCTACCTTGTACTTCTGTTACCTGGCCACTTTATTAGAAACACCTACCTCATACTTCTACTAACTGGCCACTTTATTAGAAACACCTACCTTGTACTTCTGTTACCTGGCCACTCTATTAGAAACACCTACCTCATACTTCTACTAACTGGCCACTTTATTAGAAACACCTACCTTGTACTTCTGTTACCTGGCCACTCTGTACCTACACCTTATTAGTTTTGGGGTCTGCAGAAGGTTTTATGTGTTAAAACTTTAAAGCTGATTAAGATCGAGGTCAGGAACCTGAACGATGATCATCATGCTGGTTCTACTTGGTGAGTTTAGTCCCATGTTGCATGACACATGATGATGCACCGAAGACACACCTGCACCCCCAGACGTTCACCAGCCCCCTCCACCCCACCCTCTCCCAATCCGTCTGAGTTTTGGCCATCACCATGGTGACGACCCTGCAGTCCAGCCGTTGTGCTTAATACATTCCAAAATCTGAAACGTTAGAACTCTCCTAGCACCCTAGATCATCCAGAGCTACGTTAGCGAGCCTCAGGCTGGACTGTGATCGAGTGCCTGCTGTGAGGTTTAAGACTGAGCACTAAATTAGAGTCTGGAGCTCAGCTCAGCTCAGAACCGGGTGGAGTGTTCAGTAATCTCTAATAGACAAATCACAGTAAATAAAAAATAAAATAAACTTTTCTGCATTGTCTTGTAGTACAAAATCCTTCTCCTGACATATAACATGCTTCATCTGTCTTGACCAGGTTCCCCTGTTTGCCTGCATTCTGGACCAGTTTGCCCACCATGGAGCTCCTGCTGTCCAGGGCTTTGTGGAAAGCTTCTCCTGCGCTACGTTGACCCTCCTGAAGATCCTGTTCCTTAATCTCAGATGTGTTCCTCTCCTGCCTCCAGACACTGAGCTGGTTCTCTGATACTCTGATAGGACAGTTTTCTTACTTGTTCTCTTGTTTTACTATTGGGTGTGGACCAGAGAAGGATGGGTTCCCCTTTTACAGTCTGGTTCCTCTCGAGGTTCTTCCTCTTGGTCTGAGGAAGTTTTTCTTTGGGTTGCTCACTGGGGGGTTTCTGGACCCTGATTTTCTGGAAAGCTAATTTGTGATAGCATCTCTTGTAGAAGGTACTATACGTCTGACACAGTGCAACAATGAAGATGACCCAAAGGTGATTTTGGATGCAGCTCATGACTTCTTTTAAGAGAACCCATCGTTCCTGGTGGTGTCCAGTAGTTTGGGATCACAGTGAAATGTTCTTGTTTTAATGGAGTATCTTCTTCTTAACACAACAATGGACTGACGGGTCTCTAAAGAAAGTTGTTTCTTTCTGGTCATTGTGAGTCGGTCAGCAAGCCATCAACTGCTGATCTTCAGATACTAAACTAACCTAGAATGTTGTTCCCTTTTATACTCACTTATTAGTAGAATGTTTTTCAGCTGTGATCACAATTGATTAAGAGTGTCCTAACAACCAATTAGTCCAATAACATCCTTAACTTGGATTGGTGGTCGTACCAGGAGATTTAGACAGAGGACTGAGAATTACTGATAATAGACTATATGTAAAATAAGCCTCTATACAAAAATAGACTTTAATACAAACATTTATATTCTTTAAAAATCATCTGATACACTTACATTCATTGTGAAATGAACAATATTGTTTGTGAATTGCATAAAAATTGCATGAAATAAAATTCTAAAGTGATCGTAAACTTTTGAGCAGTAGTGTACGAAACATCAACTGAGAAAAAGTTGGTACCGTATAGAAAATGCAGTGTTTCTGTTGTTTACCTGTATATATACTGTTTCACTGCGGAGAGTTAGAACCAATTTCATCTTCAAATTTCATCTAAATTATTGGCCCTAAATTGCCCGACTTTGTTTGGAATGTGTTGCAGGTCTGAAATGCAGGAATGAAATAATATTAAGAAATAAAATCATGTAATATTTGGGTATATATACTGTCGTAACTTTGTTTTTGCTTCCAGAATGAAGAGGAAGACCAGTTCAGAGTATAAGCTTTTATTCTTAGAACCGCGGTACCGACGTTCTCTGTGAGCTCTCAAAGCCTGGTCTCCATCGTGTCTCCAGCTGCATCATCTTTCATAGGCCCGCCTTCCTGCTCCTTCTGGCCCATGTGGTACACCACGTCTTTATCTTTTGGGTGGGCAGAGGTCCTCGAACAGAAGTTCTAAAGATAACGCTGAAGGGTCTGCTAAGCCAGATACTCTCTATATAGATATGTGACTCCCTATATAGATATGTGACTCTCTATATAGATATGACTCTCTATATAGATATGTGACTCTCTATATAGATATGACTCTCTATATAGATATGTGACTCTCTATATAGATATGTGACTCCCTATATAGATATGTGACTCTCTATATAGATATGACTCTCTATATAGATATGTGACTCTCTATATAGATATGTGACTCCCTATATAGATATGACTCTCTATATAGATATGTGACTCTCTATATAGATATGACTCTCTATATAGATATGACTCTCTATATAGATATGTGACTCTCTATATAGATATGTGACTCCCTATATAGATATGTGACTCTCTATATAGATATGTGACTCTCTATATAGATATGTGACTCCCTATATAGATATGACTCTCTATATAGATATGTGACTCTCTATATAGATATGTGACTCTCTATATAGATATGTGACTCCCTATATAGATATGTGACTCTCTATATAGATATGACTCTCTATATAGATATGTGACTCCCTATATAGATATGACTCTCTATATAGATATGTGACTCCCTATATATGTGACTCCCTATATAGATATGTGACTCTCTATATAGATATGACTCTCTATATAGATATGTGACTCTCTGTATAGATATGTGACTCCCTATATAGATATGACTCTCTATATAGATATGTGACTCCCTATATAGATATGACTCTCTATATAGATATGTGACTCCCTATATAGATATGTGACTCCCTATATAGATATGTGACTCCCTATATAGATATGACTCTCTATATAGATATGTGACTCCCTATATAGATATGACTCTCTATATAGATATGTGACTCCCTATATAGATATGTGACTCCCTATATAGATATGTGACTCTCTATATAGATATGTGACTCTCTATATAGATATGTGACTCCCTATATAGATATGTGACTCTCTATATAGATATGTGACTCTCTATATAGATATGTGACTCTCTATGTAGATATGACTCTCTATATAGATATGACTCCCTATATAGATATGTGACTCTCTATATAGATATGTGACTCTCTATATAGATATGTGACTCTCTATGTAGATATGACTCTCTATATAGATATGACTCCCTATATAGATATGCGACTCTCTATATAGATATGTGACTCTCTATATAGATATGACTCTCTATATAGATATGTGACTCTCTATATAGATATGACTCTCTATATAGATATGTGACTCTCTATATAGATATGACTCTCTATATAGATATGTGACTCTCTATATAGATATGTGACTCTCTATATAGATACGTGACTCTCTATATAGATACGTGACTCTCTATATAGATACGTGACTCTCTATATAGATATGTGACTCTCTATATAGATACGTGACTCTCTATATAGATACGTGACTCTCTATATAGATACGTGACTCCCTATATGGCGAGCGTCACAATTCTGTGTGCTGTAGAGTTTTTACAACAATATTAACAACAATATTGTCTGTAATAAATTAAAAATCACAGTAAATGTAAAAAACTAATTCCAGATGCATTTGATGGTGTTAGAAAAGTAGTGGTCTCTAATGATAACCACTGACTCTAATCATCTTTTTCAGCTGTCAGTTACTAAAAGACATGCAGAAAAAACAAAAAATCAAAAATCAATCCTTATTACTTCTGTTGAATAACCGAAACATTCTATACCTACACCAAAAACGAGACCACTGAGCTGAAAACTCTATATCTGTTGTGTGTTCACCAGTAAGAAGAGCAGATCTGATTAGAACAGATGTAAATAATCAGACATACAATACAAAGTAAGATGAATATGTTATTGTGAGAGAAGTAGATCAGATCTTGATCCAGTTTGAAGAACAAAGTTAGGTTCCAGATTTCTCCTGGACGCCCCAGACATTGTATGAATGTGTTCAGTTCCTTCAGCAGCAAATCTTGATTTATCTTAATGAAGTACTGAGCAGTCAAAGCAGGTATTAGATCAGAACTGATAATAATACTGGGTTGTTTAGGAGAAGCTTGGAAAGGGTTAACAGTGAACAGTACTGTTTATGGTACTGTATATATTTATATATTTATATATAAGCGTGTAATATCAAGCTGAAGCTCTGCACGTTAATTAGGCTGACAGTAGCACAGTTTTAGCTTCAGGGCTGCAGGCCCGAACATCACCGATGACTCAGCGGCTCAAATCCCAAACACACTGTCGGAACGCCAGACGGATGGCCAGGTGTCAGGTGTGAGGAGCCAGGAGCCTACGTGAGGGACTTTCACATTGTTAGTTGTTCTGCGGAGTCCAAAATCTGGGCCAAAGGTCGAGCGGCAGCTAATAAAGGAAACAACCTTAAAAAATGATCTACAACGTAAACACAACAGCCGTGGTAAAGTAAACAATAATCATCTAAAAAACAAACAAACAACAAACATAGTGACACAGTGGTACACGACCACCCTGCTACACAACAACCACCCTAGTCCAGCATGTCTGGTCACCAGTAAAACCAGCAGATGTTGTGTTGGGGATGTTGGTGTGCTGGTCAGCTGGTATGACCACGCTGGGTGACCAGCTAAAGCAGAACAGATCAGGACTTCAGAAGCTAGAAAGATGTTCAGCTGTGGAACTAAAGGCTGCTGTGTTTTATAGGACAGTGATTTGGTTCTTACTCACTGAGACTCCAGTGACTGTTAACTGCTGTCAGCTCTGATAGCTAAACGTCACTGGACCCTCGGGGGGAGCTGACTCGGGTGCGGAGAGAGAGAGAGAGAGAGAGAGAGAGAGAGAGAGAGAGAGAGAGAGAGAGAGAGAGAGAGAGAGAGAGAGAGAGAGAGAGACTTAAAGATAAACAGAGATAAAAAGAGAGAGAGAGAGAAATAGAGAGAGATAAAAAGAGAGAAAGATAGAGAGAGACATAGAGATAGAGAGTGGGAGAAATAGAGAGAGAGACTTAAAGATAAACAGAGATAAACAGAGAGATAGAGTTTATTTATTATACTACAAATGCTTTAACAATACAAATGTGAATTTGTCATGTCAATAAAGCAAATTGAACTAGAACTAGAACTAGAGAGAGTGTGATAAAGAGAGAGAGAGTTAGAGAGAGAGAGTGATAGAGAAGAGAGAGAGAGAGATAGAGAAAGAGAGAGAATGATAGAGAGAGAGAGTGATAAAGAGAGAGAGAGAGAGTGATAAAGAGAGAGAGAGTTAGAGAGAGAGAGAGATAGAGAAAGAGAGAGAGAGAGAGTGATAGAGAAGAGAGAGTGATAGAGAGAGAGAGAGTGATAGAGAGAGAGAGTGATAAAGAGAGAGAGAGTTAGAGAGAGAGAGTGATAGAGAGAGAGAGAGAGTTAGAGAGGTAGAGAGAGAGAGAGATAGAGAGAGAGAGAGTTAGAGAGAGAGAGATAGAGAGAGAGAGAGTGATAGAGAGAGAGTGATAGAGAAGAGAGAGAGTGATAGAGAAGAGAGAGAGAGTGATAGAGAGAGAGAGAGGTAGAGTTAGAGAGAGAGAGTGATAGAGAGAGAGAGAGATAAACAGAGAGAGTGATAGAGAGAGAGAGAGAGTGATAGAGAGAGAGAGTGATAGAGAAGAGAGAGAGAGTGATAGAGAGAGAGAGAGATAAACAGAGAGAGTGATAGAGAGAGTGATAGAGAAGAGAGAGAGAGTGATAGAGAGAGAGAGTGATAGAGAAGAGAGAGATAAACAGAGAGAGTGATAGAGAAGAGAGAGTGATAGAGAAGAGAGAGAGAGTGATAGAGAGAGAGAGTGATAGAGAAGAGAGAGATAAACAGAGAGAGTGATAGAGAAGAGAGAGTGATAGAGAAGAGAGAGAGAGTGATAGAGAGAGAGAGTGATAGAGAGAGAGAGAGAGTGATAGAGAGAGAGAGTGATAGAGAGAGAGAGAGAGAGTGATAGAGAAGAGAGAGAGAGTGATAGAGAGAGAGAGTGATAGAGAAGAGAGAGATAAACAGAGAGAGTGATAGAGAAGAGAGAGTGATAGAGAAGAGAGAGAGAGTGATAAACAGAGAGAGTGATAGAGAAGAGAGAGATAAACAGAGAGAGTGATAGAGAAGAGAGAGAGAGCAGCTGAACCTGGTATGAGCTGCCTGAGGGCTTCTCTGAGTGACGTACGGAGGTTATGAGTGGAGAAGATGCATCATGTTATTTACCTGCGCTGCACTAGTGAGCTGCGCTGGCGGGGGGCGTGGCTAATAGCAGTGGGTTATATAGGTAAGGCAGAGTTGAATGCACTGCTGGATTCGGAGCTGTGGTGGGTGTTTAGCGTGTTCATCTAAACGCTTGTAATTATTACTATTATTATTATTATTATTATTATTATTATTATTATTATTATTATCTGTAGTTATGAGAGTATGTACCACAAACTGACCCTCTCAGAGCTGAAGGTCGTAGTTTCTTCCAGGTGAATATTGAAGGTGAAGTTATTTATTTTTTTTAACTGAAGGTTTTGTTTTGTAGCTGATGTTGTCAGACAGACTGAAGTCATGGTGAAGACCACAGTGTTCCTGGTATCAGTGTCCATCATCCTTTTATCCCATGTCCGATCTGAGGATTCCTTCAGAGCAGCTTCTCCACCTCAAAACTTCACAGAAACACAGAGGAACGCCCCAAACGCCTCCGGCCCCCAGCTCCAGGGCCCGAACCGGTCAGCGCCGCTCCCCATGTGCAGCGGCCCCACCAGAGTGAAGGACGTCTTCAAATACATCAACACCGTCGTGTCCTGTTTGGTCTTCCTGCTGGGAATCGTCGGGAACGTGACTCTACTCAGGATCATCAAGGCACACAAATGCATGAGGAACGGTCCGAACATCCTCATCGCCAGCCTGGCTCTGGGAGACCTCGTCCGAATAGTTATCGACATTCCCGTCAACGTTTATAAGGTACGTTCAGTTACCGTGCTCGGATCGGGATTAAAGGGGAATTCTGAAACGCTGGGATGTAAACAGTCGTTCCGAGTGGTTTGATGTGGTTTCTTTATAGTGCTGGTCTCTAGAACCAGGGGGCGCAATTACACAGCACTTACACAAGCCTTCACTTCAGTGGGCGGAGCCTCTCTCTGTTCACAACCAATCAGCTATACACATCACCTGCTACCATCCAATCGGCAGCCTGCTCACTGTATGTTGGGATACTCAGCTCCAGCGATGAGCTTAATGTACTCGGATAGAGATCGTGCATAGTGGGGGATCAGATTGAACTATGGGAGATCAGACTAAACTATGGGAGATTGGACTGAATTGCAGGAGATACAGGTTTGGTGGGAGATCAGACTGAACAGCGGCAAATCAAAGTGAACTGTGGGAGATCAGACTGCAAAGTGGGAGATCAGACTGAACTGTGGGAGATCAGACTGCATAGTGGGAGATCAGACTGAATCATGGAAGATCAGATTTAACTATGGGAGATTGGATTGAATTGCAGGAGATACAGGTTTGGTGGGAGATCAGACTGAGCAGCGGCAAATCAGAGTGAACTGTGGGAGGTCAGACTGCATAGTGGGAGATCAGACGTATTACGTCATACCCTACAGGCAGAGTATATATATCACTGACTTTTAAAGGTGGACGTCTGGTTCCATTCACCACCACTGTGAAGAGTCTTGTGTTCAGTTACTCTAGAACAGAGCATCTCAAACCAGATCACTCTGAATGACCTCACATCTCAATCATTTCAGTCAGAATCAGCGTTCTGGTAGTTTTCTTCGTTGTTTGTTGTGAGGATCATGATTGTGGTTACAGGGTTAGTCTGTTTCTGTTCAGCGTTTATATCAGATCTTCATTTCGAGCAGGTTTGTGTTGAACGTTAGCTAAATGTTTTGTTTCTGGTAGCTTCTGGCTGTCGACTGGCCATTCGGGGTCATGCTGTGTAAACTCGTCCCCTTCGTCCAGAAGACCTCTGTGGGAATCACAGTCCTGAGCTTGTGTGCTCTGAGCATTGACAGGTGAGTAACTAAAGTATGGTATACTCTGAATCTACAGGATGCATATCATATCGTCTCGGTCCTTACTTTCAATGTAAGTCAATGGAACCAGAATATTTTCAATTAACCATGAAATTCTTACACAGTGTAAACGGCTGCTGTCGCGTTGAATTAATGTAGAAAAATACAAATCGGCTGCGACAGTGTATAACTAGCTTTACTAGAATTTGTAATTAAACTCTGTTATACTTAATTCAGCTTTTATTACAAAAACATCAACATAAAAACAGTAAAATCATAAAAAATTAATCAGAAAAGAGAGATTTTACCATTTCAGTTATTCTGCCGTGCTCCTGATTTTATATATTTTCATTAAAACTGCACTGCATGTATGAAAAACTGCAAATAAACAATATTTATTGTTATAAAATTATTGGAATAAAATTTAATACCATTGGTCTATATTAAAGTTAATCGTGTTACTTCTCCTTTGAAGTTGAGACAGTTATCAGCATATTCTATTCTATATACCTGCCAGCAGAACATTTTCATATTCAAAATTCAAATTCATATCCAGTCCAGGTGTGTTTACCGTAACCTGTGTGTGTGTTGTTGTTGTGTGTTTATTGTTTACTGGGTGTGAATTTGTGTGAAACACTGTGTTGTTTATCGTTAAGGTATCGAGTGGTTACGTCCCGGAGTCTTATCAAAGCGCTGGGTCTCCCGAAGTGGACGGTGTTTAAACTGGGTTTAATATGGAGCGTCTCGACTCTGCTGGCCGTCCCTGAGGCCGTGGCGTTTGATCTGATTACGATGGACTATAAAGGCGAGCGGCTGCGGATCTGTCTGCTCCACCCACTGCAGTCCTCTCACTTCATGAAGGTAAAACACTGACACCGTCTCCAGGACACCGTCTCCAGGACAACAGTAACCATTCTTTAAAAATAAAAGTAGAAAAAACAATACACAAAAATACAATACTCACTCTCAGTCTGTCAGAACCACCGTCGCCCCCTACGCTTCCTGTAGTGTATTACAGTCTGTCAGAACCACCGTCGCCCCCTACGCTTCCTGTAGTGTATTACAGTCTGTCAGAACCACCGTCGCCCCCTACGCTTCCTGTAGTGTATTACAGTCTGTCAGAACCACCGTCGCCCCCTACACTTCCTGTAGTGTATTACAGTCTGTCAGAACCACCGTCGCCCCCTACACTTCCTGTAGTGTATTACAGTCTGTCAGAACCACTGTCGCCCCCTACGCCTCCTGTAGTGTATTACAGTCTATCAGAACCACCGTCGCCCCCTACGCTTCCTGTAGCGTATTACAGTCTGTCAGAACCACCGTCGCCCCCTACGCCTCCTGTAGCGTATTACAGTCTGTCAGAACCACCGTCGCCCCCTACGCCTCCTGTAGCGTATTACAGTCTGTCAGAACCACCGTCGCCCCCTACGCTTCCTGTAGTGTATTACAGTCTGTCAGAACCACCGTCGCCCCCTACGCTTCCTGTAGTGTATTACAGTCTGTCAGAACCACCGTCGCCCCCTACGCTTCCTGTAGTGTATTACAGTCTGTCAGAACGACCGTCGCCCCCTACGCCTCCTGTAGCGTATTACAGTCTATCAGAACCACCGTCGCCCCCTACGCCTCCTGTAGCGTATTACAGTCTATCAGAACCACCGTCGCCCCCTACGCTTCCTGTAGCGTATTACAGTCTATCAGAACCACCGTCACCCCCTACGCTTCCTGTAGTGTATTACAGTCTGTCAGAACCACCGTCACCCCCTACGCTTCCTGTAGTGTATTACAGTCTGTCAGAACCACCGTCGCCCCCTACGCTTCCTGTAGTGTATTACAGTCTGTCAGAACCACCGTCGCCCCCTACACTTCCTGTAGTGTAGTGGTTCCTGTGTTCCACCTCTCTTAGCTCTGTTCTTCACACTGAACCACTTTACTGAAGTACCCTGATGGTGGGGTCCAGTTTCAATTCCCTGAAACTACGTGACTCATTAGCTTCAGGCTGTTTCAGAGATCAGTTTGCAGATGTTCTCCTGATGTTTCCACTCATTGTTGAACAGCGTTCACAGTTTCTGAGGATGCAGCAGACGATTAGTAGCACAGCGTCTTTAACCAGCGAAGGTGTTGCAGTGTGATTCCATCACCCGCATGACACACAGTCATTTAAAAACAGTTAGAGTGGAGACTCGGCGTGGAAGAGTCCCCAGCGAGCAGCAGACAGCCGGCCACCTTCGGCAACTCATCTGCCTCCGCCGCTCGAGTCCACGCTCCCGTCTCCGTTCTGCTGCTCTGTCTGGATCAACTACAAGAAAATACATCACACATGCATATGCAAGGCCGTCTGTGACATGAGGTCCCACCTGTGGCTCGACTCAGTGAGGGGGACTCGAGTCAGCAACCCCGACCTGACTTGCATGATAAGTTACAACTTGACTCGGAGGTTTCAGATTCTCAACCTCAGAAAATTAACCTGCAGTAAATTAATGATGGCTATGATTGAGTTGCCAGTCATTCTGTGATCAGATTACACCAACACAGACACAGATCTACAAAACATGCTCCGGATTACTCCAACACAGACACAGATCTACAAAACATGCTCTAGATTACTCCAACACAGACACAGATCTACAAATCATGCTCTAGATTGCACCAACACAGACACAGATCTACAAAACATGCTCTAGATTGCACCAACACAGACACAGATCTACAAAACATGCTCTAGATTGCACCAACACAGACACAGATCTACAAATCATGCTCTAGATTGCACCAACACAGACACAGATCTACAAATCATGCTCTAGATTGCACCAACACAGACACAGATCTACAGATCATGCTCTAGATTGCACCAACACAGACACAGATCTACAGATCATGCTCTAGATTGCACCAACACAGACACAGATCTACAAAACATGCTCTAGATTGCACCAACACAGGCACAGATCTACAAAACATGCTCCAGATTGCACCAACACAGACACAGATCTACAAAACATGCTCTAGATTACTCCAACACAGACACAGATCTACAAAACATGCTCTAGATTGCACCAACACAGACACAGATCTACAAATCATGCTCTAGATTGCACCAACACAGACACAGATCTACAAATCATGCTCTAGATTGCACCAACACAGACACAGATCTACAAAACATGCTCTAGATTGCACCAACACAGGCACAGATCTACAAAACATGCTCCAGATTACTCCAACACAGGCACAGCTCTACAAAACATGCTCCAGATTACACCAACACAGACACAGATCTACAGAACATGCTCTAGATTGCACCAACACAGGCACAGATCTACAAAACATGCTCTAGATTGCACCAACACAGGCACAGATCTACAAAACATGCTCTAGATTGCACCAACACAGGCACAGATCTACAAATCATGCTCTAGATTGCACCAACACAGACACAGATCTACAAAACATGCTCTAGATTACACCAACACAGACACAGATCTACAAAACATGCTCTAGATTACACCAACACAGACACAGATCTACAAAACGTGCTCTAGATTGCACCAACACAGACACAGATCTACAAAACATGCTCTAGATTGCACCAACACAGGCACAGATCTACAAAACGTGCTCTAGATTACACCAACACAGACACAGATCTACAAAACTTGCTCTAGATTACACCAACACAGACACAGATCTACAAAACATGCTCTAGATTACACCAACACAGGCACAGATCTACAAATCATGCTCTAGATTGCACCAACACAGACACAGATCTACAAAACTTGCTCTAGATTACACCAACACAGACACAGATCTACAAAACATGCTCTAGATTACACCAACACAGGCACAGATCTACAAAACTTGCTCTAGATTGCACCAACACAGGCACAGATCTACAAAACATGCTCTAGATTACACGAACACAGACACAGATCTACAAATCATGCTCTAGATTGCACGAACACAGGCACAGATCTACAAAACATGCTCTAGATTGCACCAACACAGGCACAGATCTACAAAACATGCTCTAGATTGCACCAACACAGGCACAGATCTACAAAACTTGCTCTAGATTACACCAACACAGACACAGATCTATAAAACATGCTCTAGATTGCACCAACACAGGCACAGATCTACAAAACATGCTCTAGATTACTCGAACACATTCGCAGATCTATAAAACGTCCTCCAGATTACTCCAAACATTGTAAACTATTATAATACTGTATCAGATGAGTATTTTGACCTTCATGGCCTGAAGTTCAGACCTAGTTCTAATACCCTCTGGTCCAGTATAAGTACTGTGTGCTGTCTACCAGTTGTTATGGAAACAGTGATGACGGTGATGGATCTTTCTTCTCCTGCAGTTCTATAAAGCAGCTAAGGACTGGTGGCTGTTCGGGTTTTACTTCCTGGTGCCTCTGGCCTGCACTGCCGTGTTTTACGGCCGGATGAGCTGGGAGATGCTGAAGGGAGGCGCGCAGCGCTCCGAGATGAACTACCACCTTAAACAGGTACGCAGCTCGTACGGTGTCACAACTCAATAAACCAGTATAACCTGAATCTACAAACCAGTATAAGCACTAAGAAGGCTTTAACAGAAGCAGCACAGAGCTGGGAGAGGTGGGAATACAGGACCAGGCTTTTTACGGAGCAGAGGAGAGACACGTGTGCAGAGCTTCTCTCCAGAGCCGTGATCTAATGTGTGAAAAGGGAAGTGATGTCCTACACGGACAGCAAATAGAGGCACCTGGAGCAGAACAGCATACCTGCATCACACTGATCCCAAATCAGGAATTCTGGGTCTAAGCTGTTCTTATATAAGAAAAATAAACAGAGTTCTGGAAGAACACAGCTTTCCCACCGTATGAACCACAATGTTCCAGAGCTCTGTATCTGTATCTGTACACAGGTAGGTGAAGGTAGTGTTACAGTTTACCTGTACACAGGTAGGTGAAGGTAGTGTTACAGTTTACCTGTACACAGGTAGGTGAAGGTAGTGTTGCAGTTTACCTGTACACAGGTAGGTGAAGGTGGTGTTACAGTTTACCTGTACACAGGTAGGTGAAGGTAGTGTTACAGTTTACCTGTACACAGGTAGGTGAAGGTAGAGTTACGATTTACCTGTACACAGGTAGGTGAAGGTAGTGTTACAGTTTACCTGTACACAGGTAGGTGAAGGTAGTGTTACAGTTTACCTGTACACAGGTAGGTGAAGGTAGAGTTAAAAGTCTTGCTTAAGGACTCTTATTGGTATAGTGTGAGGTGGTCACACTAGGTGGGGAATTGAACCCCAGTCCACAGCACAGGGGGCAGGCGTGAGCTGGACGTAAGGGAACCAGCCTTGTGACTGGAAGGTTGTTGGTTTCATCCCCTGAGGACGCGACTGAAGTTCCTTGAAAAGCCAAACCACCAACTGCCCCCCTGGTACTGTGGATAGGGCTGCTCACCACTCTGGGCAAGTGTACTCACTGCCCCCTAGTGTGTGTGTACACTATTACATGTGTCATTGCACCTATAGGTTAACTGAGGAGATCAAATTCCTCTGTGTTTAAACTTAATAAAAAAGCTAACATACAAGAAATGCTTGCACTGCAGGACGTCTTGTGTCCAGCAATGGAATTAATTTTCTCCTGGACAGAAAGTCCTGGACAGTTCACCAGGATGCCCCATACAAACCAACAAGCTTTATCCTTTCTAGTAATTTAGACTGTTGAAGGTTCACTGATGACTTCATTCAAATTTCAGGTAGAAGTATAGATACTCAGGTAGAAGTATAGATACTCAGCTAGAAGTATAGATACTCAGGTAGAAGTATAGATACTCAGGTAGAAGTATTGATACTCAGGTAGAAGTATAGATACTCAGGTAGAAGTATAGATACTCAGGTAGAAGTATAGATACTCAGGTAGAGGTATAGATACTCAGGTAGAAGTATAGATACTCAGGTAGAAGTATAGATACTCAGCTAGAAGCATAGATAATCAGGTAGAAGTATAGATACTCAGGTAGAAGTATAGATACTCAGGTAGAGGTATAGATACTCAGGTAGAAGTATAGATACTCAGGTAGAAGTATAGATACTCAGGTAGAAGCATAGATACTCAGGTAGAAGTATAGATACTCAGGTAGAAGCATGGATACTCAGGTAGAAGCATGGATACTCAGGTAGAAGTATAGATACTCAGGTAGAAGTATAGATACTCAGGTAGAAGTATAGATACTCAGGTAGAAGTATAGATACTCAGGTAGAAGCATAGACACTCAGGTAGAAGTATAGATACTCAGGTAGAAGTATAGATACTCAGGTAGAAGTATAGATACTCAGGTAGAAGTATAGATACTAGGGTGTAGAAGTTGAAGTATCGACTGAAGCTTTTTACTCCAGTAAAAGTATAAAGTACTGCTTTCAGAACTACTTAAAGTGTAAAGTAAAAAAAAAATAAGGAAAAAGTACCATTAAGGGCAAAATCTTAGGCCGCACCACAGGGGTCTAAAGTGCTCTAGCCCACCTCCCCAAATACCCCATTCTTCTAAAAGCCATAAAGACTATAATGTTATATTAAAATGTTAGTGTTGATGAGTTTGGGATGCGCTAGGCTTCCTGTTTCAGCTCATATACACCCATTAAACATGAATGTAGTTCAGTACAATGTAAATATATTAAAGAAGCATATCTGTTACTACTGAACATCAACATGTGTTTCATGGAGCAGAAGATATGATCACTAGTCGTCTATAAGTAAATGAAGTCAAACTTCAAAGACATGTTATCAATAAGCTTTACTGGAATGTAAATGTGGATGAATGTAAACAAGCTGTAATGAAACAGGAGTAACGAGACTTTGTTTAAAATGTAAGTTGTACTGTTGTTGTTCACCACACGGTCCTGGTGGAGACCACATTCCCAGACCCTGTTTATTTCCCAGTGAGATGTTATGTTTCCCTGCTGGTTGTGTCTCCGCCTCAGAGACGGGAAGCAGCCCGGGCCGTGCTCTGTCTGGTGGTGGCGTTCGCCGTCTGCTGGTTTCCGCTGCACCTGAGCAGGATTTTGAAGTTAACCATCTATGACGAGAGAGACCCCGGCAGATGCGACCTGCTGAGGTAGGACAGTGAGAGAAGCACTCTCAGTATCGGTGTTAGATGTTCCCACTACAGCGGTTTGCTTTTTGGTGTTCCAGCGTCTTCCTTGTTCTCGACTACGTGGGCATCAACATGGCCTCGGTGAACTCCTGCATCAATCCCATCGCTCTGTACGCCGTCAGCAGGAGGTTTAAAGAGCACTTCCAGGTAAAGTAGGAGTCTGAGTCTGTCTCCTCTCAGCTTAATCACAGCTCATGTTAACGTACTGTCGGTTGCCATGTCCAGTAATTTCACCACATTACGCTGATCTCAGAACAGAAACCTCACTGACTTCACACACGCCTATAATAGACAAAGCCAAACTCACAAAAAGCTCTGATTCTTCAGACTGAAACTGGTGAACGCTGGTGCTGAATGATTTTTATTATTTTTTATTGATTACTGGTCTTACTGGTTATTGATGCAGCAGGTTTAAAGTCAACTTTAGAAATTAAAATTATAATTTTTATTTCATAACATAACAGATTTTGTCCTAAGATTAAGAATAGCATATTTTGCTTGCACATTTGCTTCCACTCACTAAATGGCCATTTTATTGGAAACATTTACCTTGTGCTTCCTCTAACTGGCCACTTTATTAGAAACATCAACATTGTGCCTTTACTAACTGGCCACTTTATTAAAAACACCTACCTAGTGCTTCCTATAACTGGTCAATTTATTAGAAACAGCCATGGGCTTCCACTAACTGGCCACTTTATTAGAAATACCAGCCCTGTGCTTCCACTAACTGGCCACTTTATTAGAAACATCAACATTGTGCCTTTACTAACTGGCCACTTTATTAAAAACACCTACCTAGTGCTTCCTATAACTGGTCAATTTATTAGAAACAGCCATGGGCTTCCACTAACTGGCCAATTTATTAGAAACAGCCATGGGCTTCCACTAACTGGCCACTTTATTTGAAATACCAGCCCTGTGCTTCCACTAACTGGCCAATTTATTAGAAACACCCACCTTATATGCCCAGTTGAATAGACTGTTGATTTGAAGTTGAATATTAATAATAATAAACGCGATTAAGAATAATTATTAAAAACCGGTCAACAGATAATCAGAGTCCAGTGAAGACGTGCAGTAACACACAAGCAGGACAGACCAGCGTTACTGACTATAAACTATAAACAAAACACAAACCTTTCTTTCTTTCATTCATTAGATTTAAACTGTACTTCACAGCTATCAGTATTATTATTGATACCTTACAGATCATTCATAACTCATCAAGTTATACTACAATGTCCCTCCTGTCCCCTCCTGTCCCCTCCTGTCCCCTCCGGTTTCTTTACCGAGCAGCAGGAGACTGCAGGTGTGAGTATGCCAGTCAGAGTTATCAGATCTAACGCCAGATTAGACCTCAAAGCTGAAATGAACAGATTTAATTGAATGGAACTTTAACATCAGCTCACATTTGGACACATTACAGCTAAAGAACAAACAGAGGAGCAGGAGTGAGGCGTGCGAGAGCAGGAGTGAGGCGTGCGAGAGCAGAGTGAAGTCGTGCCAGCGCGCTTTGTTTACAGATAAATTATGAATAAGTAGCGTGCGTCCCGCTGGAAATCGGATGTGGCAGCAGGTGGTGTGTAGAATTAATCTTGCATGATTATCGTGTCTAACATCATCAAAACTTTCGTTCTGACTTCACTCGAGGTGACCTTGAACTCTGTTTGGGGCACAAAGTCCCAGCACGAGTAGGAAGTAGGAGCTGAGCTACACGGGGGGGGGGTGTCTGACGCTGTGGGGACAAAAACATCCCTTAGCATTTCATAGATTAGACTGATAATGTACACTCACTGGACACTTTATTGGAAACACCCACCGTGTGCTTCCACTAACTGGCCACTTTATTAGAAACACCTACCTTGTACTTCCACTAGCTGGCCACTTTATTAGAAACACCTACTTTGTGTTTCCACTAACTGACCACTTTATTAGAGACTCATACCTCGTATTTCCACTAAGTGGCCACTTTATTGGAAACACTCACCTTGTGATTCCACTAGCTGGCACTTTATTAAAAACACCCACCTTGTGCTTCCACTAACTGGCCAATTTAATTGAAACACCCACTTTGTGCTTCCACTAAGTGGCCACTTTATTGGAAACACTCACCTTGTGATTCCACTAGCTGGCCACTTTATTAGAAACACCTACCTTGTGCATCCACTAACTGGCCACTTTATTAGAAACACTAGATCTGTGCTTCCATTAACTGACCACTTTATTGGAAACACATACCTTGTGCATCCACTAACTGGACACTTTGTTAGAAACACCTACCTTGTACTTCCACTAGTTGGCCACTTTATTAGAAACACTCACCTTGTGCTTCCACTGACTGGCCATTATATTAGAAACACCTACCTTGTGTTTCCACTGACTAGCCATTTTATTAGAAACACCCACCATGTGTTTAAACTAACTGGCCACTTTATCAGAAACAACTATCTTGTTCTTCCACTAACTGGCCACTTTATTAAGAACACCCATCATGTGCTTCCACTAAATGGCCACTTTATCAGAAACACCTACCTTCTATTTCCACTAACTGGCCACTGTATTAGAAATACCTAACCTGTGCTTCCACTAACTGGCCACTTTATTAGAAACACCTACTCTGTCCTTGTCAGCTGAACAGACTGCTAATGTTGTTCTCCGTCTCTCAGTCGTCTCTGTGCTGCTGGTGTTCCTCTCCTGGTCTGATGGTCCCAGACGAGACGCACACCTTCCTGAGGTCAAAGGTCACAGAGCCGGCCTCCGACAGCTCCTCCAAGAGTGACCCTCCATCTAAAGACTGTGGAGTAGCTGAGAGGACGCTCCTCAAAGCCTGCTTATGTCTCCAGACCTGAGGGTCTCCTGCTGACGTGGACATGCTGAAGAGAGTGATCAGGTAGAGCAGGGACGTCCCGCGCCGGTGGGTCTCGCAGTGAAGGCTGTTTACAATCAGATACGAGACTCTGTTTCTGTGCTACTGTGAGTGTTTGAGTGTTTGGTAGTGTGTTGATTTTTTTATTTAAATAAAATATCTAAACAAAATTCCTGTTCCCAGAGGAGCAGACTCGAGTCAGCACGCCAGATTTGAGTCACACCTAAGTCACATGTTCACAGACTTAAGTGTGCTAGCATTAGCACGCTAAATAAAATCCACTCTTCCGGAGTCGAGCTGCACAGCGGCGTTCCGAACTGGTGCCGACTCGTCAGACAGTTACAGTTTCCATTTCCATTTGTTTTGCTAGTAAATCAAAAGCAGGAAATACTTAACGGCTAATAGACTAATCACTACACTCACCACCGCTGCAAGCACACTTACGCTGTGACAGCCTATAGTTTTAGTGTCCAAACGAAATTCCTTGGAATATTGTGACAACGTTATCTGACAACATTGTGACAACTTAGTGGTATGAAGAGGATTGAATAAATTTGCCATCAGAGCAGACCCCTGACCACTGACCACGACTGCAGTGTTGGTTTGACCCACACTCATCTATTTGTTTTTTTTCCATCCCTCTTTCTTCCCCATAGAGTCCCATTCATTTTCAGTCCCACCCAAACATGATGGTTTCTTTTAACCTACAGCCTCCAAACTGCCTCTACTCACTCAGATCAGATCTCCCAACCTCTAATCCACATTCATACTGACCCGCACTCCTCTATCTCTCGTTTATCCACAACTGTCCTGCGTCTCCTCCAGTTAATACACTCCTCTAGTTCACTCCTCTGTTCACACACCATATAAAACACAACCTTTTCACAACATTCTAGCAACGCTGTAAGAAATTCCGTCTGATCTCAGATTATTTCTCTGAACGGGAGTTTCTTTAAAATCAGTTACTGAGTCTGTACTGCGGTGGGTTTAACTTTAAACTGGCTAACTACTTTAGCATTAGCATAGCCCAGCAAATACAGCACAGAGCAGCACTTCAAGTTTGTGATCTTTAAACTGACCCTGTGTTCAGGAAGAGGAGCCATACAGTCACGTTAGCTTAGCCTAGCGGCTACAGCTCAAATCTCTACACTGAAAACTCCGATATTCTGGGACACCATGGCGACAACGCACTGTTTTGGTGTCCATAACGTTGAAATGTAGTTCCTCAGAAAGCTGTGATGATGTTATCTGACAACGTTGTGATAATGTAGTGGTAGCGTTGTCAGTGCGTTGTCAGGACCTCCTAGAGTTCTTCATCCATTCAATTCATTTAGTTTAAGTTGACAAAATGTAGAAATAACAACAAAAACATGATTTAATTGTATGTATCAACTATTGTGTAGCAACATCATGAAAAAGTAGACAATGTTATGTGTTTGCTGGAAACTGAGCAGGTTTGATTTAGTCCTTCAGTCGTTCCAACACCGTTCAGTCCACTTTTTTGAGGTTTTTAACCTCAGTACGGTCAGTGGAATACTTTAGCTTAGCTTAGCTCAGAGGCTAAAGCAGCTCTAAACACACAGAACAGGTTTATTCACTCTCCTTTTTTAATATCAGCAACTTTCTTTCCTCCGATTAGAGTTTTTATCTTCTAAACTCAGTAAAACTTCTGTCAGTCTAAACTAAACCTGGTCTTTGGTGAGCTAAGCTAGGCTAATGCTAACGAGCTGCTTTCTCCAGGTTTAGCAGCTGTTTAACATTAAAAACCTGGAGTTTAACTGAAGTATTAACATTTACTGAGATTAAAAATCATGCATTTATTATTTGTTTCTGGTTTGTGTTTGAGAAATAAATGTATTTGATAGTTTTCCGGTTTGTTATAATGCTGCAGCATGTGGCGACACAACACCGACATAAACACCGAAACATTCCGCTTAAATAAGAGTAAATAAAGAAATAAGTACCTTTGAGTTTCTTGGAAAGCGCTATATAAATAAAAAGTATTAAATAAATTAAAAAAACTAATATAATTTAGATAAAATACAATAAATAAATAAATAAAATCTAAAAGAAAATGTAATTAAAAATTTTAAATTTTAATTTTAAATTTTAAAATTAATAATGAGAATAATATGTTAAATAAAAATAATAATAAAGCAGTAAAATATAAATAAGCAGAAACTACAGTAAAAATTCCTTGATGAGTGAGTCCATAGTGATAAAACTGGACAATGAAAAGAAAAAAAAACACAAACAGGAACTAACTAATAAACAAACTACAACAAAACAAAAACAAATACAAAATATCAATAGGGTTAGGGTTATAACAATAAACAAACACAGAGTCAGAGGACAACAAACAGCAGCCAACGAGATAAACACAAGGGGTATAAATACAAGGGGAAATAAACAAGCAACACCTGTAAACAATCACAGGGGGAGTATCAGATCAGACACAAGTGAGGGGGAAGACAAAGGGGTGGAGCAAATGAGGAGCACCTGGTCAGAGACATGAGGAAGGATGAACAACAGGGGAAATGGACATAAATAAATAATAAATAATCATCATAATTTAGTTTCCAGTGTGCTGATCATGTCCTGTTTTGGGTAAAAAGTAATGAATAGTTTTAGTAGGTTGTTATTATAAAGCTGTCCGACGCCCAGCTGAAGAAGGAGGTGATCAGACTAGACGGGCTCGTCCTCCGTCATGAAAGCCGCAGGTCTGTAGGAATTCCGCTCTTATTATGAAAAAAGACAAACAATTAAATCCTGTTTAACGTGGCGGTGTGTCCCAGCGTGCCCCCCGCAGACCCCGCGCTGATTAAGCTGTGCGTTCACTGGGAAGCTGTGTGCAGTTTGCTGCGCTGCATATATTCTAATACAGTCTCTGGCCTCTTTATCAGAAACCCCGCCAGTGTACAGTCAGAGTCTGCAGCTTATCTGCTGAGGGACAGCTTGTGTTAGTCACCCTGTAGCCTTTCAACCGTGGTCAGTTCCTGACAACAGAGCCCCCCATATCTGAATATTCTTAGGTGGATGGTCCGCTCCCTGTTTCTGATAAAGTGGCCAGTAAGTGGAAGTACAAAGTAGGTGTTTCCAATAAAGTGGCCAGTTACTGGAACCACAAGGTGGGTGTTTCTAATAAAGTGGCCAGCGAGTGGAAGTACAAAGTAGGTGTTTTTAATAAAGTGGCCAGTGAGTGGAAGTGCAAGGTGGGTGTTTCTAATAAAGTGGCCAGATAGTGGAACCACAAGGTAGGTGTTTCTAATAAAGTGGCCAGATAGTGGAACCACAAGGTGGGTGTTTCTAATAAAGTGGCCAGATAGTGGAACCACAAGGTAGGTGTTTCTAATAAAGTGGCCAGATAGTGGAACCACAAGGTTAGTGTTTCTAATAAAGTGGCCAGATAGTGGAACCACAAGGTAGGTGTTTTTAATAAAGTGGCCGGTTAGTGGAACCACAAGGTAGGTGTTTCTAATAAAGTGGCCAGTTAGTGGAAGTACATGGTAGGTGTTTCTAATAAAGTGGCCTGTTAGTGGAGGTACATGGTAAGGCTCTCTAATAAAGCGGCGGTGTCTTTGTCAGGTTTTGGGGTGTGTGGAGGGGTGGATGGATAGAGGGGTGGAGGGGGGGGTGTGAAGGGGTGGATGGGTGGATTGGTGGAGGGGGGTGTGTGGAGGGGTGGATGGGTAGAAGGGTGGAGGGGTGTGTGTGGAGGGGTGGATGGGTAGAGGGGTGGAGAGTGGTGTGTGGAGGGGTGGATTGGTGGAGGGGGGTGTGTGGAGGGTGGATTGGTGTAGGGGGGTGTGTGGAGGGTGGATTGGTGTAGGGGGTGTGTGGAGGGTGGATTGGTGTAGGGGGTGTGTGGAGGGTGGATGGGTGGAGGGGGGGTGTGTGGAGGGTTGATTGGTGGAGGGGGGTGTGTGGAGGGTGGATTGGTGTAGGGGGGTGTGTGGAGGTGGATTGGTGTAGGGGGTGTGTGGAGGGTGGATTGGTGTAGGGGGTGTGTGGAGGGTGGATGGGTGGAGGGGGGTGTGTGGAGGGTTGATTGGTGGAGGGGGGTGTGTGGAGGGTTGATTGGTGGAGGGGGTGTGTGGAGGGTTGATTGGTGTAGGGGGTGTGTGGAGGGTGGATGGGTGGAGGGGGGTGTGTGGAGGGTTGATTGGTGGAGGGGGGTGTGTGGAGGGTGGATTGGTGTAGGGGGGTGTGTGGAGGGTGGATTGGTGTAGGGGGTGTGTGGAGGGTGGATTGGTGTAGGGGGTGTGTGGAGGGTGGATGGGTGGAGGGGGGTGTGTGGAGGGTTGATTGGTGGAGGGGGTGTGTGGAGGGTTGATTGGTGGAGGGGGTGTGTGGAGGGTTGATTGGTGTAGGGGGTGTGTGGAGGGTGGATTGGTGTAGGGGGGTGTGTGGAGGGTGGATTGGTGTAGGGGGTGTGTGGAGGGGGGTGTGTGGAGGGTTGATTGGTGGAGGGGGGTGTGTGGAGGGTGGATGGGTGGAGGGAGGTGTGTGGAGGGTTGATTGGTGTAGGGGGTGTGTGGAGGGTGGATGGGTGGAGGGTTGATTGGTGTAGGGGGTGTGTGGAGGGTGGATTGGTGGAGGGGGTGTGTGGAGGGTGGATGGGTGGAGGGGGTGTGTGGAGGGTGGATTGGTGTAGGGGGTGTGTGGAGGGTGGATGGGTGGAGGGGGTGTGTGGAGGGTGGATGGGTGGAGGGGGTGTGTGGAGGGTTGATTGGTGTAGGGGGTGTGTGGAGGGTGGATGGGTGGAGGGGGTGTGTGGAGGGTTGATTGGTGTAGGGGGTGTGTGGATGGGTGTAGGGGGTGTGTGGAGGGTTGATTGGTGTAGGGGGTGTGTGGAGGGTGGATTGGTGTAGGGGGGTGTGTGGAGGGTGGATTGGTGTAGGGGGGTGTGTGGAGGGTGGATTGGTGTAGGGGGTGTGTGGAGGGTGGATTGGTGTAGGGGTGTGTGGAGGGTGGATGGTGGAGGGGTGTGTGTGGAGGGTGGATTGGTGGAGGGGGGTGTGTGGAGGGTGGATTGGTGTAGGGGGTGTGTGGAGGTGGATTGGTGTAGGGGGTGTGTGGAGGGTGGATTGGTGTAGGGGGTGTGTGGGGGTGGATGGGTGGAGGGGGTGTGTGGAGGGTTGATTGGTGGAGGGGGTGTGTGGAGGGTGGATTGGTGTAGGGGGTGTGTGGAGGGTTGATTGGTGGAGGGGGGTGTGGAGGGTTGATTGGTGGAGGGGGTGTGTGGAGGGTTGATTGGTGGAGGGGGTGTGTGGAGGGTTGATTGGTGTAGGGGTGTGTGGAGGGTGGATGGGAGGGGTGTGTGGAGGGTTGATTGGTGGAGGGGGGTGTGTGGAGGGTGGATTGGTGTAGGGGGTGTGTGGAGGGTGGATTGGTGTAGGGGTGTGTGGAGGGTGGATTGGTGTAGGGGTGTGTGGAGGGTGGATGGGTGGAGGGGGTGTGTGGAGGGTTGATTGGTGGAGGGGGTGTTGGAGGTTGATTGGTGGAGGGGGTGTGTGGAGGGTATTGGTAGGGGTGTGTGGAGGGTGGATTGGTGTAGGGGGTGTGTGGAGGGTGGATGGTGTAGGGGGTGTGTGGAGGGGGGTGTGTGGAGGGTGATTGGTGGAGGGGGTGTGTGGAGGGTGGATGGGTGGAGGGGTGTGTGGAGGGTTGATTGGTGTAGGGGGTGTGTGGAGGGTGGATGGGTGGAGGGTTGATTGGTGTAGGGAGTGTGTGGAGGGTGGATTGGTGTAGGGGGTGTGTGGAGGGTGGATGGGTGGAGGGGGTGTGGTGGGAGGGTGTGTGGGTGGAGTGTGTGAGGTGTGTAGTGGAGGGTGTCGTGGAGTGGGTGTGTGGGTGTGAGTGTGGATGGGGTGGGTGTGTGGAGTGGGTGGGTGGGTGTGTGCGTGGGGAGGGTGAGTGTTGGGCGAGTGTGTGGAGGGGTGTGCATGTGGGTGTAGTGTGGAGATGGTGTGGACGGGAGTGGATGTGTGGGTGGTGGTGTGGTGAGGGGTGTGTGAGGGTGGATGGGTCGGAGGGATGTGTAGGGGGTGTGTGAGGGTGTGTGTGGAGGGAGGGTGGATGGGGGTGTGTGGGGGTGTGTGGATGGGTGGATGGTGGCGGGTGTGAGGGTGGATGGGTGTAGCGTGTGTGGAGGGTGGAGTGGAGTGGAGTGTGTGGAGGGTTGGTGGTTTGGTGTGGAGGGGAGTGTGTGGAGGGTGGGTGGTCGGGGAGTCGTAGGAGGGGGGTGTGGTGGGTGGCTGGGTGAGTGTGTGGAGGGTGGAGCGGTGGTGGGGGTGTGTGCGAGATGTGTGTGGAGTGCAGGGTGGGGGTGTGTGGAGGGTGGATGGTGTAGGGGGTGTGTGAGGGGTGGATGTGTGGATGTGTGTGGAGGGTGGTGGTGTAGCGTGTGTGTGTGTGGAGGGTGGTTGGAGGGTGGAGTGTGTGGGTAGGGTGGTGGGTGGTAGGGGTGTGTGGTGTGGAGGGTTGATGGGTTTGTAGGGTGTGTGGGAGGGTGTGTGTGGAGGGTGGATTGGTGCGTGTGTGGAGGGTGGATGGGTGGAGGGGGTGTGTGGAGGGTGGGATGGATCTGGTGGAGGGGTGTGTGTATGTGGAGGGTGGATGGGTGTGAGGGGGTGTGTGGGAGTGATGCGGTGTGGTGTGGTAGCTACGTGTGAGGGTGGGGGATGGGTGGAGGGGGTGTGTGGAGGGTGGCATGGGTGTGGCAGTGGGTGTGTGGAGGGTGGATGGGTGGAGTGTGTGTGATGTGGATGGGTGTGAGTGTGTGTGGTGTGGAGGGTGGAGTGTGTGAGTGGAGGGTGGATGGGTGGAGGGGGTGTGTGGAGGGTGGATGGGTGGAGGGGTGTGTGTGGAGGGTGTGTTGTGGAGGGGTGGTTGTGGTGGAGGGGGTGTGTGGTGGGTGGATGTGTGTGTGAGGGGGAGTGTGTGGAGGGTGGATGGGTGGAGTGTGTGTGGAGCGGGTTGTGTGGAGGGTGGATGGGTGTTAGGGGGTGTGTGGGTGGGTGGATGGGTGGAGGGGGGTGTGTGTGGAGGGGGTGTGTGGAGGGTGGAGTGGGTGGAGGGGGGTGTGTGGAGGGTGGATTGGGCGGAGGGGGTGTGTGGAGGGAGATGGGTGTCGAGTGTGTGTGAGGTGGGTGGAGTGTAGGGGGTGTGAGTGGATGGGTGGAGTGGGGTGTTGGATGGGAGCGACGGGTGGATGGGTGTTGAGGGGTGTGTGGAGGGTGGATTGGTGGAGGGGGGTGGTGTGGAGGGTGGTGCGGGTGGATGGGTGTAGGGGGTGTGTGGGCGTGTTGGTGAAGGGGGTGTTGAGTCGCGGGTGTGTGGAGGGCGTGGTGTGGGTGTGTGTGGCGGGTGTGATGGTGGAGGGGGTGCGTGTGGAGGTGATTGGGATGGGGGTGTGTGGATGGGTGGAAGGGTGTAGTGTGTGGATGGGTGGGTTGTGTGGGAGGGTGGTGTGGTGTAGTGTGGAGTGGATGGGTGGGTGGGTTGTTTAGCGCTGTGAGGAGGGTGGAGTGGAGGGGGTGTGTGTGGTAGGGTGGGATGGGTGTGGGTGGAGGCTGGATGGGTGTGAGTGTGGAGGAGGGGTGGGTGGCGGGAGCTGGATTGGTGTGAGGGTGTGTGGTGGGTTTGGTGTGGTGTGAGTGGATGTGGTGGGTGGGTGTGTGGCGTGATGGGAGTGAGTGTGGAGGGTGTGTTGTGTGGAGGGTTGTGTGGTGAGGGGGGTGTCTGGTCTAGTAGGACTGAGCTGAGGGGAATGAGAGGAAGAGTGTGTTATTATTTCTTTGTCACTCTCCGTGGTTAGCTCTGGCTGTGGGACGGGCGTGTGGGTGATTTCTCTAGACAGCGCGTCACTGTCCCCTCTAGAGTATACGGGCCTCCGGTGGAATAACACTCTGCAGCGAGGACGTCTGGTTTTGGCAGGTGAGCCACTCGTGCACAGGTCTGACTCCCTCCCCGCAGGCAGATACTCAATTCCAGCCATTATGTCAGGTGCTCCGTTCCAGAGTTTCACTCGCTGTGGGCCGCAAATCACGGCCGCCTGAGCCTCACGCTGGAACTGGCAGCTCGGCAAAAACTCTAATTTACACAATTCCCGTCTCTGACTGCACACGTAGTCAATCAGTCCAAACACGTTTACTGTGTGAAGTTTACGTCTTTAGTTTCAGGACTGGAGCTGCGAGCTCGTATACCTAATACAGAATAGCAGCGTATATCCACCAATTAGCAGTACACGGTTTTATACACAGACAAGAACATAAAGTTCAACTCAGTACAAACAAACACCAGACGCTAAACTACCATCCATTACTTCTCAGCTGGTTTCACATCGTAGCTCCAGCGCTAAAGCTAAAGAAACTTCAGAATCTAAACATATCTCCACTGCATATGAGTTATGAGTAGAGACTATGACCACTTATCTTAATACGTATCATTCAGTAACTACTATTAATTATTCAGTAAATACTATTATATTATTATTTAAGAACTATTATAAAAATTTCAGTATATACAGTGAATTATTCAGTAACTACTATGAATTATTCAGTATATACTATTAATTATTCAGTAAATACTATTATATTATTATTTAATAACTATTATGAACATTTCAGTATATACAGTGAATTATTCAGTAACTACTATTAATTATTCAGTAAATACTATTATATTATTATTTAATAACTATTATGAACATTTCAGTATATACAGTGAATTATTCAGTTAACATCTTCTATTATATTATATTTACAGTATCTACTATCATGTTATTATTTAATAACTATTATAAAATTTCAGTATATACAGTGAATTATTCAGTAACTACTATTAATTATTCAGTATCTACTACAAATTATTCAGTACTACTGTGGATTAATCAGTATCTTTTACAAATCATTTTAAATCTGTTATCAATTATTCAGTATCTACAAAAAATTATTCAACGCCTTTTTATTATTTAGCATCTACTACAAATGATTCAGTCTCCTAGGAATTATTTAATAACTATTATGAATATTTCAGTATATACAGTGAATTATTCAGTAATGGTGATTATTCTGTCTCTACTATGAATTATTCAGTATCTATAAATTATTTAGTATATAAACAAGTGTGTGGTTTATAGAGTTATTGTGAAGAGGACTGTGTTTAATCTCTCTGTTTGGTTGTTTAGGGCCGAGTGGAGAGTGCCAGGGAGTCGGAGCGTCGGAGCGCCGGAGCGTCGGAGCGTCGGAGGAGCCGCTTGATGGAAATGTATTCTTCTCTCTTCTCTTCTAGGAGGAGGATGATTAGAGCAACCTCCCCTTCACCCTCGTGGAGTCGGGCTAGAGGAAGCTCTCGCCTTTCATTCCGCCGCTCCATCCATCACACGACGGCAGGAGCGCCAAATTGGCGACGGCGCCGGGTTTGCCTTCCCGCCGCTGAGTGACTGATTGATGACGGGCCTATTTATAATGCATTGTTACATGTGTTGCGCGTTGGGACACTTTACGGAAGACTCGAGCTCAGAGAGAGAGAGAGAGAGAGAAAGAGAGAGAGAGAGAGGGAGAGATAGGGAGAGAGAGAGGGAGAGAGAGAGAGAGAGAGGGAGAGAGAGAGATAGGGAGAGAGAGGGGGAGAGAGAGAGAGATAGGGAGAGAGAGAAGGAGAGGGGTATAGAGAGGGAGAGATAGGGAGAGAGAGAGAGAGAGATAGGGGAGAGAAGAGATGAGAGAGAGAGAGCAGAGAGAGAGCGAAGGGAGAGAGAGAGAGATAGGGAGAGAGAGAAGAGGAGAGAGGAGAGAGAGGGTGAGGAGAGAGAGAGAGAGGGAGAGAGAGAGAGAGAGTAGAGGGTGAGAGAGGGGGAGAGAGAGAGGGAGAGAGAGAGAGATAGGAGAGAGAGGGAGAGGGAGAGAGAGAGAGAGAGGGAGAGAGAGAGAGAGATAGGGAGAGAGAAGAGAGAGAGAGGGAGAGAGAGAGAGGAGAGAGAGAGGGAGAGGGAGAGAGAGGAGAGGGATAGGAGAGGAGAGAGGCGAGAGAGAGAGAGAGATAGTGGAGAGGAGAGAGATAGAGAGAGAGGGAGAGTGAGAGTGAGAGAGAGGGAGAGAGAGAGAGAGATAGAGAAGAGAGAGAGCGAGAGGGAGTGAGAGAGAGGAGAGAGCAGAGATGAGTGAGAGAGCGAGGGAGAGAGAGAGAGAAGAGAGTTAGAGAGAGGCGTGGTGAGAGAGTAGAGAGGGAGAGAGAGAGAGAAGATGACGTAGAGATGAGAGGAGTTAGGGAGAGGAGAGGAGAGAGAGAGAGGAGAGTGACGGGAGAGAGGGCGAGGGAAGAGATCAGAGAGTGAGGGAGAGAGGAGAAGAGAGGGAGAGAGAGAGTGAGAGGTGAGAGAAGAGAGGTGAGAGAGAGGAGAGAGAGGTAGGAGAGAGAGGGAAGCGTGAGCGCGCGATAGGGAGAGCGAGGCGAGCGAGCGCGAGGATCGCGTCGATAGATCGGGCGAGAGAGGGAGCGCAGAGTGCGCTGAGGGAGGTGAGGGAGAGCCGCGATGCGAGACGGCCGCGCAGCGCTGAGACGCGAGCGCGCACGTGCACGCTGACGAGCGAGCGGCGCTACTCCGGGAGTCGCGCGCGCGGGCGCGCGCGAGGCTCGCGTCGCGAGTGCGAGCGCTCGCGCGCGCGCTCGTGGCGACGCGTGGCGCTTGCGCGTCGCTCGCGCGCTCGCGCTCGCGCTGACGGTCGCGCGCGCGCTCCGCGCGGCGCGCGGGCGCGCGCGCGGCTGCGCGCTCCGCGAGTCCGCGCGCGCGGGTCAGAGCCCGCCCGCGGAGCCCGAGTAGGTCTGGTGCATGCACTGGTCCGCATGGAGCACTGCACCAGCATCGCCTGGAGCAGCGTCCTGTCTCCGCTCAGCCCGTCACTCGACCACACATACCATCGTCGAACTTTTTACTCCGGCCGACCTGCTCCGCCGTACATACGACCACCTCCGGACTATTTACACGGCCTCCTGATACAACGCCGTATACAACGGAGATTCTCCCAGATCAGGATACATTTTTAAAACTCAGTGGTGACTGAGTTCATTACCGAGTCAGTGAATTGTAGAAGTCAGAACAGCACCTTCAGTGTTCAGATGTGTCCTGACATGAGACCTTCAACCACCACCTCAGCTCTCAGCACTCACTAATTCCAACTAATCATACATTTACGCTACACTAATTACATTAATTACACTAATTACATTAATTACATTAATTACATTAATTACATTAATTAAGACTGATTACTAACACATTCACATCCAGCAGGCAGTAGGTGAAGAATAAAGTGGAGGAGATGGAGGGCAAGGTTTTGTGTGAGGAACAGTAGTTGGAGGTGATGGATAGGCAGTGAGGGACCTGTGGGGTCTGAAAGGATTGTGTAGACTGTTACAAGATGCTCCTCACTGAGGAGATACAGACACCACTAAACAAAAAAGATGGAACAGCTGGACAGAAAACCACCACCCATAGGTCCAGAACCTCAACATCACTGAATGGACAGACCACACCCCCATAGTCCAGAAACCTCAACATCACTGAATGGACAGGACCACCTCAGAGTCCAGAAAACCTCAACACACACTGAACAGACTGACCACCACCAAGAGTCCAGAACCTCAACTATCACTGAAATGGACCATGACCACCCCAGAGTCCAGAACCTCAACACCACTGAATGGACTGACCACCCCAGAGTCCAGAACCTCAACACCACTGAATGGACTGACCACCCCAGAGTCCAGAACCTCAACACCACTGAACGTGTTTGGGAAGGTAGGAAGTGATAAATGCTTTAGAATGATCGTAATGGAAGTGAAGCTGGACAGATACGTGTAGGTACAAGTTGAAGGTCTTGTTTTATTAATATATATGTTTTTCTGGAGCTCCTCAGCTTTAACCTTCCATCCAGAACCCTCGCAGGTCCGACCAGCTCCACAGCTCAGCTTCTTTTATGTGCTCGCTCTCTCAGATCTCATCTCAAAGACCTCTCCTTACATTCCCTCAAATAGAGTTCAGACGGGGAGGCGCACAGATAATAGGAGTTCTACATCAGGTTCCTGGCTGAAGGTTAACGTCCCCGCTCTCTGGATTTAATTAAACAGTGTGAAATTAATTAAACAGCAGACTGGAGCTCGGGGAAGCTGCGCGTGAAGCTCCAGCCCCGGCCAGCGGTTTCATACCGCCCTTACTCCGGCTAATTGGCTGTGTGCATTATGATGATACGTTCCTGTGCAGAGAGAACGTGGGGGGGTGGGCAAACAGCGGGGTCGGGATGAGGAGCGAGTCCCTCCTGCTCCCGAAAAAAAGGAACGAAGGAAAAAAAGGAAAAGAGAAAATCAAACCACAGACCTGCGTTTGATTTGACCTATAAATTAATTACAAATGTTCTGTGTTCTGTATGATGATTCGGTGCAAATTAGATGGAAATGAGATAAAATATTCATTTAGTTATCCGGGGAATCTGCCCGGCAGGCTCTGGTCTCTCGGTCTGGCTCGGAACGCTGTCCATATGGCAATTACATACAACAGTGTTGCAGAAGTGTTGGTCTGATGCCTGCTGGCACAGAGAGGGAGGGAGAGAGAGAGAGAGAGAGAGAGAGAGATGGAGAGACGAGAGAGGAGGGAGAGAGAGAGTGGGTAAGATGAGAAGAGAGCGGAGAGAGAGAGAGAGAGAGAGTGACTGGGGAGAGAGAGAGAGAGAGAGAGAGAGAGAGAGAGAGAGGGAGAGAGAGAGAGAGAGAGAGAGAGAGAGAGGGAGATGAGGGTGGGAGAGGGTGGGATGCTAGCTGGGTCCCATGGCGTGTGGAAGGGAAGATAATGAGTTGGTTTTGTAAGTGTTAAGTGTGGAGTCGCCCCCTGGGGTCGCTCCTCGGCAGCGCGGCGCTCGTTTTTAAAAACACATATATTTTCCTTCCTCGTGAAGTCGCTCGGTTCCTGCCTCAGCCGGACCCTTTCATCTGCTCTCAGACCCCAAAGCCAAGACCGCTCTCTCCTCACTCAGCGCCCGGAGAGCTCTCAGATGTTATTGCTCCGGCCTTCGTCTCACCGTCCGAGCTATTGATCCGAGTAGTGCTGGTACAATTACCGGCTCCTCAGCCGAGACTCCCCACCGTTCTCACTGTGAGGACCAAACAAACAGAAACATCTGCTGACCTCCGAGAGGAGCACGTCAGCATAACTCCCTCCCACACCGACAACACTCCCAGCACAGCCAATCAGAGACACCGGTTATTTATTCAACTCTCAGCAAGACCACCTCTCAGGAAGACCACCCCTCAGCAAGACCACCTCTCAGCAAGACCACCTCTCAGGAAGATCACCTCTCAGAAAAAACACCTCTCAGCAAGACCACCTCTCAGAAAAACCACCTCTTAGCAAGACCACCACTCAGCAAGATCACCTCCCAGAAAAAACACCTCTCAGCAAGACCACCTCTCAGGAAGACCACCTCTCAGGAAGACCACCTAACACCACAGGACTGGATTTAAGAAGCTAACTAATTACAAACACCTACCTAGTGCTTTCACTAACTGGCCACTTTATTATTAAAAACACCAACCCTGTGCTTCCACTAACTGGCCGCTATATTAGAAACACCCACCTTGTGCTTCCACTAACTGGCCACTTTATTAGAAACACCTACACACACACACACACCTGTGAGCGTGGCCTGTAATTCCTTCACTAGTGCTCAGCAGCTGACGGCTAGCGAACGCAGGCTCTCCGTTCAGGCAGCAGCTGCAGGACGTGTCACCGCTGAGAGACGGCGCCGCCCCCTCACGCGGAAAACCGTAATGAGCCGTCGTGAAAGGTTTGCCGTGTTCGGGGTCTCGAGGTGCAAAGAACTCCCCTCCGCCGAGCTGGAATGCAAAGCATGCAATCAGGGAAGGGACATTTAGCGGAGCGACATGTGGCGCTAATGCAGCGTGAGGCCCGCTGACCCCTGCCCTGTCCAGCCTCCCACGCGCTCCAGCGAGGCGCCGTCAGCGCCGCGGCGCTCTCGGAGAGACCCCTCACCTGAGGCCGCTGAGAGGGCCGTAATGAGGAGGTGTAAACTGAAGTGGCTTTCAGCGAGTCCCACCTGAACACATCACGCCGCACACACACTCTTCCTGGAAATGTCAGCAAGTCTGCAAATGGAAAAGCGCAGCTGCCTGGAGTCCCCGGGATGCATAATGTGCTCCCTGCTAACCTCCTCCTCTCTCTCTCCTTCTTTTCCTGCCACCGCGCCGCGAACCCGCGCTCGGAAGCAGTGGCCGGCGCTCCGCGGGGCAGGCTAGTGACGGAGACGGACAAATAACAACACAGGCCAAGTTTAAAAAACATACAGAGTAATATTAAACCAGCCGTTCACATCCAAACCACCAGGACGCCCAGAACATCACCCAGACAGTTCTCTGTTAACCACCAATGAGAGCCTTGTTGTCATGGTGACTCCTGTAGGTTATTCACTCATTTTAAACTCATCATTTTAATGTAGATCCATTTTCATCACAACACTGTTAGAACTTCCGTTGTGTCCACGGATACGTTGATACTGAATACAAACAAAATGACAACAAACATATAAAATGACTAGCATAACGCTCATGTTGGCTTGAACAACAGAGTTACGAACACAGCACATAAAGATCAGAGTGTTGGGGGGCCGCCTTTCAAAGAAGACCACCTGCGTCTATGGTTGAAGCTCTAAAACCTCCATCCAAACCTCCGTATGTCTGCTCTTACCATTCTGTGGAGGAGAACCAGCACCAGAGCGTCCTCACCGTCTGTGTGTAGGAGGACACGCCCACCTTCCCACTGTGCAGGTACTGATACGCTTCAGTACTTTTATAGTTTTTCATTACTGAACCGTATACACCTTCCGAGAGTACAGAGTAATTAAACATGTCTCCATAGTAACCTCAGACCACCTTCTCATATCACCCACCCACTGTGTTATTAACCTCAGATCACCTTTTCATATCATCCCTCCACTGTTATTAACCTCAGTCCACTTTCTCATATCACCCTCCCACTATGTTATTAACCTCAGACCACCTTCTCATATCACCCTCCCACTGTGTTATTAACCTCAGACCACCTTCTCATATCATCCACCCACTGTGTTATTAACCTCGGATCACCTTCTCATATCCTCCACCCACTGTGTTATTAACCTCAGACCACCTTCTCATATCATCACCCACCCACTGTGTTATTAACCTCAGACCACCTTCTCATATCACCCACCCACTGTGTTATTAACCTCAGATCACCTTCTCATATCACCCACCCACTGAGTTATTAACCTCAGATCACCTTCTCATATCACCCACCCACTGTGTTATTAACCTCAGATCACCTTCTCATATAACCCACCCACTGTGTTATTAACCTCAGATCACCTTCTCATATCACCCACCCACTGTGTTATTAACCTCAGACCACCTTCTCATATCATCACCCACCCACTGAGTTATTAACCTCAGACCACCTTCTCATATCACCCACCCACTGTGTTATTAACCTCAGACCACCTTCTCACATCATCACCCACCCACTGAGTTATTAACCTCAGACCACCTTCTCATATCACCCACCCACTGTGTTATTAACCTCAGACCGCCTTCTCATATCACCCACCCACTGAGTTATTAACCTCAGACTACCTTCTCATATCACCCACCCACTGTGTTATTAACCTCAGACGACCTTCTCATATCCTCCACCCACTGAGTTATTAACCTCAGACCACCTTCTCATATCCTCCACCCAAAGTGTTATTAACCTCAGACCACCTTCTCATATCCTCCACCCACTGTGTTATTAACCTCAGACCACCTTCTCATATCCTCCACCCACAGTGTTATTAACCTCAGACCACCTTCTCATATCACCCACCCACTGTGTTATTAACCTCAGACCACCTTCTCATATCATCACCCACCCACTGAGTTATTAACCTCAGACCACCTTCTCATATCACCACCCACTGTGTTATTAACCTCAGACCACCTTCTCATATCACCACCCACTGTGTTATTAACCTCAGACCACCTTCTCATATCACCCACCCACTGTGTTATTAAGCACAGACCACCTTCTCATATCACCCACCTACTGTGTTATTAACCTCAGACCACCTTCTCATATCCTCTACCCACTGTGTTATTAACCTCAGCCACCTTCTCATATCCTCCACCCTCTGTGTTATTAACCTCAGACCACCTTCTCATATCACCCACCCTCTGTGTTATTAACCTCAGACCACCTTCTCATATCCTCCACCCACAGTGTTATTAACCTCAGACCACCTTCTCATATCACCCACCCAAAGTGTTATTAACCTCAGACCACCTTCTCATATCCTCCACCCACTGTGTTATTAACCTCAGACCACCTTCTCATATCCTCCACCCACAGTGTTATTAACCTCAGACCACCTTCTCATATCACCCACCCACTGTGTTATTAACCTCAGACCACCTTCTCATATCATCACCCACCCACTGAGTTATTAACCTCAGATCACCTTCTCATATCACCCACCCACTGTGTTATTAACCTCAGATCACCTTCTCATATCACCCACCCACTGAGTTATTAACCTCAGACCACCTTCTCATATCCTCCACCCAAAGTGTTATTAACCTCAGACCACCTTCTCATATCACCCACCCACTGTGTTATTAACCTCAGACCACCTTCTCACATCATCACCCACTCACTGTGTTATTAACCTCAGACCGCCTTCTCATATCACCCACCCACTGAGTTATTAACCTCAGACTACCTTCTCATATCACCCACCCACTGTGTTATTAACCTCAGACCACCTTCTCATATCCTCCACCCACTGAGTTATTAACCTCAGACCACCTTCTCATATCCTCCACCCACTGAGTTATTAACCTCAGACCACCTTCTCATATCCTCCACCCAAAGTGTTATTAACCTCAGACCACCTTCTCATATCACCCACCCACTGTGTTATTAACCTCAGATCACCTTCTCATATAACCCACCCACTGTGTTATTAACCTCAGATCACCTTCTTCATATCACCCACCCACTGTGTTATTAACCTCAGACCACCTTCTCATATCATCACCCACCCACCTGAGTTTATTAACCACAGACCACCTTCTCATATCACCACCCACTGTGTTATTAACCTCAGACCACCTTCTCATATCACCACCCACTGTGTTATTAACCTCAACCACCTTCTCATATCACCCACCCACTGTGTTATTAACCTCAGACCACCTTCTCATATCACCCACCCACTGTGTTATTAACCTCAGACCACCTTCTCATATCCTCCACCCACTGTGTTATTAACCTCAGCCACCTTCTCATATCCTCCACCCTCTGTGTTATTAACCTCAGACCACCTTCTCATATCCTCCACCCACTTTGTTATTAACCTCAGACCACCTTCTCATATCCTCCACCCACAGTGTTATTAACCTCAGACCACCTTCTCATATCCTCCACCCACAGTGTTATTAACCTCAGACCACCTTCTCATATCCTCCACCCAAAGTGTTATTAACCTCAGACCACCTTCTCATATCCTCCACCCACTGTGTTATTAACCTCAGACCACCTTCTCATATCCTCCACCCACAGTGTTATTAACCTCAGACCACCTTCTCATATCACCCACCCACTGTGTTATTAACCTCAGACCACCTTCTCATATCACCACCCACTGTGTTATTAACCTCAGACCACCTTCTCATACCACCACCCACTGTGTTATTAACCTCAGACCACCTTCTCATATCACCCACCCACTGTGTTATTAACCACAGACCACCTTCTCATATCACCCTCCTACTGTGTTATTAACCTCAGACCACCTTCTCATATCCTCCACCCACTGTGTTATTAACCTCAGCCACCTTCTCATATCCTCCACCCTCTGTGTTATTAACCTCAGACCACCTTCTCATATCCTCCACCCACTTTGTTATTAACCTCAGACCACCTTCTCATATCCTCCACCCTCTGTGTTATTAACCTCAGACCACCTTCTCATATCCTCCACCCACAGTGTTATTAACCTCAGACCACCTTCTCATATCACCCACCCAAAGTGTTATTAACCTCAGACCACCTTCTCATATCCTCCACCCACTGTGTTATTAACCTCAGACCACCTTCTCATATCCTCCACCCACAGTGTTATTAACCTCAGACCACCTTCTCATATCACCCACCCACTGTGTTATTAACCTCAGACCACCTTCTCATATCATCACCCACCCACTGAGTTATGAACCTCAGATCACCTTCTCATATCACCCACCCACTGTGTTATTAACCTCAGATCACCTTCTCATATCACCCACCCACTGTGTTATTAACCTCAGATCACCTTCTCATATCACCCACCCACTGAGTTATTAACCTCAGACCACCTTCTCATATCCTCCACCCAAAGTGTTATCAACCTCAGACCACCTTCTCATATCACCCACCCACTGTGTTATTAACCTCAGATCACCTTCTCATATAACCCACCCACTGTGTTATTAACCTCAGATCACCTTCTCATATCACCCACCCACTGAGTTATTAACCTCAGACCACCTTCTCATATCCTCCACCCAAAGTGTTATTAACCTCAGACCACCTTCTCATATCACCCACCCACTGTGTTATTAACCTCAGACCACCTTCTCACATCATAACCCACTCACTGTGTTATTAACCTCAGACCGCCTTCTCATATCACCCCACCCACTGAGTTATTACCTCAGACTACCTTCTCATATCACCCCACCCACTGTGTTATTAACCTCAGACCACCTTCTCATATCCTCCACCCACTGAGTTATTAACCTCAGACCACCTTCTCATATCTCCTCCACCCACTGAGTTATTAACCTCAGACCACCTTCTCATATCCTCACCCAAAGTGTTATTAACCTCAGACCACCTTCTATATCCTCCCACCCACCTGTGTTACTTAACCTCAGATCACCTTCTCATATCACCCACCCACTGTGTTATTAACCTCAGACCACCTTCTCATATCATCTCACCCACCCACTGAGTTATTAACCTCAGACCACCTTCTCATATCACCACCCACTGTGTTATTAACCTCAGACCACCTTCTCATATCACCACCCACTGTGTCATTAACCTCAGACCACCTTCTCATATCACCCACCCACTGTGTTATTAACCTCAGACCACCTTCTCATATCACCCACCCACTGTGTTATTAACCTCAGACCACCTTCTCATATCCTCCACCCACTGTGTTATTAACCTCAGCCACCTTCTCATATCCTCCACCCTCTGTGTTATTAACCTCAGACCACCTTCTCATATCCTCCACCCACTTTGTTATTAACCTCAGACCACCTTCTCATATCCTCCACCCACAGTGTTATTAACCTCAGACCACCTTCTCATATCCTCCACCCACAGTGTTATTAACCTCAGACCACCTTCTCATAATCCTCCACCAAAGTGTTATTAACCTCAGACCACCTTCTCATATCCTCCACCCACTGTTATTAACCTCAGACCACCTTCTCATATCCTCCACCCACAGTGTTATTAACCTCAGACCACCTTCTCATATCACCCACCCACTGTGTTATTAACCTCAGACCACCTTCTCATATCATCACCCACCCACTGAGTTATTAACCTCAGACCACCTTCTCATATCACCACCCACTGTGTTATTAACCTCAGACCACCTTCTCATATCACCACCCACTGTGTTATTAACCTCAGACCACCTTCTCATATCACCACCCACTGTGTTATTAACCTGTGAGAAGACAGTGATGTCCCATTCTAACTGCTAACTGTCTCTCTGGTCTCCTCCCCTTTAGCTAGCTGAGTGGAAGTTCTAACACAGAGGAGGAAGAAACATGGTTCTAAAAGTGGGCGTGGCCAAATACGGGAACACCAACCACTCATAACACAAACCACCTCCTTATATCTACACACCATACAGGAGCTCCACTTCCAGACTGTAGTTCATCTGATTCTCTGTATACTTTATTACTCTGTTCTTTAATGATCAGGACCCCCACAGGACCACCACAGAGCAGATACTATTAGGGAGGTGGATCATTTCCAGCACTGACACTGACTGAGCTTTGGTTCTGATTGGCTGACGTTTATTGAGCCTCACTCAAGACATAGTCCAGACTGAAACACTCCTTATAACATCTGTGCTAGTGGGCGGGGCTAAACCCCTACATCAACATGAAGATATTTTACCCTCAACTCAAACACCTCTGTGTGGGGGTCCGGTTCTGAGCGGCGTCGGCACCCCCAGATAAAGAGACCCTCCGTGTTTTCTTCTCTCGCTACATTTTAGCCAATTATCTGAAGCCGTACTGGAGCGGCTGAGCCTGGCGTGGAGTCTGATTGGCTGTAATTAGCGCTGTGATACGGCTCTGAGGTCTGTGACCTTCTCAGGTTAGGCTCATACCTCCTCTCATGTGAAGCTCTCAGAGAGACCGTGGCCTTTCCAACATTCATCAGCCACTCAGCGAGCGCTGGACTCCACGCAGAGCGGCGGAGCCGGCCGAGGGGCAGGACCACTGCGCTACAGCGGCTCTACTTTTATGGTATAGTGACGAGCAGCGTATTGATGAAAAGTGAAGGTCACTGCGCGGCCTGACAGCTACACGCATTGATTACTGCGTCCAGTGTGGCGTGAGGAAGCTGCAGTACTCCAGCTGAGCAGGCGGGTCACGTCGCGTCTCGCCGTGGTGACGAGCGCTGTAGTGCACAACAACACAGCGGTACTCACTGGCTGTGTCCCAAACAGAGTGTTCACTATATAGGGCACTATTTTTAATATCCCTGTTTTGTACTGATCTGAAAAACTTAAGGGAACTCCAGGATTAAGGATTAGAGGTCCGTTCCTGTTCCCTATAATAGTGTTCTATAATGATCCAGTGTAGTGAACAGTAAGTAGGGGTCCATTTCTGTTCCTTATACTAGTGTTACTAGTGTAATATACAATATAAAGAATGGTGATTACGGGTTTGTTCCTGTTCCCTATAATAGTGTTCTATTGTTCTAATGCAGGGAACAGTAATTACAAGACCATTCCTGTTCACTACATTAGTGTTTTAGTGCTCCAATGTAGGAAACAGTGATAAGGGGACCATTATTGTTCACTATAATAGTGTTCTATATTGTTCCAATGTAGGGAATAGTGATTATGAGATCATTCCTGTTCACTATAAACGTGTTTTAGTGTTCTAATGCAGGGAACAGTGATAAGTGGACCATTTTTGTTCACTAGAATAGTGTTCTATATTGTTCAGGGAACAGTGATTATGAGATCATTCTTGTTCACTATAATAGTGTTCTATATTGTTCCAATGCAGGGAATAGTGATTATGAGATCATTCCTGTTCACTATTGTGTTTTAGTGTTCTAATGTAGGGAACAATGACTGTGAGACCATTGCTGTTCACTATAACAGTGTTCTCGTGTTCAAATGTATGAAACAGTGATTAGCAGACCATTTATATTCCTTATACTATACTAGTGTTACAAGTGTACTACAATGTAGACAATGGTGATTATGGGTTCATTCTCTCTCTCTCCCTCACTCTCTCTCTCTCTCTTTCTCTTCCTCTCTCTTTCTCTTTCTCTCTCCCTCTCTCTTTCTCTTTCTCTCTCCCTCTCTCTCTCTCTCTTTCTCTTTCTCTCTCCCTCTCTCTCTCTCTCTCCCTCTCTCTCCCTCTCTCTCTTGCAGGCCCCCCCCTCCGTCTCTCTCTCTCTCTCTCTCCCTCTCTCTCTTTCTCTTCCTCTTCTCTCTCTCTCTTTCTCTTTCTCTCTCCCTCTCTCTCTCTCTCTTTCTCTTTCTCTCTCCCTCTCTCTCTCTCCCTCTCTCTCTTGCATGCTCCCCCCCCTCCGTCTCTCTCTCTCTCTCTCCCTCTCTCTCTTTCTCTTCCTCTCCTCTCTCTCTCTTTCTCTCTTCCCTCTCTCTCTCTCTCTTTCTCTTTCTCTCTCCCTCTCTCTCCCTCTCTCTCCCTCTCTCTCTCTCTCTCCCTCTCTCTCCCTCTCTCTCTTGCATGCTCCCCCCCCCCTCCGTCTCTCTCTCTTTCTTTCTCACTACATTTGCAAACGGTGCTTCAGAAAAAAGCTTTGTATGTTTATGTGAAATATCTTCTGTTGTATAAACAAAACAAACAGGACAGTGATTTTGTGGTGCATTGTGGGTGATCAGTAGTGAAGTATGTGGGGAATTGAATTAGTGCTGAGATTTTGAACAACGTGACCAAACAGCTAACATACTATATATATATATTTTAGTATATAGGTTCTGTATAGAACACTGGTATATGAGAGAAGGTAGAAACACTGCCCTGTTTCTGTTTTGCTGTTGTTAGTTTCAGCTGAACGCTCAGAAGGTCTGGAGTGAAACATGTTCTCCTCAGTCTTTCACAGTCCGGAGTTCCGGTTAGAGCCGGCTCTGCTGTGCTGGAAGCTGTTGTATGGTCCTATCAGAGAAGCTCCTATGTAATTTTGCAGCCGGCTGATTAAATGGAATGAAATTAATGTCAGAATTTTTTGACGTACGCCCGAAGTCATTCGACGTGCCCCTGAGGGTACATGCCCCACAGTTTGGGAACTACTGATGTAGAGAAAGTGATTTATGGGAACATTTCTGTTCCCCATAATAGTGTTTTAATGCTCCAGTGTAGGGAGCAGAGGTTAGGGACCGTTCCTGTTCTCTATAATATAATAGTGTTGTAGTGCTCTAAATTAGGAAATCATGATTAGAAGTTTGTTTCTGTTTATTTTAATAGTGTTTTATGGTGGACTATTACTGTCCCTAATACTGTTGGAACTGAATAGTCCCTATAATCACTAGTCCCCACATTGGAACACATTGGAACACTATTATAAGGAATATAAAAAATTAAATTGGAACACTAGAAAACTAAAAATGGTTCCCTAATTACTATTTCCTACACTAGAACACTAGAACACTGTTATAGGGAACAGGAATGAACCCCTAGTTACTATTCCCTACACTAGAACACTAGAACACTGTTATAGGGAACAGGAATGAACCCCTAGTTACTATTCCCCTCACTAGAACACTAGAACACTGTTATAGAGAACAGGATTGAACCCCTAGTTAGTATTCCCTACACTAGAACACTAGAACACTGTTATAGAGAACAGGATTGAACCCCTAGTTAGTATTCCCTACACTAGAACACTAGAACACTGTTATAGAGAACAGGATTGAACCCCTAGTTAGTATTCCCTACACTAGAACACTAGAACACTGTTATAGAGAACAGGACTGAACCCCTAGTTACTATTCCCTACACTAGAACACTAGAACACTGTTATAGAGAACAGGACTGAACCCCTAGTTACTATTCCCTACACTAGAACACTAGAACACTGTTATAGGGAACATGAATGAACCCCTAGTTACTATTCCCTACACTAGAACACTAGAACACTGTTATAGGAAACAGGAATGGTCCCCCAATTACTATTCCCTACACTAGAACACTAGAACACTGTTATAGAGAACAGGACTGAACCCCTAGTTACTATTCCCTACACTAGAACACTAGAACACTGTTATAGGAAACAGGAATGAACCCCTAGTTACTATTACCCTCACTAGAACACTAGAACACTGTTATAGGGAACATGATTGAACCCCTAGTTAGTATTCCCTACACTAGAACACTAGAACACTGTTATAGGGAACAGGAATGGTCCCCCAATTACTATTCCCTACACTAGAACACTAGAACACTGTTATAGAGAACAGGACTGAACCCCTAGTTACTATTCCCTACACTAGAACACTAGAACACTGTTATAGAGAACAGGACTGAACCCCTAGTTACTATTCCCTACACTAGAACACTAGAACACTGTTATAGAGAACAGGACTGAACCCCTAGTTACTATTCCCTACACTAGAACACTAGAACACTGTTATAGGGAACAGGAATGAACCCCTAATTACTATTCCCTACACTAGAACACTAGAACACTGTTATAGGGAACAGGAATGGTCCCTTAACCCCGTTCCCTACACTAGAACACTAGAACACTGTTATAGGGAACAGGAATGGTCCCCCAAGTACTATTCCCTACACTGGAACACTAGAACACTGTTATCGGAAACAGGAATGGTCCCCCAATTACTATTCCTTACACTGGAACACTAGAACACTGTTATAGGGAACAGGAATGGTCCCCTAATCTTGTTCCCTACACTGGAACACTAGAACACTGTTATCGGGAACAGGAATGGTCCCCTAATCTTGTTCCCTACACTGGAGCACTAGAACACTGTTTTAAATGCAATTGTTTTCATATAACATGTAAATGAACAATAACTCCATAAACTACAAAGCCATGCGGTTCTAGATGTTCCATCTCAGCGTTTCCTGCAGATCAGGGACGCGGGATGTCCTGTTTTGTTGACGTGCTCAGTCCTGCTGCGAGTCAACACAAACAAAGCTATTACTCTCCCCCTCTCTGATACGTTCTCATCCTCTCAGCTGGGAGGCGCCAGCGAGGCCTCCTATTTAGGGCCCCAGCTGCGGCACCCTGCCTCGCTTTCTTGTGTTGCTGCTGCCCAGATGTGTAGAGGCCGAGGCGAGGCAGAGGTGGGGGTTCAGCGCTCCGGCCTGGTAAACGGCGCTGCCTGTAAAATCCCGCCTGTTCTCGAGCCCCGAGGGGTCCCAACAAGAAAGCACCCCTCCCCCAACCGCCTCCTCCACTCTCTCCTCTGTGTCTTTTCTCCTCTGCGGGGGAGCTCTTCCTAGCAGCGCCTCCTCCTCCTTCGGTGTTCTGGCGGCTCGGAGCCGGAGGAGAGCGATCCTCTGGAGGTTGTTCTCTGTGTACCGTGGGTTGTTCTTCCAGAGCCTGTGTTGCGCTGTTGTCTCACAGCGGGCCTCCTCTCCTCTCCCTCCTTCTCGGGTTCTGAAGCTTCTCTTTAAAGAGAAAAGTGTTTATGCCAACAGATTTCGGGGGAACAGAAAGGGGCAGCCTAGCAGACGAGCTCTTTCAAGAAAGCGAGACAGCAGAGGCAAAGTCCTGGTTGGGGTCTCCTTTGACGTGAGAGGCTTTGACGATGTAATTGGATCTGATCCTCAGAGATTCACAGCAGAATGTTTATTCTTTACATACAACTTTCAATCTGATGACTTCACCTGTAGAGGTCACAAGGATTCACCATAGACCTACACAAACACACAAACACACATATACATATATACACACTCATATACATACATCTCCACTCACTGTCCACTGTATCAGCTCCACTGACCATACAGGACCTCCACTCACTGTCCACTGTATCAGCTCCACTGACCATACAGGACCTCCACTCACTGTCCACTGTATCAGCTCCACTGACCATACAGGACCTCCACTCACTGTCCACTGTATCAGCTCCACTGACCATACAGGACCTCCACTCACTGTCCACTGTATCAGCTCCACTGACCATACAGGACCTCCACTCACTGTCCACTGTATCAGCTCCACTGACCATACAGGACCTCCACTCTCTGTCCACTGTATCAGCTCCACTGACCATACAGGACATCCACTCTCTGTCCACTGTATCAGCTCCACTGACCATACAGGACCTCCACTCACTGTCCACTGTATCAGCTCCACTGACCATACAGGACCTCCACTCAATGTCCACTGTATCAGCTCCACTGACCATACAGGACCTACACTCACTGTCCACTGTATCAGCTCCACTGACCATACAGGACCTCCACTCACTGTCCACTGTATCAGCTCCACTGACCATACAGGACATCCACTCTCTGTCCACTGTATCAGCTCCACTGACCATACAGGACCTCCACTCACTGTCCACTGTATCAGCTCCACTGACCATACAGGACCTCCACTCACTGTCCACTGTATCAGCTCCACTGACCATACAGGACCTCCACTCACTGTCCACTGTATCAGCTCCACTGACCATACAGGACCTCCACTCACTGTCCACTGTATCAGCTCCACTGACCATACAGGACCTCCACTCACTGTCCACTGTATCAGCTCCACTGACCATACAGGACCTCCACTCACTGTCCACTGTATCAGCTCCACTGACCATACAGGACCTCCACTCACTGTCCACTGTATCAGCTCCACTGACCAGTTGGTGTAGTGGTTAGTATGGTGGTGTAGTGGTTAGTACGGTGGTGTAGTGGTTAGTATGGTGGTGTAGTGGTTAGTATGGTGGTGTAGTGGTCAGTACGGTGGTGTAGTGGTTAGTATGGTGGTGTAGTGGTTAGTATGGTGGTGTAGTGGTTAGTAAGGTGGTGTAGTGGTTAGTACGGTGGTGTAGTGGTTAGTATGATGGTGTAGTGGTTAGTATGGTGGTGTAGTGGTTAGTACGGTGGTGTAGTGGTCAGTATGGTGGTGTAGTGGTTAGTATGGTGGTGTAGTGGTTAGTATGGTGGTGTAGTGGTTAGTAAGGTGGTGTAGTGGTTAGTATGGTGGTCTAGTGGTTAGTATGATGGTGTAGTGGTCAGTATGGTGGTGTAGTGGTTAGTATGATGGTGTAGTGGTCAGTATGGTGGTGTAGCGGTTAGTATGGTGGTGTAGTGGTTAGTATGGTGGTGTAGTGGTTAGTACGGTGGTGAAGTGGTCAGTATGGTGGTGTAGTGGTCAGTGTGGTGGTGTAGTGGTGGTGTAGTGGTCAGTGTGGTGGTGTAGTGGTCAGTACGGTGGTGTAGTGGTCAGTACGGTGGTGTAGTGGTCAGTATGGTGTAGTGGTTAGTATGGTGGTGTAGTGGTCAGTATGGTGGTGTAGTGGTTAGTATGGTGGTGTAGTGGTCAGCATGGTGGTGTAGTGGTCAGTACGGTGGTGTAGTGTTCAGTACGGTGGTGTAGTGGTCAGTACGGTGGTGTAGTGGTTAGTATGGTGGTGTAGTGGTTAGTACGGTGGTGTAGTGGTTAGTACGGTGGTGTAGTGGTCAGTACGGTGGTGAAGTGGTCAGTATGGTGGTGTAGTGGTTAGTATGGTGGTGTAGTGGTCAGTATGGTGGTGTAGTGGTCAGTATGGTGGTGTAGTGGTCAGTATGGTGGTGTAGTGGTTAGTATGGTGGTGTAGTGGTCAGTGTGGTGGTGTAGTGGTTAGTACGTTGGTGTAGTGGTTAGTATGGTGGTGTAGTGGTCAGTATGGTGGTGTAGTGGTGAGTATGGTGGTGTAGTGGTTAGTATGGTGGTGTAGTGGTCAGTATGGTGGTGTAGTGGTGAGTATGGTGGTATAGTGGTTAGTATGGTGGTGTAGTGGTTAGTACGTTGGTGTAGTGGTTAGTATGGTGGTGTAGTGGTTAGTATAGTGGTGTAGTGGTTAGTATGGTGGTGTAGTGGTTAGTATGGTGGTGTAGTGGTTAGTATGGTGGTGTAGTGGTTAGTATAGTGGTGTAGTGGTTAGTATGGTGGTGTAGTGGTCAGTATGGTGGTGTAGTGGTTAGTATGGTGGTGTAGTGGTTAGTATGGTGGTGTAGTGGTTAGTACGGTGGTGTAGTGGTCAGTATGGTGGTGTAGTGGTCAGTATGGTGGTGTAGTGGTTAGTATGGTGGTGTAGTGGACAGTATGGTGGTGTAGTGGTCAGTATGGTGGTGTAGTGGTTAGTATGGTGGTGTAGTGGTCAGTATGGTGGTGTAGTGGTTAGTATGGTGGTGTAGTGGTCAGTATGGTGGTGTAGTGGTTAGTACGGTGGTGTAGTGGTCAGTATGGTGGTGTAGTGGTCAGTGTGGTGGTGTAGTGGTGGTGTAATGGTCAGTGTGGTGGTGTAATGGTCAGTGTGGTGGTGTAGTGGTCAGTACGGTGGTGTAGTGGTCAGTATGGTGGTGTAGTGGTTAGTACGGTGGTGTAGTGGTTAGTATGGTGGTGTAGTGGTCAGTGTGGTGGTGTAGTGGTCAGTATGGTGGTGTAGTGGTCAGTACGGTGGTGTAGTGGTCAGTATGGTGGTGTAGTGGTTAGTACGGTGGTGTAGTGGTTAGTATGGTGGTGTAGTGGTTAGTACGGTGGTGTAGTGGTCAGTATGGTGGTGTAGTGGTTAGTATGGTGGTGTAGTGGTCAGTATGGTGGTGTAGTGGTGAGTATGGTGGTATAGTGGTTAGTATGGTGGTGTAGTGGTTAGTACGTTGGTGTAGTGGTTAGTATGGTGGTGTAGTGGTCAGTATGGTGGTGTAGTGGTCAGTACGGTGGTGTAGTGGTCAGTATGGTGGTGTAGTGGTCAGTACGGTGGTGTAGTGGTCAGTATGGTGGTGTAGTGGTTAGTACGGTGGTGTAGTGGTTAGTACGGTGGTGTAGTGGTCAGTACGGTGGTGTAGTGGTTAGTACGGTGGTGTAGTGGTTAGTATGGTGGTGTAGTGGTCAGTATGGTGGTGTAGTGGTTAGTATAGTGGTGTAGTGGTTAGTATGGTGGTGTAGTGGTTAGTATGGTGGTGTAGTGGTTAGTATAGTGGTGTAGTGGTTAGTATGGTGGTGTAGTGGTCAGTATGGTGGTGTAGTGGTTAGTATGGTGGTGTAGTGGACAGTATGGTGGTGTAGTGGTCAGTATGGTGGTGTAGTGGTCAGTATGGTGGTGTAGTGGTTAGTATGGTGGTGTAGTGGTCAGTATGGTGGTGTAGTGGTCAGTATGGTGGTGTAGTGGTCAGCACTGTCTCCTCACAGTAAGATGATCTGGGTTGGATTCCCGGTCTGGGTGGTTCTGTGTGGAGTGTGTATGTTCTCTCTGTGTTTGAGTGGGTTCCTCCGGGTTCTCCGGTTTCCTCCCACAGTCCAAACACATGCAGGTTAGGATCCTCACTCTAAACTGACCGTAGGTGTGAGTGTGTGATGGACTGGTGACCTGTCCAGGGTGTACCCACCTTTGCCCGATGACGCTGGGATTGTCTCCAGCCCTGACTAGGGGGATAAAGTGGAGGATAATGGATGGATGGAATATCAGGCTTTGTACAGATGTGAGACCCATCAGCATGTAAATAATGTAACCAGGAGAGAGAGCCAGAAACCTCAAACAAAGGTGGCCTAATTACGGACCCCTGTGGACCACCACAGATTAACAGTCGTTAAGGCTCAGTATGTTCTTTACACACTGCTGCTGATTACTAGAATGAGACCGAAACCAGGGACACCAAGACGCTCCAGTAAAGCTGAGCCTGAGAATTCTTTAACCAGCAGCGTTAAGAAGGAGATGTTTGAATATTAATGCTGTGATTCTTCTAAACCCACATGGAGGAGGGTTTCAGAAGATGTTAGAGGGTCTGTATAAATGGGGTTCACCGCTGATGGCCCGCGGTGGCTGTCAAGCTGGACAATCCGGTCTAAAGTCGGGCTTCTTCCCGGAGAATTATTGTCTGGTGACGCGCAGCAGGTTGATTGTGTTTAATGACTGTGACAGTGACAGTGAGATGGAAATTGGTGCCCTCGCTCTCGCTCACTCTCGCTCACTCTCTCGCTCACTCTCTCTCCCTGCCATCACTTCAGGGCAGTCGGAGGCTCCTTTAACGGAGTCATCAGGAGGTCCTGGATATGTCACGCTTGTCACCTTCCTTTAAGTCCGTGTGGAGCGCGTGGGCGCTGGATTAATATTATATAGCCTACGGAAGCTGGGCGACTGTCTTATCGGCTCTGCTGGGTGATGAGCAGGCGCGGACGGTCAAAGCCCAGAGATTCCTCTCCGTCGCACCGCGTGAGGAAGACCGTTGTGCAGTGTAATGCTAATTAATGGCCGCTGCGCCGAAGCTGAATCGTAATTGATGGGAACGCCGGCACAGATGGTCAAAGTGACCCCATCAGAGACGCGGGATGAGTTTGGGTGCACAGGCTCAGCTCCGAAACATGAAGGCTTCCTCGCTGCTGAAATCGAGGCTAAATTTAACGGCTAAGATGGCAACCGCTGGCCCGCGGCGCTCTGGACCCGCTCGGTCCTGACGTGGCCGGTCGGGACACCGCACGCCAAAGTCGATTCGGTGTCCAGCAGCGTGATTCAGGTCCCCCCACCGAGACGCCCCGGCACTGCGACAGGAGCAGCTCTCCACTCTGCCTGCTCGCGTACGGCCGGGTGTGAGAGGAAGGGATTTAGAAGTAACGCAGCGAGACACCAGTAATCAGTGCATTCAGGAAAATGGCTGCGTGGACGGAGATGCAGCGCTGCATTCGTCTGGCGTGTGGAGTGACGGACAGCTCATCTGAGATCCTCATCAACTACAAAGATTAAACATTAGACCGAATACAGACTGTGATCCTGAAATGAAACGAACTGTCCAACTTTGTTCACACGCTAGTGAAAGTGAAGTGTTGGAGCCAAAAACTGTTCAGTCTGTTCAGTTTTAGTAACAGGAGCTCCGTCAGCACCGCAACACGGCCGGAGCAGACTCAGCACCAAACAGAAGGACCACACCAGCGTCTGAAATTTAACATCCTGCAGACTATTTACTTCATTAATCCCATTAATTCACCTGTACAGTGAAACACTCACATACACACACACTACTGAACACACCGCACACACACACACACACACACACACTACTGAACACACCACACACACACACACACACACACACACTAGTGAACACACACACTAGGGCGCAGTGAAACACCCACATACACACACACACACTAGTAAACACACACTAGAGGGCAATGAAACTCACATACACGCACACTACTGAACATATATACACACACACACACACTAGTGAACACACCACACACACACACACACACACACTAGTGAACACACCACACACACACACACACACACACACATTAGTGAACACACCACACACACACACACACACACACTAGTGAACACACCACACACACACACACACACACACACACTACTGAACACACCACACACACACACACACACACACACACACACACTAGTGAACACACACACTAGGGCGCAGTGAAACACCCACATACACACACACACACTAGTAAACACACACTAGAGGGCAATGAAACTCACATACACGCACACTACTGAACATATATACACACACACACACACTAGTGAACACACCACACACACACACACACACACACACACTAGTGAACACACCACACACACACACACACACACACACATTAGTGAACACACCACACACACACACACACACACACACACTAGTGAACACACCACACACACACACACACACACACTACTGAACACACCACACACACACACACACACACTAGTGAACACACCACACACACACACACACACACACACACACTACTGAACACACCACACACACACACACACACACTAGTGAACACACACACTAGGGCGCAGTGAAACACCCACATACACACACACACACTAGTAAACACACACTAGAGGGCAATGAAACTCACATACACACACACTACTGAACATATATACACACACACACACTAGTGAACACACCACACACACACACTAGTGAACACACACACTAGGGCGCAGTGAAACACCCACATACACACACACACACACACACACACTAGTAAACACACACTAGAGGGCAATGAAATTCACATACCCACACACTACTGAACATATATACACACACACACACACTAGTGAACACACACACTAGGGGCAGTGAAACACCCACATACACACACACACTAGTGAAGACACACACTAGGGGCAGTGAAACACTCACACACACACACACACACACTAGTGAACACACACACTAGGGCGCAGTGAAACACCCACATACACACACACACACACACTAGTGAAGACACACACTAGGGGGCAGTGAAACACCCACATACACACACACATACACACTCTAATAAACAGACACAAGGAGGCAGTGCAACACTAACACACACACTAGTAAACAGACACACTAGGAGGCAGGGGGCACACTTGCCGGGAGCGGTGGGCAGCCCTACCGCAGGTCCCAGAGAGCAGTCAGGGGTTAGGTGCCTCGCTCAAGCCCACTTCAGTCGCCGGTTCAGTGGATGGAACCAGCAGCCTTCCGCTCACACGGCTAGTTCACTAACCTCCAGCTCACGACTGGCCCTCGGCCTGGAGGTTAAAGCAGATGGATATCAGGCTTTGTATAGATTTGAGTGTAAACGATAGCTCAGGCCATCTCGACTAATAATGTAACCAAGAGAGGGCTAGCAATACTAAACAGACCTGGTCTAAGTATGGACCCCTGAGGAACGCCGTAGGCTGACAGTAGTGAGGGCTCACTATTTCCTCAGAGTCTCACAAACTGCTGCTGATTATGAGAATCGGACTGAAGCGCTGCAGCTCTGCGGCTGGAACAGCTCTCCGCTCTTCTTCCCAGCTCACAGTAACGTGGCATAAAACTCCGGCCACGGAAAACGGCTTCTCGGCGGCCCCTCCGAGCGTCTGCTTCGCGTCCCATTGTTCTGTCGGGCCTTCTGTGCTGCTATAGCGGCACGTGACCCAAATGTGAGCGAATCAATAAGTGAGGACCCTCCGTGAATAAATCAGCACTCGGGATCTCTTCTTGATTTTTTGAACGTGAAATGTCATCTTTTATTGAGACGTCTGTTCTCGGCGGCTCCGGCGCTCGGCTCGTGTTAGTCGCACATCAGTGGAGCCGCCAGAGCCCGCAGGAAAAGGCTCGGGCACCTTCCCACATTCTCCAGCGCTCTACAAAGAGCCGCCGACGCTTTTCATCCACCGCTTTTCATCCCTCCCACAAAAGCTCGCTCCCAACCTTCACGCGCTGCTGAAACAACGGTGTAACATCGAGCTGAGCTAATTGGCTTTCCCGTGCGCAGAAAGCTCCTCTTTGTTTCTCCGTGTTTAGCACCCACAAAAAGCGGCAACGCTCGTCCTTTTCATTGTGTTGTTTACACAGTCGTCTGCAAAACGCAACCACTTACGCTGTGTGAATAGTGCTGTGATTGAGATGGGCTCTCGTAGGGAGTGAGTAATGCAGCTCTTTGAAAGGGAACCGCTACTTCTAGCACGGCTAGAAAGCTCGAACTGTGTGAAAACCGCTGTTGTGCCACTTTTAAAGCTTTAACGGGCCGAACGTAGGAGACACAGCCGCGTAAATCTCATTAAAAAGCCTCCACTAATACCTCTGCCCCTTAATTCCTGGTTTAATTAGCAGCTGGCCTACTACTGATACTGAGCTAAACTGTGAGATTAGAGCCTACACCACCGAGAAATGAGCACAATCTGGTTTTAGCAGACGGGTTCTCAACACGGGGGTCACCGGGGGCGTAGCATTGGGCACAGTGGCTTGAACAGGGTTCAACAGCTGACAATCAATAAAGCCTGTGTGCTCAGAATCACCAGCCTGGTTCTCACTTACGAAAAAAGTAAACTTGAAATTAATTTCATTACATAAACTTACTGTGAGTGAAGTTTAAGTAAGTAAACAGACACTGGAAGACCAAACAAACTCCAAACAGACACTGGAAGACCAAACAAACTCCAAACAGACACTGGAAGACCAAACAAACTCCAAACAGACACTGGAAGACCAAACAAACTCCAAACAGACACTGGAAGACCAAACAAACTCCAAACAGACACTGGGAGACCAAACAAACTCCAAACAGACACTGGAAGACCAAACAAACTCCAAACAGACACTGGAAGACCAAACAAACTCCAAACAGACACTGGGAGACCAAACAAACTCCAAACAGACACTGGAAGACCAAACAAACTCCAAACAGACACTGAGAGACCATACACACTCCACACAGACACTGGGAGACCATACACACTCCACACAGACACTGAGAGACCGTACACACTCCACACAGACACTGGGAGACCATACACACTCCACACAGACACTGAGAGACCGTACACACTCCACACAGACACTGAGACACCATACACACTCCACACAGACACTGGGAGACCGTACACACTCCACACAGACACTGGGAGACCGTACACACTCCACACAGACACTGGGAGACCATATACACTCCACACAGACACTGAGAGACCATACACACTCCACACAGACACTGGGAGACCATACACACTCCACACAGACACTGGGAGACCAGACACACTCCACACAGACACTGGGAGACCATACACACTCCACACAGACACTGAGAGACCATACACACTCCACACAGACACTGAGAGACCATACACACTCCACACAGACACTGGGAGACCGTACACACTCCACACAGACACTGGGAGACCATACACACTCCACACAGACACTGGGAGACCGTACACACTCCACACAGACACTGGGAGACCATATACACTCCACACAGACACTGAGAGACCATACACACTCCACACAGACACTGGGAGACCATACACACTCCACACAGACACTGGGAGACCAGACACACTCCACACAGACACTGGGAGACCATACACACTCCACACAGACACTGAGAGACCATACACACTCCACACAGACACTGGGAGACCAGACACACTCCACACAGACACTGTGAGACCATACACACTCCACACAGACACTGAGAGACCATACACACTCCACACAGACACTGGGAGACCATACACACTCCACACAGACACTGGGAGACCAGACACACTCCACACAGACACTGGGAGACCGTACACACTGCACACAGACAATGGGAGACCATACACACTCCACACAGACACTGAGAGACCGTACACACTCCACACAGACACTGGGAGACCGTACACACTCCACACAGACACTGGGAGACCATACACACTCCACACAGACACTGGGAGACCGTACACACTCCACACAGACAATGGGAGACCATACACACTCCACACAGACACTGGGAGACCATACACACTCCACACAGACACTGGGAGACCGTACACACTCCACACAGACACTGGGAGACCATACACACTCCACACAGACACTGGGAGACCATACACACTCCACACAGACACTGGGAGACCAGACACACTCCACACAGACACTGAGAGACCGTACACACTCCACACAGACACTGGGAGACCGTACACACTCCACACAGACACTGGGAGACCGTACACACTCCACACAGACACTGGGAGACCGTACACACTCCACACAGACACTGGGAGACCATATACACTCCACACAGACACTGAGAGACCATACACACTCCACACAGACACTGAGAGACCATACACACTCCACACAGACACTGGGAGACCATACACACTCCACACAGACACTGGGAGACCAGACACACTCCACACAGACACTGGGAGACCGTACACACTCCACACAGACACTGAGAGACCGTACACACTCCACACAGACACTGGGAGACCGTACACACTCCACACAGACAATGGGAGACCGTACACACTCCACACAGACACTGGGAGACCGTACACACTCCACACAGACACTGGGAGACCATACACACTCCACACAGACACTGGGAGACCATACACACTCCACACAGACACTGAGAGACCGTACACACTCCACACAGACACTGGGAGACCGTACACACTCCACACAGACACTGGGAGACCGTACACACTCCACACAGACACTGGGAGACCGTACACACTCCACACAGACACTGGGAGACCGTACACACTCCACACAGACAATGGGAGACCGTACACACTCCACACAGACAATGGGAGACCGTACACACTCCACACAGACACTGGGAGACCGTACACACTCCACACAGACACTGGGAGACCATACACACTCCACACAGACACTGAGAGACCGTACACACTCCACACAGACACTGGGAGACCGTACACACTCCACACAAACACTGGGAGACCGTACACACTCCACACAGACACTGGGAGACCGTACACACTCCACACAGACACTGGGAGACCGTACACACTCCACACAGACACTGAGAGACCGTACACACTCCACACAGACAATGGGAGACCGTACACACGCCATACAGACACTGGGCCACTTTATTAGAAACACCAACCTTGTGCTTCCACTAACTGGCCACTTTATTAGAAACACATACCTTGTGCTTCCACTCACTGGCCACTTTATTAGAAACACCTACCTTGTGTTTCCACTAACTGGCCACTTTATTAGAAACACTTACCTTATAGCCGTGTGTATTTAGTTACAGATTGTATCTGTTGCTGAACAGTTCATCAGCCATCATAGAGGATAACGTTAACTCCAGTTAACTTTATTAAATAAATAATCACAGTTTAATGCGTTTAATGACTGTATCAGCATTTATTGATTAGAAAAGATAAAAAAGACTTACAGGAACGTCTGAATATTTTAAATACATGTTGAATATATGGTCCTTATGTCTTATGTAGGTGTGATGTAGCTTAATAAACACTGCCGTAGAGCAGTTACCCATTTCACCTTCAACTTATAGACACAAGACCCTGATTCTGACAGTCATGTGACTCCATAACCAACATTTCACATCCAGAAAATCAGTAAATAAATACAAACGCTTTAAGTACGTTGCTAGTTTTCAGCTCTCTAGGTTACGCCAGTGCTCCTCTCCTGGTTAGAGGCCTAGACCAGCCCCAGCATGCGGGCGGCCCACCAGCGGCAGGGCAGTATGAGCCTGCAGGCCACGCGGCAGCCGCGGTAGTTGTAGGGCCACGGCCAGTAGCCTCCCAGCGGCTCGCAAATCCGCTCGCAGTGAGTGTGACCGTGCTGGCACTCGCTACAGCAGATCCCACGGTGGTCCAGCAGGGGGTCAAACACCAAGGTTCCTGTCTCACCATCCTGTCTCCTCTGCAGGACAGAAGAGACAGTATTACCCACAATTTCCTCTTAACACAACTTTAGCCCCTAAACCAGAACAACGTCCCGAGTTATTCTCAGGGAGACTGAGAGTCTGAGTTTCTGAGACATTCAGAGGGTCCAAGAGGTTAATTAGAGAGTCCCGGACCCCCAGGACCTACTTGATCTCAGTCATGTTTGCCATCTCCACCAAGGAACTCATACTTGTATGCTGCTTTCGTGTCTCCTTGGTTACAGTATGCAGGACACGGATGCAGTGAGTTTAAGGAATCCAGGCTACAAAGAGGGACAGTATCTGATCATTTGGAACTGGGATGTCACCGTCATGGCAGACATTAATGTCCTTCTGTCTTTCCATACTTCTGTCTGCTTTTGTTTGCCTGTACTCGTGTGTCCTACCATGTGTTCTGGTCTCTGCCTCCTGTTTATCTGCCTCTAGTTTGTAGCCCTTCGCGCTTCAAGTACGGCTCAGCTTGACCCGCCACCACTCAAGATTCGTGAAAGACACGCGACAAGATGCTTCTCTGTCCTGGAGCCCAGATGGTGGAACGAACTTCCACTGGCTGCCTGAACGCAGACTGAAGACCACCGTCTTTTTGTGAAGCTCTTATAATCACTGATCTACTGAAGCTCTGGTATAAACCATAATTTCACTTGATCTTCTAGGAGCTCTGGATAAGTACTGCACTGATACTGTATGTAGTCTGTATTTATTCTCTTCTCTGTAGGTGTTTCAGTATTGCTAGGTAAGGATCATGTTTAGGGCCCGGGTGATGATTAGGATTAAGTTTTGGTCTGAGATTGTGGTTAGGGTCAGGTTAGGCCCAAGGTGAAGATTAGATTTCGAGTTTGGGTCAAGGTTAGGCCCTGGGTTAAGATTAGGTTTTGAGTTGGGGTCAAGGTTAGGCCCTGGGTTAAGATTAGGTTTTGAGTTGGGGTTGATCTTAAGCCCAGGGTGAAGATTAGGTTTTGAGTTGTGGTCAAGGTTAGGCACTCGATTAAGATTAGGTTTTGAGTTGGGGTCAAGGTTAGGGCCAGGGTTAAGATTAGGTTTTGAGTTGGGGTTGATCTTAAGCCCAGGGTGAAGATTAGGTTTTGAGTTGTGGTCAAGGTTAGGCACTCGATTAAGATTAGGTTTTGAGTTGGGGTCAAGGTTAGGCCCTGGGTTAAGATTAGGTTTGGGTTGTGGTCAAGGTTAGGGCCAGGGTTAAGATTAGGTTTTGAGTTGGGGTTAAAGTTAAGCCCTGGGTTAAGATTAGGTTTGGGTTGTGGTCAAGGTTAGGCTTTGGTTAAAATTGGGTTTTGAGTTGGGGTCAAGATTAGGTCCTGGGTTAAGATTAGGTTTTGAGAAGTGTGCAAGGTTAGGCCCAAAGTTAAGATTAGATTTTCTGTTGGGGTGAAAGTTTGGTCCAGAGTTAAGATTAGATTTTAAATTGGGGTCAAGGTTAGGCCCTGGGTTAAGATTAGGTTTTGAGTTGGGCTCAAGGTTAGGCCCTGGATTAAGATTAGGTTTTGAGTTGGGCTCAAAGTTAGGCCCTGGATTAAGATTAGGTTTTGAGTTGGGCTCAAGGTTAGGCCCTGAATTAAGATTAGGTTTTGAGTTGGGCTCAAGGTTAGGCCCAGGGCTCACAGTTTTCTAACAAACTGCTTATTTATTGTTTATTGCAATCATATAAGTATTTTATCAGCACCTCACTGACCTGCTACTGGATTGGACATGGTCGTGTGGTGCAGCTGCGCGAGAGCTCTCTGGGGAGTGGTGCGAATGCCGCGAGAGGGCTGTGACTGTACGTTCGTTTCTGTTTGAACGAGCCGGTTCTGAGGCGTTCAGGATGTTTTAATTAGTGTATAACACACAGCGCACGCTTTGTTAGAGTTAACTGAAGCAGAAACAACACACGGTTCGCCTACAGGACATCTGAGAGCAGAGTTGAGCGGAGATCCAGTTCTGAGGTGTGTAGCTGTTGCTGAGCGACTATCATGCCTTGGACTTTATCACTCCACTACCATCTAAACGTTTAAAGCCACTGTTTTTAATGAAGACAGCTGTGACGGTGTTGTGCAGTATTCCGAGTCCCTGGCCGAATCCGACGCTCCGACAGTCTTTCAGATCCAGATCTCAGCTGACGCTACAGCAGCTGTTTGTAAGGTAGTTAATTGATGCCAAGCGCGATCAATGAATCAACATTCACAAGCAAACAAAAACGAAATACATATAAAAACTAATTTGTGATGTCGGTCGTGAGCTCAGCCACTCGTTATCATCATCACAGGTCTGGGTAGGAGAGACTGGACAGTGCTGAGGTTCCACACTGCTGCTGTGTTGGATAAAAGAGCATGTGCGTAAGGTATTGTGTAGAGATGGAAAGATCAATCGGCTATGCATCGGTATCGGCCAATCACCGATCGCATATTTTGATTAAAAATCGGCCAATACCGATACATAGCCGATATTTCTCCAATTTAGTCGATCCCAAGAGCCGATTGATGGCATTAAAGAAATGAGCCTAATTTCTGTATTTCCAGCTAGTGTTTGAAACCCACTCCGGCCAGGTACCTGCAATTCCTATCTGAACCACTAGGTGGAAACACACACCCTTTCATTTTCCACAGACTGACTGTCTCGTTGGGGACGAAGACAAAGATAATTAACACTACTAATGTGATACTAATGTGATACTAATCTGATACTAATCTGATACGCCTGAAGAGAACCCCACGCAGCTGAATACAGTGAGAATCAGTAAACAGCAGAGCTAGCACCCACAGCTAGCACAAAACTAATAACCCAGAAACCCGTACAGACCAGATCTGACCGGTACAAACAGAACAGCAGCTACAATTCAATATTCTACATTTAATGATTACAGATTTAGTTTAAAATAACAGAGTCTTTAACTGAGTTTAATGACTGCAGTTTTTACTGTATTTATTTAATTAGCTTTTTTAGTTTTAAATTAAGGGTCTAAATGTAATGATTGTAGTTTTGGTGATATTTGTTTGATTTACTTTGTTTATTTACTGATAATTTGTTAAAAATATTAGGCTGTTTCATATGAGCTTGTTAAAAATGGTAATAATCAGTTTAGACCATATTTCAAGACTTGCTTGCGCTAATAACTACATGTAGCCCTGCCGTGACATATAGCCCCGCCCTCGATCGCGCTGAAAGGTGATTAGTAATTGGAATCAGCCTCAAAACGCTGATCGGTCCATCTCGAGTATTGTGTGTGTTTGTCCACTGTAGTGTTGGGACACTACAGTACTCTGTCTTGTACTCCGGTTAATTATAAATACAGTAATAGTTACTCAGGGATTTTCAGTACTCCTCACGCCCACGCTGCCGTCCTGCCCACATCAGATTCAAAACCCACAAACGGACCAGACCCTCGGTCCCTGACGGCAATGGTCAGAACTTAGAACTCATCCTACACATGGAAGACAAGCGCCTCTCTGGTCCAGCATCCAGGTGGTGGTACGAACAGGTGGTGCTGATCCAGTACTAACTGTGCTGTGTTGTACATGTGATAGATAGATAGATAGATAGATAGATAGATAGATAGATAGATAGATAGATAGATAGATAGATAGATAGATAGATATTCTCTAAGTCTCTGGAGGAAGGGGTCTGCTGAAGATAGATAGATAGATAGATAGATAGATAGATAGATAGATAGATAGATAGATAGACAGATAGATAGATAGATATTCTCCAAGTCTCTGGAGGAAGGCGTCTGGTGATGTAGTAGTGAAACAGCCTCACGTGGTAGGGGTTTTCAGGGTTGTACGCTGATCCAGCAGATCCAGCAGATCCTGCCTCCAGCAGGTCCTCCTCCAGGCCTGGGCTGGCGGTGGTGTTCTGTAGGTTCCTCTCTCTGTCCTCAAATTCTTCTGCGTCCCCGCTCTGCCGTCTAACGCGCCACACGTCTCTCCTCTTCCTCCCTGCATCACCAACAAACACAGACTTATCAGATCAGACACGCTAGCCTGCTGTGTCCTTTCAGAGCTTTCCAGAACTGTAGATCCAGATTTCCAACATTCCAGCAAACCAACCGGCTGTGATTCTTAAGCTGAGACTAGAGATATGGTTAGATTTTGAGTTGGTGTCAATGTTAGGCCCTGGGCTAAGATTAGATTTTGAGTTGGGGTCAAGGTTAGGCCCTGGGTTAAGATTAGATTTTGAGCTGGGGTCAAGGTTAGGCTCAGGATTAGGGTTAGATTTTGAGTTGGGGTCATGGTTAGGCCCAGGGTTAAGATTGGATTTTGAGTTGGGGTCAAGGTTAGGCTCTGGGTTAAGACTAGATTTTGAGTTGGGATCAGATTTTGTTAAGATTAGATTTTGAGTTGGGGTCAAGGTTAGGCTCTGGGTTAAGATTAGATTTTGAGTTGGGATCAAGGTTAGGCCCCATGTTAAGATTACATTTTGATTTGGGGTCAAGGTTAGGCCCTGGGTTAAAATTAGATTTTGAGTTGGGGTTAAGGTTAGGCCCTGGGTTAAGATTAGGTTTTGACTTGGGGTCAAGGTTAGGCTCTGGGTTAAGATTAGATTTTGAGTTGGGGTCATGGTTAGGCCCTGGGTTAAGATTAGGTTTTGACTTGGGGTCAAGGTTAGGCTCTGGGTTAAGATTAGGTTTTGACTTGGGGTCAAGGTTAGGCCCTGGTAAGATTAAGTTTTGAGTTGGGATCAAGGTTAGGCCCTGGTAAGATTAGGTTTTGAGTTGGGGTCATGGTTAGGCCCTGGGTTAAGATTAGGTTTTGACTTGGGGTCAAGGTTAGGCTCTGGGTTAAGATTAGGTTTTGACTTGGGGTCAAGGTTAGGCCCTGGTAAGATTAAGTTTTGAGTTGGGATCAAGGTTAGGCCCTGGTAAGATTAGGTTTTGAGTTGGGATCAAGGTTAGGCCCTGGTAAGATTACATTTTGATTTGGGGTCAAGGTTAGGCCCTGGGTTAAAATTAGATTTTGAGTTGGGGTTAAGGTTAGGCCCTGGGTTAAGATTAGGTTTTGACTTGGGGTTAAGGTAAGGCCCTGCATTAAGATTAGGTTTTGACTTGGGGTCAAGGTTAGGCCCTGGTAAGATTAGGTTTTGAGTTGGGATCAAGGTTAGGCCCTGGTAAGATTAGGTTTTGAGTTGGGATCAAGGTTAGGCCCTGGGTTAGGGTTGGATTTTGAGTTGGGGTCAAGGTTAGGCCCAGGATTAGGGTTAAGCTGAGGCTAGAGATGTTTGGGCTGAAGAACTGTGCTGGTCTGGTATGACAGATGGATGTTGAGCAGGTTCCTGCTGGCTGGTAATGTATGGGGTTTATGAAGTAGTGATTATTCGCTGGTGAATTAATGCTACTCCAGCCCACGCCGTTACCCATCCACCTAATCATCTCTTCCTGTCAGAACACTGACTATATCTGGGGGTCTCGCTCTGGGGGGAGGTTGTCCTGTTACGCTGTAGAAGCCCAGCTGTGGAAGCCCAGCTCCTCACAGCGTAACAGGCCACCTTCTACCCACTCGCTTCACTCAGGCTGACAGAAGATCAGGAAGTACTTTTTGGACGAGCTGCGTGAAGCCAGTGAACCGGGAGGTCTTGGCAGAAGTTCAGGATCTGAGAACTCAGGAAGCTCCTGTCTTTCACAGGTTCCTGTGATGCCACCCAGATCACAGGATCTTCATCAGACTTCAGCGGCACCAGCTCCTCCTGATGGCGGAACACGACAAAAAGAAATTAGAAGTTTAAAATATGAGTTTATACAGCGGTGATGTAAAACTTCATCAGAGTTTCATACACCGTCCTAAAAGTAGATACCGGGAAGCTGATTAAACAAACAACACAAACATTAGACCAGGTCTTTTTTTATTATAGCGATAAATATCTATGTTCTACTGAGATTCAGCTCACAGATAGACGTCCAGATATTGTCCTTTAGATATTGTCCTTTCACTACATGATTCAGAATTCATTGTTCTATCAGTGATGGTGAGCCATCCCGCAGTAGAACAGACCCAAACCTGATACTACCACCACCATGCTTCACAGATGGAGTCAGGTTCTCGTGCTGGACTGCAGTGCTTTTCTTGTGTTCTGAAGATCAGACTTTGATCTCAGTTCTTTAAATGAAACAGGAATCACACCTGATCATCATCCCACTGACTGAAACACCTGATTCTAATTTCACCTTCAGATTAACTGATAGCCCTGGAAGTTCTCACACTTAAACCCTCACAGATATAAACACTGATCATTTTAGTTTAATATTCATTGAATCTGTTTTTCTTATCTACTTTTTGAACTTGTGTGAAAATCTGATGATGTTTTATGTCAAATTTATGTGGAATTACAGAAAATTCTAAAGGGTTCACAAACTTTCAAGCACCATGTATTAATTAAATTAATAAATTACATTCAATCAAATATCTGCAAACAATGTGATTTTTTTTTGTTCTAACAAGCCTAAGCCTAAAAATGAACTATGATAAGAGAACCCATCTTAAATCTAACCTAAATATAGAATAATTCTCATTATTTGGTAAGAAATGTGATTCTGTGATTATTTGATCATTTTCTCTGCGTCTTAATTAATTTGCAGGTACTTCTGAGACACAAAGCATAAAATAAGAAAAATTAATTAATCTTAACTTAATCTAATTAAGTTAATTAATGTTTTAATATTGTATATTGTCTCCTCACTGGGGATCAGTCAGGTCCTTCTACGGCATCTGTGAGTGATTTCTGTTACGGCGAAGCACAGAGTCTGTTATATTAGCTGACTGACATTCACATCATTATAGATTTGAATTCATTGATCTCCCAAACTGAAGGTCGAGCCTCCATACTCACTGTTCACTACTGGAAAGGTGTGTTTTCATACCAGCTCAACGGTCACGTCGTCCTTGTGTCCCGTTACCAGCGCTGGAAGTTTAGCTTTGGTTTGCGATCTGATGTAACACTTGTCTTCTCCCGAGAACCAGACAGCAGAAACTCCCTACAGAGTACAACAGAGATGATTCCTGCAGCCTGCAAGTCCTCCTAAGTAGTGTTTTCCATACGTCAGTGTGTTTTTTTAACCCTTTCCAAGCTTCTCCTAAACAACCCAGTATTATTATCAGTTCTCATCTAATACCTGCTTTGACTGCTCAGTACTTCATTAAGATAAATCAAGAACTGAACACATTCATACAATGTCTGGGGCGTCCAGGAGAAATCTGGAACCTAACTTTGTTCTTCAAACTGGATCAAGATCTGATCTACTTCTCTCACAATAACATATTCATCTTACTTTGTATTGTATGTCCGATTATTTACATCTGTTCTAATCAGATCTGCTGTTCTTACTGGTGATCAGACACTTATTGATCAGATATAGAGTTTTACACTATCAGATCAGGGGTCTCACACAGTAGTGTATGTAAAGTAAAATGCATTAATAAGTCCTGACACACTGTAGATATAGTACACCTTTAAATCTGATCATACTATTTGTGAATTAATGTTCAAATTCCAGCAACATCCAGTCAACTCTGTTATCAGAACTAGCTCACTCCTTTCAGATATCACTAATCACATGACCTGAATTGTAGAAAAGTCATGAGACAAACTTTTACCTGTATTTTCAGGTGTATTGTGATAATGACTGACCGTGTAACTCCAAGATTAACCCTGCCACCAAAGTTACAGACTGAAAGCTAAGGTATGCATTGACTACTTAATACTTAAATATATTTTAAGTGGATAATCAGAATGTTCTTAATGCCCTCAAGCTGTAATTTGGTCCATCCATCTTCCTAAACCGCTTCCAGTCCAGCCAGGGTTACAGTAGGAACAGCAGAGGAGCCCAAACCGCCCATTCTGGAGAATCCCGAGCTGTTCCCAGCCCAACCTGGAGATATAATCCCTCCAACAGGTCCTGGGACCACCTTGAAGTCTCATCGCCATCAGCCTTGCCTGGTGACCCTTCATCAGGAGGCGGCTGGGGGATCATCTTATCAGATAACATGGACGAGTAGCAGCTCTACATTGATAAATTATTTTAAAAGTTTGATTTTTAGAAGCTATATAGTTTAAGTGGCACCTCCAGCCGTGACCACACCCTCCTGCTTTATCTCAGTTACCTGGACAACACTGGGTCATTACCCACCGCCTGAAAATCGTGAACTTCCAGCGCCTCTCCGTCTCCACTGCCTGTCCTGATTCTCTCCAGGTTGTTGGCAGAGTCGATCTCCATGGAAGCAGCTTCCTGTTTCCCGTTGATGCTCATGCTGTAGTGAAGGTTGATCACCTGCTGACATCAGAAGAGAGACACAGCAGACGGGTTCTCATACGGAGCACCGTGTACGGCCAGCACCGCTCAGTCTCCAGTCTCACGCGCTGAAGTGCTGATTATGTAGATGTTGCTATCGGCTGCAGACGTTCAGCTCTGAGATGAAAAGAGTGATATGAAGCGACTGCATCTACGTGTACTTAAAGAACTTTAAGCATGATGTCATCAGGGGCACTCCACCCAATTGTTAGGAGAGCAAAATTACAGATAGTTTAAAAATAAATTGCATTATGGGTTTCAAATATTTACATGCATTCCAGCATTTCAGGCCTGAGACACATTCCACAAAGAGTTGAAACCAGAGCAATTTAGAGGCAGTAATGAGGTCAAATAATTAATTAATGCTGTGATTTAAAACAGGCATTCTCAACGTGTTAATTATAGTAATGATCTGGTAAAAAAGCAGCAACCAGAATCATGTATTCATCAACAAATAAGAGTTTAGTAAGAGTACAGGTAAGAGATTAAGAGGTCTCAGGTTTTACAGCTTTAGGGATCATCTTCAAGAGAGATGTACTGATATAAAAGGTTCTCAGGATCACGTTGGTTAACCTTTATCAAGCTCTACGTACAGAGTTACCCCCACTATTACCCCCTAAACCTCACTGTGTAAAACAGAAGCCCTGTATTAACCGTGTCCAGAGAGCCGCTGACTTCTCTGAGCTCAGAGGCGTCTGGGATGGACCATCACACGGTGGACATGTGTACGGTGGTCAGATATAATCAGTAGAACAGATAATAGAAATGGACTCCATGTGCTCTGGACCAAAGACGACCCTGTATGCTGAACTACTTATTCCCCAGGACCGCTGTCCTCAGAGAGGCTTTCCTCCATGGTGGCTCGGGGTGGCGTTTAGTTGTATTTGTAGTTTAAGATTGGTGTACTTAGTATCGTTTATTTAATGTAGCAGCGTAAACATGTTTGTATCTAATGATTTATCTGTATTTTATATGAATTATCTCTAGCACACATATAATGAAGTACCTGAACTATCCAGTACAATAGTCATTCTCATCTAGTTGGAGACCAGGGTGTAGGAGTGGGTGCCTTTTCTTTTGGGTGGTCGGTTTTTCTCTTGTTTTGGGGTAGTTAGGGGAGAGAGTTGTACTTATTTATTTTTATTTTGTGGTTAGGTGAGGTAGAGTTCTGACCTTATTAGTTACTTTAGTTTTGTTTGTTTCTTTGGCATGGCCCACTCCAACGCCTGTCCTGTGTCCTGTAGCTCTGTGTGATAATTGTGAGTTAAAGAAATACAATGTTCTTTTTAATTCTTCTCTGTTCATCTTTTATGTTATGGCTGTGATCGAACCCCTAGACCGGCCTTAATGCAGAGTAACGTAGGCTGTTCTGAGGAAGACTCTTGTCCAGAGATGTCCTGTGTTTTCCAACAAGACAGTGTGAAACCACATGCTGCACACATTACAAAGACATGGCTGACTGACTGGACATGACTGGACTAACCGGTCCCCAGTAGAGACTGTGTGGTGCATTTGCACACCCTGTTGCACACCCTAAAACCTGCTTCCAGGAAGAGTGGGACAGAATTACACCTGAAATGCTCCATTACTCAGTGTCTTCAGTCCCTAAATGTTTTTTAAGGGTTGTAATGTTGGTAAATGCTTACTTTTTTTTTAAATATGTTGCCAATTTTAATGAAATTTGGACCTAAATTATTTCAAAAAATTAAAATAAATTATATTAATGAGATGAAACATCGAAAAGTGTGCAGTTGAATTGTTTTTTAATACAGGTCAATCAGTGTCTAACTGGTTCTGATTCAGGGGTGCAGTAATAATAAGGGTACTGGACTGGACTGGACTGGACTGGTGTTTAAAATACTCATTAATCAGACAACAGGAATTCTGTCTGGTTTGTACTGAACGGGAAACAACACAGTAAATGATGTGTAATAGTTTGTTTGTGTAAATAGAGACCCATTTCTTTCAGAATTGGGACGAGAGCATGTTTACCACCGAGTTACATCATCTTTCCTTTTAATAGCACTTAATCATTCAGAGACTGAAGCCACAAACTGATCCAGTTTTAGGAGTGAAATATTTCACTCTTCTGTTATACAGTGTTCAGCTATGCGGAACATGTTTAAAGTTTAATAAGACGCACATGGAGACAGCAGAAGTCTGAGCCACATCCATGTTAGAATGTGCAGAATGTCCCTCTGTGTCCTCGTATTGAAATAAGGAGGAAAGACGTCCCTGAAAAAGTCTGAATACATTCCTCCAAAAAAACGTGTTCAGCATTAAAACAGCCCAGTGATGTACAAGTTACACACTCGAGCACAGCTAGCTGTGTTCCTTCAGGATCCACAAACGAGGAGAAGCAGCTGACGCTAAACGTTCTCAGGAGAGAGTCCAGCTCATGTTCTCGTTCACGGTTCTTCTCGCGGTTCTCCATAATCTGGAGCTTCTGGACTTCCTGTGTGGAGAAACTGTGACTGCATTGTGTTTTAGTCTACGCTTAAAACCAACAGCCTCCGTCAAGTCTCTCTCCAGTGGTGGTCTACTGAACCACTCACACTCATCCAGACTGAAGTGAGGAGAGCAGAGCGGGGGTCTTTGGGTAGCTGTGTTGGTCCACACGCTGCTTCACTAACTATTCTCCTTGTTTATGTTTGTGAAGCTGTTTAGACTAATATCAGTCTTCACACTGACTTTCACTGAAACATCAACAACACAATGTACATGGTTTTCTTTAAGCTAGTTAGTAACTAACACTCACTCCTTCACACCACAGTCCAGTTCAGACCTGAAACCATCTGACCTCATCTACCCAGCAGGCATTGCACGAGTTAATTTATAAATAAATCTGATACTTTTTGTGATTTTTTACAACATGTTTTAATAATTTAGAGTCATTTACACCATATTAAGACTTACAAGTGTTACCAGCCAGTAACGAGTGTGTGAACATTAATGATCTAGTCTACTCTTTTTCTTCAGACAGGTCAGAGTAGACTGATCTCTGCTCTCTGTTTTCATTTGCATGTAGTTTGTTTTGCTTGGTTTCTGCTCAGTTTGGGTAATGTCCAGTCACTGGTCAGTCTAAAGTCCTCCTTTCCCCCCCTCTCTGCTGTTGACTGTGTATTTTGGGTCATCGTCTTGCTGCTCGAATATCCTCCCAATTAGAACGGATGCAGTTCTCTGAACATCAGCAGACGCCGTGTCTCTGTAGACTCCAGCATTCATTCCACTGCTGTCATCATGAGGAACATCATCAATTAAGATTAGTGAGCCTGCTCCAGGAGCAGCCATGCAAGTCCGAGCCGTGACGCCGTGTGTGATCGATGAGCTGGTTCTGGATCCTTTTCTTCATCCACGCTTTGGTGTTTCAGTCGCGCTGGTGGAGATCAGTCTCGGTCTCGTCTCTGAGTTTCTGTGTGAATTTGAATACGCGGTTTGGATCTTGTGTCACAGCTTCTCCGTTCCTGTCTTAGGAATCTTCTTCGGGTCGTTGATTGTCAGACTAGTTGGTGATGTCACTGGCTGTTGTTTTTGGGTTTCTTGCTTGACGTGTTCAGTGTCTGGTTTTTATTACACCAGTGGTTACTGTGTTTTTCAGGACTCTCCAGATTGATGTATTGTGCAATGCTTGTGCAATGACTGTGATTGATTTCCCGCGTCTTCTTCTACACTGATGCTACAGCGGTGTCACAACAGTCTCCACCCAATTTGACACCCCCAACCAGCTCAGTGGGCCACAACGACAACAGAGCAGCAACAAATCCAGCGTTCCAGGCTGTGAACGTCGCCACCTTTTTTTTTATTCCTTCCCAACAAACAACCCAACTGTCAGAGCTACATGTTCATCTTTAGACCAGCCTGAAGTTCCTCTTCTCCACATTCTTCATCTAATGTTCCACCTTAAACACTGCAGCTGGAATGTAACCTCAACACCGTTTAAGGTGGAACGGAGAATTCCCAAAACCAGCTGCTGAACTTCCAACATCTTTAACAGAATCCTGAACAACTTTAACTCTGCAGTCTGTACGTTTCACTCCGGACACTTTCTCCAACACTCGGACACCATGGAGCAGCTTCAGCTCAGCGTTCAACACTGAAGAGACTGAAGAGACGAGCAGCTCCACCTTTATTAGCACCACAACCTCAACAGTGACTGGAAGTAGCAGCCATGCTGTGTGAGTGGATCACTGTGTGCTGGTTGAAGCAGATCATCTTCAACTGAAAGTTTCACAGAGACACCTTTCATCTACTTTGTGTTTGATGTCCAGATCAAAGAGAGTAGCTAGTATAGGTAAGGTTAGTGACTAGCAGCTCCAAGTAACTAACATAGCTAACTAAATAGTATGTGGGTGGAGCTTATTTACACAGAGGCTCATTTTATTTGGTCTGTGCTTGCTTCAGTCTGATCATCACTGCTGTCCAGAGGTGGCAGAAAACAGTTCCTTACTTAGTTTAGTAAATTTAGTAAAACAAATACTCTGCATTTTTTACACAAGTAAAAGTATAAAAGTAAAAGTATTTCTTTAAAAATAATTCTCTTGAGAAACTCAAATTTCTTTAACAGCGTATCTGAGCTCTTGCTTCTTTGGGAGACACAATAGGCATCTCATTCGCCGAGAGGTGTCTTGTTTGTTTGTTTGTTTGTCAAAGTAGCCAATCACAGGACCCTGAATAGAATTGCCTGATTAAAAAATACATAAATAAGGAGATAAAAGATCGTTAAAACTAAAGTAACGAGTCTGTTTTCAAAATGTTGTGAGTAAAAAGTACAGATACCAAAAAAAGTACTTAGGTACAGTAACAAAGTACTTGTACTTCGTTACTTACCACCTCTGCCGCTGTTAACCATCCAATCAGAGCAGAGCTCATTAATTATTCATGAGCTCAACAAAGATGAGTAAACAGTGTTTGATTCTAGAACCAGATCAAAGAGAGTGTCCAAATACACAAGCCCTCTATGTAGAACATCTGAGAACTATTGAAAATGCTGGAGTAATACAGTCTAGAAGTCCTGGTTCCTCTCAGTGCTGGGTCTTCTAGAAAGAGCTGTAGAATGAAACTGAACTGAATGATAATTTGTTGTGTTCGTATTATTAAATATCTTCTCACTGCAGGATCTCCATCTTTTTCCAACCTCTGAGGGAATTTCACAGTTCTTGATTTCAGAGAGTTGGTAGGTGGGCATGATTTGAGCATAATTATTTGAGCCTGGACGCCACCAAGAGAAGCCAAACCCGCCGCGGTCCCCGAGTGCTGTAAACGCAAACACAGCAGGGGCCGCTTCGGCACAGGATCTAACTGGAGTCCTTCACGGCACCTGGCTGTGACATAGTTCCAACATTCCTTCACCAACAGTCTGTCTCTTGTGCTCCAAACTCCACTGGAAGCACTCAGTCGAGAGAGAAAATGAATATTCATCAAATTACTACAACTACTTTTACACCACTGGACGTTAGAGAGGATCTCGGTGATGGACGTAGTGGACGTTAACTCAGTAGCATCCATATATTCCTTCAGCCCTAACACTAAAACCACCTCCTCACTGTATCAGCTCCACCTCCTTATATCTCCACTCACTGTCCACTGTATCAGCTCCACTGACCCTACAGGACCTCCACTCACTGTCCACTATATCAGCTCCACTGACCATACAGGACCTCCACTCACTGTCCACTGTATCAGCTCCACCTCCTTATATCTCCACTCACTGTCCACTATATCAGCTCCACTGACCCTACAGGACCTCCACTCACTGTCCACTATATCAGCTCCACTGACCATACAGGACCTCCACTCACTGTCCACTATATCAGCTCCACTGACCATACAGGACCTCCACTCACTGTCCACTATATCAGCTCCACCTCCTTATATCTCCACTCACTGTCCACTATATCAGCTCCACTGACCCTACAGGACCTCCACTCACTGTCCACTATATCAGCTCCACCTCCTTATATCTCCACTCACTGTCCACTGTATCAGCTCCACCTCCTTATATCTCCACTCACTGTCCACTGTATCAGCTCCACTGACCCTACAGGACCTCCACTCACTGTCCACTGTATCAGCTCCACTGACCATACAGGACCTCCACTCACTGTCCACTGTATCAGCTCCACCTCCTTATGTCTCCACTCACTGTCCACTGTATCAGCTCCACTGACCCTACAGGACCTCCACTCACTGTCCACTGTATCAGCTCCACTGACCATACAGGACCTCCACTCACTGTCCACTGTATCAGCTCCACCTCCTTATGTCTCCACTCACTGTCCACTGTATCAGCTCCACTGACCATACAGGACCTCCACTCACTGTCCACTGTATCAGCTCCACTGACCATACAGGACCTCCACTCACTGTCCACTGTATCAGCTCCACTGACCATACAGGACCTCCACTCACTGTCCACTGTATCAGCTCCACTGACCATACAGGACCTACACTCACTGACCACTGTATCAGCTCCACTGACCATACAGGACCTCCACTCACTGTCCACTGTATCAGCTCCACTGACCATACAGGAGCTCCACAGGAGCTCTTTAATGATCAGGACCCCCACAGGACCCCCACAGAGCAGATACTATTAGGGAGGTGGGTCATTCTGAGCACTGCAGTGACACTGACGTGGTGGTGGTGTGTTAGTTAGTGTGTGTTGTGCTGGTGTGAGTGGATCAGACACAGCAGTGCTGCTGGAGTGTTTAAACACTGTGTCCACTCACTGTCCACTCTATTAGACACTCCTACTACTTGCTGGTCCACCTTGTAGATGTAAAGTCAGAGACAGTAGCTCATCTGCTGCTGCACAGTTTGTGTTCCTCTAGTTCTTCATCAGTGGACACAGGACGCCGCCCACAGGACACTGCTGTCTGGATAGTTTTGGTTGGTGGACCATTCTCAGTCCAGCAGTGACACTGCTGTGTCTGATCTAATCACACCAGCATCACAAGTTTTTATTCAGAGTTGCTGGATTTCCAGTGTTGAGTTCCAACATTTGGCAGCTTATTAAACTAAAGAGTCTCAACACTGGAAACTGTCTGCGTCAAAAAACAAAATTTTCAAAGATTTCAAAAATTTTTAATTTTTTTCTCAAATTCTCTATTTTTTTTTAAATATTGGTTCATATTCTCAAAATAAAATGTATCTTAAAACTTAAATTTCTAAAAATGTTCACTTAGTAATCTCCTAAATTTGACTTAATATGTTGAAATAATAACTTTCTGTTTTTCTAATGTTATCCTTCCATAACCCCGTTACCAATAAAGTTGTGAATTTTTTTTCTTAATATTTTCTTCTTCTCAATATAATATAATATAATATAATATAATATAATATAATATAATATAATATATATGTTGTTCAGCTATTTTAAATTACATAAAGAGTTTAAGTTATATACAGAAACTGAGAACCAAAACGAACCACAGGCTATTTTCTCTTCTTTAAATTCTATGTTTCATATGTTCCAGTATATACAGTGGGAGCAGTTGTTCTCTGGCCTGCTTGGTGGGTCGGACTTGCGTCATACTGCTGGACATTCTGAGCGGTCAGATACGCAGCACCTACTTGTTTCCCGTTGTCCTTCCACAGGTGAAAAGCTCCGATGGCTCCGAGCAGGATGAGTCCAGCTCCGGTGATGAGCACCGCCACCCCGGTTCTCCAGAGACAGCCGGTCCCGAGAGACTTCGGGCCTCCGCCAGCCTTGTGGACACACAGTGGAGTAAATGCTGACCTGGCTGGAGGATATTGTCCAGCTAGCTGGTCTGCTAGGATGATAACAACTTCAGACTAAAGTAATAAAGTATTTGGACACGTCTGTTCAGAGGAAGGTGTTAAACTGTTAGAAGAGCTGAAAATTAATTTTTATATTAATTAATTTCAATAATAGGTCACATATTCTACAGTAGCTCGTTTATGTGAAGACACTTCTGCATGAAAATTATATTAAATTACTACACCACCTTACTAACCACTACACCACCTTACTAACCACTACACCACCTTACTAACCACTACACCACCTTACTAACCACTACACCACCATACTAACCACTACACCACCATACTAACCACTACACCACCATACTAACCACTACACCACCTTACTAACCACTACACCACCTTACTAACCACTACACCACCTTACTAACCACTACACCACCATACTAACCACTACACCACCATACTAACCACTACACCACCATACTAACCACTACACCACCTTACTAACCACTACACCACCATACTAACCACTACACCACCATACTGACCACTACACCACCATACTAACCACTACACCACCTTACTAACCACTACACCACCTTACTAACCACTACACCACCTTACTAACCACTACACCACCATACTAACCACTACACCACCATACTAACCACTACACCACCTTACTAACCACTACACCACCTTACTAACCACTACACCACCGTACTAACCACTACACCACCATACTAACCACTACACCACCTTACTAACCACTACACCATCATACTAACCACTACACCACCTTACTAACCACTACACCACCTTACTAACCACTACACCACCTTACTAACCACTACACCACCTTACTAACCACTACACCACCATACTAACCACTACACCACCTTACTAACCACTACACCACCATACTAACCACTACACCACCATACTAACCACTACACCACCATACTAACCACTACACCACCTTACTAACCACTACACCACCTTACTAACCACTACACCACCATACTAACCACTACACCACCTTACTAACCACTACACCACCTTACTAACCACTACACCACCATACTAACCACTACACCACCATACTAACCACTACACCACCTTACTAACCACTACACCACCTTACTAACCACTACACCACCGTACTAACCACTACACCACCGTACTAACCACTACACCACCATACTAACTACTACACCATTATACTAACCACTACACCACCATACTGACCACTACACCACCTTACTAACCACTACACCACCTTACTAACCACTACACCACCGTACTAACCACTACACCACCATACTAACCACTACACCACCATACTAACTACTACACCATTATACTAACCACTACACCACCATACTGACCACTACACCACCTTACTAACCACTACACCACCTTACTAACCACTACACCACCGTACTAACCACTACACCACCGTACTAACCACTACACCACCATACTAACCACTACACCACCTTACTAACCACTACACCACCTTACTAACCACTACACCACCTTACTAACCACTACACCACCTTACTAACCACTACACCACCGTACTAACCACTACACCACCATACTAACCACTACACCACCATACTAACCACTACACCATTATACTAACTACTACACCATTATACTAACTACTACACCACCTTACTAACCACTACACCACCATACTAACCACTACACCACCATACTAACCACTACACCACCATACTAACCACTACACCACCATACTGACCACTACACCACCATACTAACCACTACACCACCATACTAACCACTACACCACCATACTAACCACTACACCACCGTACTGACCACTACACCACCATACTAACCACTACACCACCATACTAACCACTACACCACCATACTGACCACTACACCACCATACTAACCACTACACCACCATACTAACCACTACACCACCATACTGACCACTACACCACCATACTAACCACTACACCACCATACTAACCACTACACCACCTTACTAACCACTACACCACCATACTGACCACTACACCACCATACTAACCACTACACCACCATACTAACCACTACACCACCATACTGACCACTACACCACCTTACTAACCACTACACCACCTTACTAACCACTACACCACCACCTTACTAACCACTACACCACCTTACTAACCACTACACCACCTTACTAACCACTACACCACCATACTAACCACTACACCACCTTACTAACCACTACACCACCACCTTACTAACCACTACACCACCACCTTACTAACCACTACACCACCTTACTAACCACTACACCACCTTACTAACCACTACACCACCACCTTACTAACCACTACACCACCACCTTACTAACCACTACACCACCTTACTAACCACTACACCACCTTACTAACCAATACACCACCATACTAACCACTACACCACCACCTTACTAACCACTACACCACCACCTTACTAACCACTACACCACCTTACTAACCACTACACCACCTTACTAACCACTACACCACCACCTTACTAACCACTACACCACCTTACTAACCACTACACCACCACCTTACTAACCACTACACCACCACCTTACTAACCACTACACCACCGTACTAACCACTACACCACCGTACTAACCACTACACCACCTTACTAACCACTACACCACCATACTAACCACTACACCACCGTACTAACCACTACACCACCATACTAACCACTACACCACCTTACTAACCACTACACCACCTTACTAACCACTACACCACCTTACTAACCACTACACCACCATACTAACTACTACACCACCTTACTAACCACTACACCACCATACTAACCACTACACCACCATACTAACCACTACACCACCACCGTACTAACCACTACACCACCATACTAACCACTACACCACCATACTAACCACTACACCACCATACTAACCACTACACCACCATACTAACCACTACACCATTATACTAACTACTACACCATTATACTAACTACTACACCACCTTACTAACCACTACACCACCATACTAACCACTACACCACCATACTAACCACTACACCACCATACTAACCACTACACCACCGTACTAACCACTACACCACCATACTGACCACTACACCACCATACTAACCACTACACCACCATACTAACCACTACACCACCATACTAACCACTACACCACCGTACTGACCACTACACCACCATACTGACCACTACATCACCATACTAACCACTACACCACCATACTGACCACTACACCACCATACTAACCACTACACCACCATACTAACCACTACACCACCATACTGACCACTACACCACCATACTAACCACTACACCACCATACTAACCACTACACCACCTTACTAACCACTACACCACCATACTGACCACTACACCACCATACTAACCACTACACCACCATACTAACCACTACACCACCATACTGACCACTACACCACCTTACTAACCACTACACCACCTTACTAACCACTACACCACCTTACTAACCACTACACCACCACCTTACTAACCACTACACCACCTTACTAACCACTACACCACCATACTAACCACTACACCACCTTACTAACCACTACACCACCACCTTACTAACCACTACACCACCACCTTACTAACCACTACACCACCTTACTAACCACTACACCACCTTACTAACCACTACACCACCTTACTAACCACTACACCACCATACTAACTACTACACCACCTTACTAACCACTACACCACCATACTAACCACTACACCACCATACTAACCACTACACCACCACCTTACTAACCACTACACCACCTTACTAACCACTACACCACCACCTTACTAACCACTATACCACCATACTAACCACTACACCACCATACTAACCACTACACCACCTTACTAACCACTACACCTCCATACTAACCACTACACCACCGTACTAACCACTACACCACCATACTAACCACTACACCACCATACTAACCACTACACCACCACCTTACTAACCACTACACCACCACCTTACTAACCACTACACCACCTTACTAACCACTACACCACCTTACTAACCACTACACCACCACCTTACTAACCACTACACCACCTTACTAACCACTACACCACCACCTTACTAACCACTACACCACCACCTTACTAACCACGTAACTAGCATAACTAACTAAATAGTATGTGGGTGGAGCTAATTTATACAGAGGGTCATTTTATTTGGCCTGTGTTGCTTCTGTGTGATCATCACCCCTGTAAACCAGCCAATCAGAGCAGAGCTCATTAATTGTTCATGAGCATCATAAAAAGGGAAAAATAGTGTTTGATTCTAGAGAGTAAATCTGGGTGACCAAAATCACACATACCCCATATGTAAACATCAGAATAATTTAAATACTGAAGAAATACTGAATTAATACTGAATTAATACTGAAGAAATACTGTATATAGCACTTATAACATGTGTTCACACAATCTGACATGTTCTAGATAATAAAATTGATGATCCTGTTTAAAAATGAATTGATATCCTCTCATTATAAAAGCTATGAGCTAATATCAGTACACTGAATAGCATAACTATTATAATAACATCAGCCTGTTTATGGTTTACAGTTGTTTTGGTAAATAACCATCATTATGAAGATGAAAAGCTCATAGGTTCCATCACTACTGTAGATATAAACACTGACCACCTCAACCGGTCAAGAGAAAAAAATCCACATTATAAACCAACAAAAGTATAAAGTCCACCTACTGCTGAGAAATCTTGCTCCACGTCTCCAGGACCTGCACGAGCTGCTGGAGATTTCTCCGAGCTGTCCTCCATAGTGGAGCTCACCTGCTTCTCTGAGCGGAGTGGACTGAGCTGCATGGCCGAGCTGCCGTGCCGTACAGGTGATGGAGTGCAAACCACGACTTCACAGCAGACGTCCACCAAGTCTGTTGCCACCGTCTGGCACTTCCTCGCACGGTGATGTGAGTCCAGCAGAATTTTTCCACAGGAACTCTCTCTCTCTCTCTCTCTCTCTCTCTCTCTCTCTCTCTCTCTCTCTCGGCCTCCCAGGAGCTAAACATCTCCCGGCATTGGTGAGGCAGTGAAAGATCTATTGACCCACTACTGAGCCACATCTCAAAACTTCACCTGAACTGAACGGAAAGTTCCTGAGTTTCATAAACCAGAGTCAGACTTTCAGAGAGGTTCAGTGTGTATGTGGTTTACAGTGGTGGTGATGGTGTTTACAGTGGTGGTGATGGTGTTTACAGTGGTGGTGGTGATGGTGTTTACAGTGGTGGTGATGGTGTTTACAGTGGTGGTGGTGATGGTGTTTACAGTGGTGGTGATGATGTTTACAGTGGTGATGATGTTTACAGTGGTGGTGGTGATGTTTACAGTGGTGGTGATGGTGTTTACAGTGGTGGTGATGGTGTTTACAGTGGTGGTGATGTTTACAGTGGTGGTGATGATGTTTACAGTGGTGGTGATGGTGTTTACAGTGGTGGTGATGGTGTTTACAGTGGTGGTGGTGATGATGTTTACAGTGGTGGTGATGGTGTTTACAGTGGTGGTGGTGATGTTTACAGTGGTGCTGATGGTGTTTACAGTGGTGGTGGTGATGTTTACAGTGGTGGTGATGGTGTTTACAGTGGTGGTGGTGATGTTTACAGTGGTGGTGATGGTGTTTACAGTGGTGGTGGTGATGTTTACAGTGGTGGTGATGATGTTTACAGTGGTGGTGATGGTGTTTACAGTGGTGGTGGTGATGATGTTTACAGTGGTGGTGATGTTTACAGTGGTGGTGATGATGTTTACAGTGGTGGTGATGGTGTTTACAGTGGTGGTGATGATGTTTACAGTGGTGGTGGTGATGATGTTTACAGTGGTGGTGATGGTGTTTACAGTGGTGGTGATGTTTACAGTGGTGGTGATGATGTTTACAGTGGTGGTGATGGTGTTTACAGTGGTGGTGGTGATGTTTACAGTGGTGCTGATGGTGTTTACAGTGGTGGTGGTGATTGTGTTTACAGTGGTGGTGATGGTGTTTACAGTGGTGGTGGTGATGTTTACAGTGGTGGTGATGGTGTTTACAGTGGTGGTGGTGATGTTTACAGTGGTGGTGATGATGTTTACAGTGGTGGTGATGGTGTTTACAGTGGTGGTGGTGATGATGTTTACAGTGGTGGTGATGTTTACAGTGGTGGTGATGATGTTTACAGTGGTGGTGATGGTGTTTACAGTGGTGGTGGTGATGTTTACAGTGGTGCTGATAGTGTTTACAGTGGTGGTGGTGATGTTTACAGTGGTGGTGATCTATAATAAAAATATAGTTATTTTGATATGTAATGATGATGATGGTAAAGTCTGAGAAAGATTTCTCACAAGCTCCTGCATGTTCCTCTCCACCATTTCATGAAACAGCTTATTGTACCGATAATATAAAACTTACCTGGAAATGTCAATGACATCTATATATATATATATATATATATATATATATATATATATATATATATATATATATATATATATATATATATATATATATATATCCAATCATGTTTGATTCCCAAAGTCCAGTTCTTTTGTGATTCGTGTCCAGACTCGGTTCAGTAGGAGCTGTAAGTGTATATCACGTGGGGTCAGCTTGCAGTGTAGGTGCTGTTTGGTGTCTAGACCCTCAACAACTTACAACTGTTCAAGTACAAACCTAGTTTACAGATATAATAATCCTCGGTGTGATGATGTAAGCGGCTCCATACCAGAATATAAAGTGAAATGTGAGCGCAGGCCAGCAAGAGAGGAGGAACAATTGTGCTCGGGCACCGTACCGCATCAGGGTGTAGTGTGAGTACAGCCTTAACGATACATCATGCTATACGTCTCCAAGACAGCGCAGACCTTTCTGGAAAAAGTTTATTTCTGAAACACAGTGACCAAATGTAATACAAATACAATCACATTTATTAATACGACGTCATCCGCGTGACGCATCAAGGTTGGTTGGAAACGAGGTCTGGAAACGTAGCCTAGCTAAAACATGCCATGAAAAATACCCAAACATGAAGTTCATATACCGTCAGTAAAAAATATACTCTCTATGTACAAAACGTCATGTGTACAGTCCAGGATAGAAACACTGACCACAAACCCCAGCGCAGTCACGGGTCCCCGAACCTCCCAGGACTGTTGGCTGGGATGGGCTTTGTGGAATGTGTGAAGGTTTCCATCTCCTCACTGTCCTTTCTCCTCTGCGGCTGTGGAGAGCAGATGTGGATGTAGTCGCACTGGCCTTGCCGGCTCTCTGCCACGCTCTGCAGCGCCGCCGTCCTGGACGCTTGGCTCTCGTAGTAGACGTTTCCTTGCCGGCTGTTGAGCGGCGATGGCGCCGCCCTGGAGAAGGTGGACAGGTGTCGGGCGACGCCAGGCCGAGTGGCTGACGGACTCCAGCATCTGTCTGAGTGACCCAGGACTCGGCACTCGCTGGTACATGCCCACAGACCTGGAGAGGACAGACAAACACCTATAGGGCTATTGAGACCGGTCTGGACAGGATTTACAATAACACAGGCTGACCTACAGGGTCATCATCTCAGGGACCGAGTGTTGATGATATTGGGCTCAGGGGACGTACTGTCCGTTTCCCAGTATAGAGAAGATGGAGATGAAGTTCTACCACCCAGACCAGGTGAATACTTCCAAACACACTACATACTTTAGTCACGAACACCAAGTCTGCTGCACGAACGGTCAGTTACAGGCATGGTCAGCTCTACGACAGTCCTTCACTAAACGTTTACAGAACATTCTCTGTTTAACGACAGTCAGTCTGATCAGGATCCTGTCTGATGTCCAGTAGATGCTGGTGACGGCTGTACAGTGGGGTATACAGGTGTGTGAGCACTCAATAAACAGCCATCACATTCCAGACTGGTCTCCTCTCTTCACCAAGAGAAGAAGTTACAACACAAAGAATTCCTCTCTTCCTGATTCTGGGAGTTTATTATAGACATACACGCTCGGCGGCTAAATATGTCGAGCAGCAGCCAAAAAACCCTTTTTTTCAAATTCAAAGCGCCATCTGCCTGAAATATTCCGGAGATGTGATTCAGGATGAAATTAAACTGAAAGCGAGTGTTGGAACGGGGAGTGGCTTAAAGCAGAAAGGAATGAGGGACATATTTCCTGACAGCAGAGTAAACAAGTCGTACAGTAATGTGTCATACCTGCAGCTGATAGTATGTATTATTCCTCCCAGTATAGAGAGGACGGAGATGAAGTATCTGGTTTCATAGAATCCGTGGTTTCCTGATTCAGGAAGTGTTTATTGTGAATATACAAGCTCGGTGGATGAAAATGTCGAGTAGCAATGCTTAAAAAATACTTTCCTAATTTAAAGCAGCATCAGACTAAAAATCAGATGCTAACGATAGCAGAGTGGACATTAGTTAACAAATGATAGAAGAATGGACATTACCTAACAATAAAATAGTGGATATTAGTTAACGATAGAACAGTGGACATTAGTTAACTAATAATAGAAGAGTGGACATTAGTTAACAATAGAAGTGTGGACAATAGCTAATAATAGTAGAGATGACATTAACTAACAATAGAAGAGTGGGCATTAGTTAACTATAGAAGAGTGGACATTAGTTAATGATAGAAGAGTAGAGATTAGTTAACTATAGAAGAGTGGACATTAGTTAATGATAGAAGAGTAAAGATTAGTTAACTAAAAAAGAGTGAACATTAGTTAATGATAGAAGAGTAGAGATTAGTTAACTAAAGAAGAGTGGACATTAGTTATCGATAGAAGAGTAGAGATTAGTTAACTAAAGAAGAGTGGACATTAGTTATCGATAGAAGAGTAGAGATTAGTTAACTATAGAAGAGTGGACATTAGTTAATGATAGAAGAGTAGACATTAGTTAACGATAGAAGAGTAGAGATTAGTTAACTAAAGAAGAGTGGACATTAGTTATCGATAGAAGAGTAGAGATTAGTTAACTAAAGAAGAGTGGACATTAGTTAATGATAGAAGAGTAGAGATTAGTTAATGATAGAAGAGTGGACATTAGTTATTGATAGAAGAGTGGACATTAGTTAATGATAGAAGAGTGGAGATTAGTTATTGATAGAAGAGTGGACATTAGTTATCGATAGAAGAGTGGACATTAGTTAATGATAGAAGAGTAGAGATTAGTTAACTATAGAAGAGTGGACATTAGTTATTGATAGAAGAGTAGAGATTAGTTAACTATAGAAGAGTGGACATTAGTTATTGATAGAAGAGTAGAGATTAGTTAACTATAGAAGAGTGGACATTAGTTAATGATAGAAGAGTAGAGATTAGTTAACTATAGAAGAGTGGACATTAGTTATTGATAGAAGAGTAGAGATTAGTTAACTATAGAAGAGTGGACATTAGTTAATGATAGAAGAGTAGAGATTAGTTAACTATAGAAGAGTGGACATTAGTTAATGATAGAAGCGTGTACATTAGTTAATGACAGAAGAGTAGAGATTAGTTAACTATAGAAGAGTGGACATTAGTTAATGATAGAAGAATAGAGATTAGTTAACTATAGAAGAGTGGACATTAGTTAATGATAGAAGAGTGGACATTAGTTAATGACAGAAGAGTGGACATTAGTTAATGATAGAAGAGTAGAGATTAGTTAACTATAGAAGAGTGGACATTAGTTAATGATAGAAGAGTGGACATTAGTTAATGACAGAAGAGTGGACATTAGTTAATGATAGATGAGTAGAGATTAGTTAACTATAGAAGAGTGGACATTAGTTAATGATAGAAGAGTAGAGATTAGTTAACTATAGAAGAGTGGACATTAGTTAATGATAGAAGAGTGGACATTAGTTAATGACAGAAGAGTGGACATTAGTTAATGATAGATGAGTAGAGATTAGTTAACTATAGAAGAGTGGACATTAGTTAATGATAGAAGAGTAGAGATTAGTTAACTATAGAAGAGTGGACATTAGTTAATGATAGAAGAGTGGACATTAGTTAATGACAGAAGAGTAGAGATTAGTTAATGATAGAAGAGTAGAGATTAGTTAATGATAGAAGAGTAGAGATTAGTTAATGATAGAAGAGTGGACATTAGTTAATGATAGAAGAGTAGAGATTAGTTAACTATAGAAGAGTGGACATTAGTTAATGATAGAAGAGTAGAGATTAGTTAACTAAAGAAGAGTGGACATTAGTTAATGATAGAAGAGTAGAGATTAGTTAACTAAAGAAGAGTGGACATTAGTTATCGATAGAAGAGTAGAGATTAGTTAACTATAGAAGAGTGGACATTAGTTAATGATAGAAGAGTAGACATTAGTTAACGATAGAAGAGTAGAGATTAGTTAACTAAAGAAGAGTGGACATTAGTTATCGATAGAAGAGTAGAGATTAGTTAACTAAAGAAGAGTGGACATTAGTTAATGATAGAAGAGTAGAGATTAGTTAATGATAGAAGAGTGGACATTAGTTATTGATAGAAGAGTGGACATTAGTTAATGATAGAAGAGTGGACATTAGTTATTGATAGAAGAGTGGACATTAGTTAATGATAGAAGCGTGTACATTAGTTAATGACAGAAGAGTAGAGATTAGTTAACTATAGAAGAGTGGACATTAGTTAATGATAGAAGAGTAGAGATTAGTTAACTATAGAAGAGTGGACATTAGTTAATGATAGAAGAGTGGACATTAGTTAATGACAGAAGAGTGGACATTAGTTAATGATAGAAGAGTAGAGATTAGTTAACTATAGAAGAGTGGACATTAGTTAATGATAGAAGAGTGGACATTAGTTAATGACAGAAGAGTAGAGATTAGTTAACTATAGAAGAGTGGAGATTAGTTAATGATAGAAGAGTGGACATTAGTTAATGATAGAAGAGTGGACATTAGTTAATGACAGAAGAGTAGAGATTAGTTAATGATAGAAGAGTAGAGATTAGTTAATGATAGAAGAGTGGACATTAGTTAATGATAGAAGAGTAGAGATTAGTTAACTATAGAAGAGTGGACATTAGTTAATGATAGAAGAGTAGAGATTAGTTAACTAAAGAAAAGTGGACATTAGTTAATGACAGAAGAGTAGAGATTAGTTAACTACAGAAGAGTGGACATTAGTTAATGACAGAAGAGTAGAGATTAGTTAACTAAAGAAGAGTGGACATTAGTTATCGATAGAAGAGTAGAGATTAGTTAACTAAAGAAGAGTGGACATTAGTTAATGATAGAAGAGTAGAGATTAGTTAATGATAGAAGAGTGGACATTAGTTATTGATAGAAGAGTGGACATTAGTTAATGATAGAAGAGTGGAGATTAGTTATTGATAGAAGAGTGGACATTAGTTATCGATAGAAGAGTGGACATTAGTTAATGATAGAAGAGTAGAGATTAGTTAACTATAGAAGAGTGGACATTAGTTATTGATAGAAGAGTAGAGATTAGTTAACTATAGAAGAGTGGACATTAGTTAATGATAGAAGAGTAGAGATTAGTTAACTATAGAAGAGTGGACATTAGTTAATGATAGAAGCGTGTACATTAGTTAATGACAGAAGAGTAGAGATTAGTTAACTATAGAAGAGTGGACATTAGTTAATGATAGAAGAGTAGAGATTAGTTAACTATAGAAGAGTGGACATTAGTTAATGATAGAAGAGTGGACATTAGTTAATGACAGAAGAGTGGACATTAGTTAATGATAGAAGAGTAGAGATTAGTTAACTATAGAAGAGTGGACATTAGTTAATGATAGAAGAGTGGACATTAGTTAATGACAGAAGAGTGGACATTAGTTAATGATAGATGAGTAGAGATTAGTTAACTATAGAAGAGTGGACATTAGTTAATGATAGAAGAGTAGAGATTAGTTAACTATAGAAGAGTGGACATTAGTTAATGATAGAAGAGTGGACATTAGTTAATGACAGAAGAGTAGAGATTAGTTAATGATAGAAGAGTAGAGATTAGTTAATGATAGAAGAGTGGACATTAGTTAATGATAGAAGAGTAGAGATTAGTTAACTATAGAAGAGTGGACATTAGTTAATGATAGAAGAGTAGAGATTAGTTAACTAAAGAAGAGTGGACATTAGTTAATGATAGAAGAGTAGAGATTAGTTAACTAAAGAAGAGTGGACATTAGTTATCGATAGAAGAGTAGAGATTAGTTAACTATAGAAGAGTGGACATTAGTTAATGATAGAAGAGTAGACATTAGTTAACGATAGAAGAGTAGAGATTAGTTAACTAAAGAAGAGTGGACATTAGTTATCGATAGAAGAGTAGAGATTAGTTAACTAAAGAAGAGTGGACATTAGTTAATGATAGAAGAGTAGAGATTAGTTAATGATAGAAGAGTGGACATTAGTTATTGATAGAAGAGTGGACATTAGTTAATGATAGAAGAGTGGACATTAGTTATTGATAGAAGAGTGGACATTAGTTAATGATAGAAGCGTGTACATTAGTTAATGACAGAAGAGTAGAGATTAGTTAACTATAGAAGAGTGGACATTAGTTAATGATAGAAGAGTAGAGATTAGTTAACTATAGAAGAGTGGACATTAGTTAATGATAGAAGAGTGGACATTAGTTAATGACAGAAGAGTGGACATTAGTTAATGATAGAAGAGTAGAGATTAGTTAACTATAGAAGAGTGGACATTAGTTAATGATAGAAGAGTGGACATTAGTTAATGACAGAAGAGTGGACATTAGTTAATGATAGATGAGTAGAGATTAGTTAACTATAGAAGAGTGGACATTAGTTAATGATAGAAGAGTAGAGATTAGTTAACTATAGAAGAGTGGAGATTAGTTAATGATAGAAGAGTGGACATTAGTTAATGATAGAAGAGTGGACATTAGTTAATGACAGAAGAGTAGAGATTAGTTAATGATAGAAGAGTAGAGATTAGTTAATGATAGAAGAGTGGACATTAGTTAATGATAGAAGAGTAGAGATTAGTTAACTATAGAAGAGTGGACATTAGTTAATGATAGAAGAGTAGAGATTAGTTAACTAAAGAAAAGTGGACATTAGTTAATGACAGAAGAGTAGAGATTAGTTAACTACAGAAGAGTGGACATTAGTTAATGACAGAAGAGTAGAGATTAGTTAACTATAGAAGAGTGGACATTAGTTAATGACAGAAGAGTAGAGATTAGTTAACTATAGAAGAGTGGACATTAGTTAATGATAGAAGAGTAGAGATTAGTTAACTATAGAAGAGTGGACATTAGTTAATGACAGAAGAGTAGAGATTAGTTAATGATAGAAGAGTAGAGATTAGTTAATGATAGAAGAGTGGACATTAGTTAATGATAGAAGAGTAGAGATTAGTTAACTATAGAAGAGTGGACATTAGTTAATGATAGAAGAGTAGAGATTAGTTAACTAAAGAAGAGTGGACATTAGTTAATGATAGAAGAGTAGAGATTAGTTAACTAAAGAAGAGTGGACATTAGTTATCGATAGAAGAGTAGAGATTAGTTAACTATAGAAGAGTGGACATTAGTTAATGATAGAAGAGTAGACATTAGTTAACGATAGAAGAGTAGAGATTAGTTAACTAAAGAAGAGTGGACATTAGTTAATGATAGAAGAGTAGAGATTAGTTAATGATAGAAGAGTGGACATTAGTTATTGATAGAAGAGTGGACATTAGTTAATGATAGAAGAGTGGACATTAGTTATTGATAGAAGAGTGGACATTAGTTAATGATAGAAGCGTGTACATTAGTTAATGACAGAAGAGTAGAGATTAGTTAACTATAGAAGAGTGGACATTAGTTAATGATAGAAGAGTAGAGATTAGTTAACTATAGAAGAGTGGACATTAGTTAATGATAGAAGAGTGGACATTAGTTAATGACAGAAGAGTGGACATTAGTTAATGATAGAAGAGTAGAGATTAGTTAACTATAGAAGAGTGGACATTAGTTAATGATAGAAGAGTGGACATTAGTTAATGACAGAAGAGTGGACATTAGTTAATGATAGATGAGTAGAGATTAGTTAACTCTAGAGGAGTGGACATTAGTTAATGATAGAAGAGTAGAGATTAGTTAACTATAGAAGAGTGGAGATTAGTTAATGATAGAAGAGTGGACATTAGTTAATGATAGAAGAGTGGACATTAGTTAATGACAGAAGAGTAGAGATTAGTTAATGATAGAAGAGTAGAGATTAGTTAATGATAGAAGAGTGGACATTAGTTAATGATAGAAGAGTAGAGATTAGTTAACTATAGAAGAGTGGACATTAGTTAATGATAGAAGAGTAGAGATTAGTTAACTAAAGAAAAGTGGACATTAGTTAATGACAGAAGAGTAGAGATTAGTTAACTACAGAAGAGTGGACATTAGTTAATGACAGAAGAGTAGAGATTAGTTAACTATAGAAGAGTGGACATTAGTTAATGACAGAAGAGTAGAGATTAGTTAACTATAGAAGAGTGGACATTAGTTAATGATAGAAGAGTAGAGATTAGTTAACTAAAGAAGAGTGGACATTAGTTAATGATAGAAGAGTGGACATTAGTTAATGATAGAAGAGTGGACATTAGTTAATGATAGAAGAGTAGAGATTAGTTAACTATAGAAGAGTGGACATTAGTTAATGATAGAAGAGTGGACATTAGTTAATGATAGAAGAGTGGACATTAGTTAATGATAGAAGAGTAGAGATTAGTTAACTATAGAAGAGTGGACATTAGTTAATGATAGAAGAGTGGACATTAGTTAATGATAGAAGAGTGGAGATAAGCTGGGCTGAGTTTTCCAAATTCAAAGCTGCCGCTGCCTGAAATATTCCGGAGATGAGAATCAGGGTGGGGTTAAAGCCGAAGCGAGTGTTGGAACTGGGAGTGGTTTAAAGCAGAAAGGAGGGGCCTATTTACTGACAGCAGAGTAGACTAGTTATGCAGTAACTGATATTAAACCCAAACACTGAATCTAATTTTAGAACAATCATTAATTTTGACTCACAGCTGCTGATTAAACTACTTCGTTATTAAAACTGGGCTGAACACGCTGAGCTAGTGCTGCTAGTGATGGTGCTAAACACCGGTTGGTTGAATGCAGTCGTTACAGAAGTGCACTGCAGGGTCACTGGAGTCACTGGAGTGATATTAAACACACACACACACGAGCGAGAACCTGAGTGACCCTCAAATAAACATCAGAACCTGGAGCTTCTGCACGGCTGCAGCTGTGTGAGCGATGATGTAACCACACAAGCTGCAGGTAAACAGGTCCAGGTGCTGGACCACCGCGGACAGTTCTGTAACTCTGCTGCGCTGAGCGTATATCAGAACCCGTTCAGGACTAATGAGGCCGGACTGACCGTCGCTCAGACCCAGAATCGTCCTCGTTTAGGCGGAACTCGGTTCTGCTCCTCTCTCCTGGTGACTCATGCAGGCTCCTCTGCTCCTCTGCTGTGAGAGCGAATCATCTCAAATCCCTTCATTTCAAAGTCACCTCCTCTCCTTCCTTTGTGCCTGTGTTTCATTTGCACTTGCCAAGCAGTGCTTTAGCATATTGAGCTAACGATGAGTCACCGCTGCCCCACTGACCCCTCCGCTAACAGATCGTCCACAGACTCACAACAGGCCAGAAGCCCACTCAGATAAAGACGTCAGCTGCTTCGCTTCAAGACCTTATCTTACCTCGCCGCTTCCTGTCTCTGTATGAACAGCGGTTCTCTAGTGAACCTGGCCGTGATGGTGGTGCGGCGAGGTCCACTCTCTCCTCTACACCTGTGGTCACTCACAGCCAGAACTAATCTCGTTTTGGGAGAGAGAGTGAAATGTGGGCTGGAACGTAAAAGAAGTGAAAGAATAAACTAATCGAACTGCTTGTGAGGTCTCAGTAGGGGGCGATAGTGAGCTGCGTCGTTAGCATGTGTCACAATACAGTGAGAATATCAAAGATATGATCACAGACCCACTGCATCGTCCATTACTGAGAAAGTATAATTAGTATTGTTTAATTGGATGTAGTGCAGTATAGTGCTGACTACGAATCAATTATAGCACAAGAGCGGACGCTAACTAATAACTGAAGATTGAATATTAGCCAATGACAGAAGAGTCGACATTAACTAACGATAGAAGAGTGGACATTAGCTAACAATAGAAGAGGGGACATTAACTAACGATAGAAGAGTGGACATTAGCTAACAATAGAAGAGGGGACATTAACTAACGATAGAAGAGTGGACATTAGCTAACGATAGAAGAGTGGACATTAGCTAACGATAGAAGAGGGGACATTTACTAACGATAGAAGAGTGGACATTAGCTAACGATGGAAGAGTGGACATTAGCAAACGATAGACGAGTGCATGTTAGCTAGTGATAGAAGAGTGGATGTTAGCTAGTGATAGAAGAGTGGATGTTAGTTAGTGATAGAAGAGTGGATGTTAGTGATAGAAGAGTGGATGTTAGTGATAGAAGAGTGGATGTTAGTTAGTGATAGAAGAGTGGATGTTACTTAGTGATAGAAGAGTGGATGTTAGTGATAGAAGAGTGGATGTTAGTGATAGAAGAGTGGATGTTAGCTAGTGATAGAAGAGTGGATGTTAGCTAGTGATAGAAGAGTGGATGTTAGCTAGTGATAGAAGAGTGGATGTTAGTTAATGATAGAAGAGTGGATGTTAGCTAGTGATAGAAGAGTGGATGTTAGTGATAGAAGAGTGGATGTTAGTGATAGAAGAGTGGATGTTAGTGATAAAAGAGTGGATGTTAGTCAGTGATAGAAGAGTGGATGTTAGCTAGTGATAGAAGAGTGGATGTTAGCTAGTGATAGAAGAGTGGATGTTAGTGATAGAAGAGTGGATGTTAGTGATAGAAGAGTGGATGTTAGTTAGTGATAGAAGAGTGAATGTTAGCTAGTGATAGAAGAGTGGATGTTAGTTAGTGATAGAAGAGTGGATGTTAGCTAGTGATAGAAGAGTGGATGTTAGTGATAGAAGAGTGGATGTTAGTGATAGAAGAGTGGATGTTAGTGATAAAAGAGTGGATGTTAGTCAGTGATAGAAGAGTGGATGTTAGTTAGTGATAGAAGAGTGGATGTTAGCTAGTGATAGAAGAGTGGATGTTAGTGATAGAAGAGTGGATGTTAGTGATAGAAGAGTGGATGTTAGTTAGTGATAGAAGAGTGGATGTTAGTTAGTGATAGAAGAGTGGATGTTAGTGATAGAAGAGTGGATGTTAGTGATAGAAGAGTGGATGTTAGCTAGTGATAGAAGAGTGGATGTTAGTGATAGAAGAGTGGATGTTAGTGATAGAAGAGTGGATGTTAGTGATAAAAGAGGGGATGTTAGTCAGTGATAGAAGAGTGGATGTTAGTGATAAAAGAGTGGATGTTAGTCAGTGATAGAAGAGTGGATGTTAGCTAGTGATAGAAGAGTGGATGTTAGTGATAGAAGAGTGGATGTTAGTGATAGAAGAGTGGATGTTAATTAGTGATAGAAGAGTGGATGTTAGTGATAGAAGAGTGAATGTTAGCTAGTGATAGAAGAGTGGATGTTAGTTAGTGATAGAAGAGTGAATGTTAGCTAGTGATAGAAGAGTGGATGTTAGTTAGTGATAGAAGAGTGAATGTTAGCTAGTGATAGAAGAGTGAATGTTAGCTAGTGATAGAAGAGTGAATGTTAGCTAGTGATAGAAGAGTGAATGTTAGCTAGTGATAGAAGAGTGAATGTTAGCTAGTGATAGAAGAGTGAATGTTAGCTAGTGATAGAAGAGTGAATGTTAGCTAGTGATAGAAGAGTGAATGTTAGCTAGTGATAGAAGAGTGAATGTTAGCTAGTGATAGAAGAGTGGATGTTAGTTAGTGATAGAAGAGTGGATGTTAGCTAGTGATAGAAGAGTGGATGTTAGTGATAGAAGAGTGGATGTTAGTGATAGAAGAGTGGATGTTAGTGATAAAAGAGTGGATGTTAGTCAGTGATAGAAGAGTGGATGTTAGTTAGTGATAGAAGAGTGGATGTTAGCTAGTGATAGAAGAGTGGATGTTAGTGATAGAAGAGTGGATGTTAGTGATAGAAGAGTGGATGTTAGTGATAGAAGAGTGGATGTTAGTTAGTGATAGAAGAGTGGATGTTAGTTAGTGATAGAAGAGTGGATGTTAGTGATAGAAGAGTGGATGTTAGTGATAGAAGAGTGGATGTTAGCTAGTGATAGAAGAGTGGATGTTAGTGATAGAAGAGTGGATGTTAGTGATAGAAGAGTGGATGTTAGTGATAAAAGAGGGGATGTTAGTCAGTGATAGAAGAGTGGATGTTAGTGATAAAAGAGTGGATGTTAGTCAGTGATAGAAGAGTGGATGTTAGCTAGTGATAGAAGAGTGGATGTTAGTGATAGAAGAGTGGATGTTAGTGATAGAAGAGTGGATGTTAATTAGTGATAGAAGAGTGGATGTTAGTGATAGAAGAGTGAATGTTAGCTAGTGATAGAAGAGTGGATGTTAGTTAGTGATAGAAGAGTGAATGTTAGCTAGTGATAGAAGAGTGGATGTTAGTTAGTGATAGAAGAGTGAATGTTAGCTAGTGATAGAAGAGTTAATGTTAGCTAGTGATAGAAGAGTTAATGTTAGCTAGTGATAGAAGAGTGAATGTTAGCTAGTGATAGAAGAGTTAATGTTAGCTAGTGATAGAAGAGTGGATGTTAGCTAGTGATAGAAGAGTGAATGTTAGCTAGTGATAGAAGAGTTGATGTTAGCTAGTGATAGAAGAGTTAATGTTAGCTAGTGATAGAAGAGTGAATGTTAGCTAGTGATAGAAGAGTTAATGTTAGCTAGTGATAGAAGAGTGGATGTTAGCTAGTGATAGAAGAGTGAATGTTAGCTAGTGATAGAAGAGTGAATGTTAGCTAGTGATAGAAGAGTGAATGTTAGCTAGTGATAGAAGAGTGAATGTTAGCTAGCGATAGAAGAGTGGATGTTAGTGATAGAATAGTGGATGTTAGTGATAGAAGAGTTAATGTTAGCTAGTGATAGAAGAGTTAATGTTAGCTAGTGATAGAAAAGTGGATGTTAGCTAGTGATAGAAGAGTGAATGTTAGCTAGTGATAGAAGAGTGAATGTTAGCTAGTGATAGAAGAGTGAATGTTAGCTAGTGATAGAAGAGTTGATGTTAGCTAGTGATAGAAGAGTGGATGTTAGCTAGTGATAGAAGAGTGAATGTTAGCTAGTGATAGAAGAGTGGATGTTAGCTAGTGATAGAAGAGTGAATGTTAGCTAGTGATAGAAGAGTGAATGTTAGCTAGCGATAGAAGAGTGGATGTTAGTGATAGAATAGTGGATGTTAGTGATAGAAGAGTTAATGTTAGCTAGTGATAGAAGAGTGAATGTTAGCTAGTGATAGAAGAGTTGATGTTAGCTAGTGATAGAAGAGTGGATGTTAGCTAGTGATAGAAGAGTGAATGTTAGCTAGTGATAGAAGAGTGAATGTTAGCTAGTGATAGAAAAGTTAATGTTAGCTAGTGATAGAATAGTGAATGTTAGTCAGTGATAGAAGAGTTAATGTTAGCTAGTGATAGAAGAGTGGATGTTAGTGATAGAACAGTGGATGTTAGTGACAGAAGAGTGGATGTTAGTGATAGAAGAGTGGATGATAGCTAGTGATAGAAGAGTGAATGTTAGTGATAGAAGAGTGGATGTTAGTGACAGAAGAGTGGATGTTAGTGATAGAAGAGTGGATGTTAGTTAGTGATAGAAGAGTGAATGTTAGCTAGTGATAGAAGAGTGGATGTTAGTGATAGAAGAGTGGATGTTAGTGACAGAAGAGTGGATGTTAGTGATAGAAGAGTGGATGTTAGTGACAGAAGAGTGGATGTTAGTGATAGAAGAGTGGATGATAGCTAGTGATAGAAGAGTGAATGTTAGTGATATAAGAGTGGATGTTAGTGACAGAAGAGTGGATGTTAGTGATAGAAGAGTGGATGTTAGTGACAGAAGAGTGGATGTTAGTGATAGAAGAGTGGATGATAGCTAGTGATAGAAGAGTGAATGTTAGTGATATAAGAGTGGATGTTAGTGACAGAAGAGTGGATGTTAGTGATAGAAGAGTGGATGTTAGTTAGTGATAGAAGAGTGAATGTTAGCTAGTGATAGAAGAGTGGATGTTAGTGATAGAAGAGTGGATGTTAGTGATAGAAGAGTGGATGATAGCTAGTGATAGAAGAGTGAATGTTAGCTAGTGATAGAAGAGTTAATGTTAGCTAGTGATAGAAGAGTGGAGGTTAGTGATAGAAGAGTGGATGTTAGTTAGTGATAGAAGAGTGGATGTTAGCTAGTGATAGAAGAGTGAATGTTAGCTAGCGATAGAAGAGTGGATGTTAGTGATAGAAGAGTGGATGTTAGTGATAGAAGAGTGGATGTTAGTGATAGAAGAGTGGATGATAGCTAGTGATAGAAGAGTGAATGTTAGCTAGTGATAGAAGAGTTAATGTTAGCTAGTGATAGAAGAGTGGATGTTAGTGATAGAAGAGTGGATGTTAGTTAGTGATAAAAGAGTGGATGTTAGTGATAGAAGAGTGGATGTTAGTTAGTGATAGAAGAGTGGATGTTAGCTAGTGATAGAAGAGTTAATGTTAGCTAGTGATAGAAGAGTGAATGTTAGCTAGCGATAGAAGAGTGGATGTTAGTGATAGAAGAGTGGATGTTAGTGATAGAAGAGTGGATGTTAGTGATAGAAGAGTGGATGTTAGTGATAGAAGAGTGGATGTTAGTGATAGAAGAGTGGATGTTAGTGATAGAAGAGTGGATGATAGCTAGTGACAGAAGAGTGAATGTTAGCTAGTGATAGAAGAGTGAATGTTAGTTAGTGATAGAAGAGTGAATGTTAGCTAGTGATAGAAGAGTGAATGTTAGTTAGTGATAGAAGAGTGAATGTTAGCTAGTGATAGAAGAGTGAATGTTAGTTAGTGATAGAAGAGTGAATGTTAGTTAGTGATAGAAGAGTGAATGTTAGCTAGTGATAGAAGAGTGAATGTTAGTTAGTGATAGAAGAGTGAATGTTAGCTAGTGATAGAAGAGTGAATGTTAGCTAGTGATAGAAGAGTGAATGTTAGTTAGTGATAGAAGAGTGAATGTTAGCTAGTGATAGAAGAGTGAATGTTAGTTAGTGATAGAAGAGTGAATGTTAGTTAGTGATAGAAGAGTGAATGTTAGCTAGTGATAGAAGAGTGAATGTTAGTTAGTGATAGAAGAGTGAATGTTAGCTAGTGATAGAAGAGTGAATGTTAGCTAGTGATAGAAGAGTGAATGTTAGTTAGTGATAGAAGAGTGAATGTTAGTTAGTGATAGAAGAGTGAATGTTAGTTAGTGATAGAAGCACTGACAGGTCAGGTCTGATATATGAGCATCATATTCTGCTGATGGTTTCAGGAGAAGATGACGTGCTTGTGAAGAAAGTGTGGGGTGTTATGGCGGGACTATCGGGGGGGGGGGGCGGATTTGGCCAAGTTTTGTTGGGAGTGGGATTCAAAACTCAGTCCCATGTAGAGACACAGTTCTACCACCCAGCAATTATATACCACAAGAGCAAAACCATCATCAACAAGCCAGACGAGCGAAACTCAGACACGTATAAATAAGAGAAACGTGAAATCAGTGATTCCTCCAGATTAAAGTAACCCAGAACACCAAGATCTCCAGAGTCAACACCACAGACACCACTGACGACGCTCACTGTAGCTAGTTTGGGCGACTGATAAGCATCAGAAGTGCTTCCGTCTCACTGGAAGCTTCTGAGTTACATTCAAATGAATAAGACACAATATGAGCCGTGAGCTCCTGCAGACATGATTAATACGGTTCCTTCACTTCCAGAGCAGAGAAGATAGAGCACCGTACGTCCTCCAGCTCCTCCCCAGAGACGCTTTAATTATCAGCACCAGCACTGTTTCACTTCAGTCACCAAATAACTAGAAGCTGATTATTTTGGACTTCTGTGGACTCAAGAACAACAGCGCCACCAAAAGTCCATAAAGGGAAATACACGCTGGCTCACACAGCCCGGTTCAGTCTGTCTGCATCCAGTACGTAATGACATAGTATATACAGTACAAACACCCCGAGCTTATTTCTCCACTCCGGTTCTGGGAATAGATCTCAGAGCTGATTGGCTGAGAGGAGCTCACCACCCAATAATATTTCATACCCATATATTGAGTATGAGGTCTTGTTTATAACTACATTAACTACATTTCTACATTTCTATTAGTGGTCATGCTCATTCCTGCTAGCGGTCTCGCTGTCTGATCTGTTTCCTTAAATACTTAAGTTCTTACGGTCTTCACCGTATACCTGGACCGAACGCTTCGACCAGCTGACCTTTGTAGGACGAGTAGTCCTTCTTGGCTCCCTCGCCGCTGATGTCCGAGTCGCTGTCGTTGATGTCGCTGTCCCCTTTCCCGCTGTCTTTGCCACTGATGTGCGGGTCGCGGGCGGTGACGGTCACCATGGAGTTTCCCTTCCACACCGTGATGGGCCGCGTGCTCTCCTTGCCGTAGCCGGGCAGCGTGCAGTAGCCCTGCGGACGGACAAACGCTCTCCACGTTAATTTAGGGTGATAAAATTTTTGAGCCACATCTGCTCACAGTTTCTATTACCATATAATTACTGCAGGTTATTGTTAGGATTGGATAGCAGTTACAGCGCCCCCTGCTGGAAATGTAGCTTAATGAATGATCTAAATTGGGGCTGATATGCATTACATAATTAAACATTCTGCTATGTTGTATTTGCAGCTGCCGTGCTTGTACGGTTGTTCTGAGATTTAAACAGTTTTTACTGCAGCCAGCAGATGGCGTAGGTCAGCATACGTTAGGATAGCTACTCTATTTAACGAGGACACTAAAGTAGTCACCGTTTACTAGTTCGTTCTTACTAGTTCGTACTAGGTTGTTCTTTTACGGTAGGGGTGAAAATAAACCACAGGAAGTTGATTGTGGTGTTTGGTGTTTCACTTAACAATGAAATGTAAAAAATTTATTTTGGAATTTTAATTTGAGTGATTTTTAATCAGTTTGCATGAAAAACATATACTTTTTATGCAAAACAACAATTTTCATGCGTTTCCTTTTAAAATGGTACAAAAATTTAGATTTTATAAAAAATAAATTCACAATATTTACAATGTTTTCAATTTACAAAAAGATTTTGATATAAAAATGGTCAATGGTGGTACAGAAACATCACAGGACCAACTCTATCTCCTTTACACAAATATTTATTACAATTAATTTCATATTTGTGATCAATTGAGCTACAAACTCATTTTCTGTTTTGCGATATTTGTAATTTTCTACACGCAATTACTAAATTTAGTAATTTAGAAAAGTTTAACGGTGGTTAGTGCTTGTTATAATTGTTGTATTACAGTTAATGATGTTTAATATAACAGACTTTGTGCTAAATTCTATTTACATATCAGCATCTCTGTCACTGCAACAGCAGAATTACACATCTATTGTATTAAAAATACCATAAATACACACGTATTACAGCAAATACAGGTTTGATTGTTATAATTATCTGTACTGATTGATTGGCCAGCAGCCCAACAACACCTGTACCTGAAAATAGGAGCCACACTTACGTCCATCTGTCCAACTCCAGTCCTATATTTGGCTTTGTAGAGAATTGTGTCCTCGGCGCCGTCCGAGCTCGCCTCCACGCTGTTGTGTATCATTTCCGCCGATCCTGTAGTGACCCTGCCGGTCAGCGTGTGAGAGTCAAACACGTTGGCGGTCTGTGTGGATATTAGTGAGACGGCGTTGTTGTCCTTCTCCGTGTAGGGCCGGTCCGCTGGGTCCTGCGTCTCGGCCGCCGCTCTCTTCCGGGTCTTTTTGCGGGCGCAGAAGAAATACGCTAAGACGGCAGCGAGCAGCAGGACGCAGGAGCCGGTCAGAGTGAAGACGAGGACGAACGCAGCCCAGCGGCCGGAGGCCTCCCGCTCCCCGTCGCTGTAGTAATTGTTGTTGGATGGGACGTTCTCGGTGAGAGTGAAGCGGATGGTCGCCGTGGAAGTAAGAGACGGGATCCCGTGGTCGTTGACGGTGATGGTCACTCTTGGCTCCTCGTCCATGTCGTAACTGACTTTCCGGCTGATGTAGATCTCCCCTGTGT
>CM038709.1:49059116-49136616 GCA_021613375.1 Megaleporinus macrocephalus
GGAATACGCCCCCTCAGTTAGACGGAGAGGCTAAAGACTCAACAAAGCCGGGAATGAAACAGTGACTATCTGGTTCGATTAAAGGCCCCTGGACTCGACAGTAACGTATACAGTCTTGTGGTCATCGTGATCTTTAACGTTTCTCCGTTCCGAGTAGAACTTCCAGTTCAGAGTTCTCTGGTTTGGTTTGTATTGTTTCCCGTATAAGGAAAACTAGCTAGCACGGTCTAACCCGCTGACCTCTGTAGAGCACAAGATTAATAGCTGCTGACAAAACAGCTACACAGAATATAAATAGTATTAGTGTAACATTTGATGGACGAGTTTTAGTAGATTATCTGAATTCCGCTACATTTGATCCCAAACGTCCAGCATTCCTGATACGAAATGTTGGCTACAATTCCGAGTTTCAGTGCCAGGATTCCAGCTGTTTCTGCGAAAACAAAAATGAGTCCTGCGAACTAATACGTTTTAGCGAGTCATCTAACCCTACCGTAACATTAGTATTTAGGTTTTGCAGTGTTTTTGTAGTAGAGGTAACGTTACGACCTTGACTCTTTCAGTAAATGTTGTTATTTACATGTTTTGTTTTCTTCGTTTCTCAGTCTGTAATAAAGAGCAGGTGACAGGAGAGGTCAGCGTAAGGCCGATATGCTATCGTTCGATAAGAAAAACAGAAGCCTCCCAGTTTGAGAGCAGGGTTTTAGTTACAGAGTAAAAGAGAGAGTTTAGCTTAATTATTAGATTATATTTTGAATGTGATTAAAACAGTGTTTTGCTGATGTATACATTTTGATAACTCATGTTATTATAACTGATGTACCATTTAAGGTGGAACAAGCAGCTGGTGTACGGGAAGCTGATCTATTAGCTTTCTTTTGTTTTTTAAATCTTTGACCGTACAAATAGATTCTTTGGGAATTTCGAGTGACCTCTATACAGACTGACCAATCACATCAACAGACCCTTAACAGTTTAGATGTTTTTGTGTTTTCTGTGAACACTAACGCTGCCACTCAGTCTTACTGCCTGTTAAGTGGTTATGTTGTCCCAGATGGTTGCTATGGTATTCCAGATGGAGCTATCATATTTTAAATGGTTGCTATGGTACATGTGGGGACATGTGACGTTCCTAGCTACACAGTGTCACATGTACCAGGAATATGTACCAGAGTGTCACTGGGCACAGCGCCTCATCTGGGTTTGAACGGTTACTACATGGACTCTAGAGGACTGGCTCCATGATGTTTCGGGCTGATGGTTGAGTTTGTGTGTGGTGCAGACCCCATGAACTGTGCAGGCTGGTGGTGGTTCCATATTGGTGTAGGGTGAGTTCTCACTGGTCCGTCTTACCATGCCCAGTACATTTCACTGCTTGGTGACCACTTGCAGCCCTTTATGGACTTGTACCCCCACAGTGATGGGACACTCCAGCAGGATAACACACCATGAGATCCAGCCCAAGCTATCCAGAACTGGTTTGAGAAGCATTCTGGAAAGTGCTGAAGAATGGTGTGGCCAGCACTTTCGCCCACCATGCGTGCAGTTGAGCATTAATGGATTGTGGTGGAGAGGTCCATTCACACCTGAGATCCAGCACCTACAGATATCACAGAGCTGGTGGCTATTCCTGGTAACCAGCACTGGAATTCCAGTTTTTTCAATCCATAAGCATGTATAAAGGATGGATTCTGATTGGAATTGTCTGGTTCCACCTTAAATGCTGCTGCAGTTACATTCTGGAGCCTCACGTGTTCTAATGATTGCAACATTATTTAAGGTGGAGTGGAAAAAACTCAAATAAGCAGCTGGCAAACAGGAAGCTGATCCATTAGCTTACCTGTTCCTTAGTCTGTATTGGTGGCTATCCAGAAGGCATCACTTACCATCCCCCCCCCCCCCCAGACGTTTTCTGTCCACTTGTAGAATCAATGCCACGCTAAGCTGCAGCCCTTCATCAGGCTGGAGGTCCTACACCTACCAGTTCCTGTCCGATGACTTTTGGCATGTCGGTGTATACAATCCTGATCAGTATCTAACAGTATAGCCTCAGTAATGGGATTTGGTCCACATCATGTGTCTCCAGCATCCGCACACGTGCCCACCTTTAAAACACCTCACCACACACACCTCAGCACATCTAACGCCGCCGCCAATTACCGCCTCTGTTTCTCGGAAAGTTCCCGGCGAGTCTTTGTGCGGCCTCGGATGAATGTGAGCGGCAGAAAAGGAGGCTGCGGAGAGGGAGGGAGAAGAAGCGGAAGCGTTTGAGGGAAGTTAGGGATTTGAAATTTACAGTTAGCTCACAGACATAATTCCATTTTTAATGGGTTTCTAAATGCATTCAGTTTCAGGGGATATCTCTGCATTCCCAAGTTTTGCTAATCACTTCAGTCCAAAGTGTGCCTGAAGAAACACCACGATAATCTAAACTCTCTCTCTCTCTCTCTCTCTCTCTCGCCCGCTGCGCCGCCAGTGGCCCCCCCAGAAAAGATTAGAAATCAGAAGTGAATTATACAGTGGCGCTGCCCCAGTTGGCTGATTAGCGGTCTCGTGGGAGATGCCTTTAAAATTCTTTTAGAGTTGGCGGACGACTCGCTCCCACAGAGTCACCTTTTGTGAACCGCATTAAAATTCGGAGCGTCCAGGCGAGATCCTGGATGAATGGCAGCGATCTCAGGAGCCCACGCTTCAAATTAGACGGAGAGAAAAGGAGACGTGTCTCGTAGCGCACCGCGAGACACCGCTAACACCGCCAAACAGCTCGAGTAGCGTTCAGTGCCGTTACTAGAGTCAGTTCTTTATTTTAAGATAAAGAATTTATAATAATGTCTAAACTGATAGTTTGATAAACGTGGACACAGATCTGAGAGTGCTGCTTTCAAATAGATTCATTTAAAAACCTGATGCAGCTCAACAAACCAGAACCTCTATTATTATTATTATTATTATTATTATTATTATTATTATTATTATTATTCATGGTTCTAGTTTTGAGTACTGCCAACTCAGAACTAGTGGATTCACCCTGCGCTGTAACACTCCACCTGCTTTACACAACCTCAAAACAAGAAACTTCCCCTCAGGTACTGTGGATAGGGCTCACTACCCCCTAGTGTGTGTGTATGTGTGGATAGGGCTCACTACCCCCTAGTGTGTGTGTTCTCTAGTGTGTGTATGTGTGGATGTTATACTGCCCCCTAGTGTGTGTGTTCTCTAGTGTGTGTATATGTGGGTGTTTTACTGCCCCCTAGTGTGTGTTCTCTAGTGTGTGTATATGTGGGTGTTAAACTGCCCCCTAGTGTGTGTGTCCTTTGGCGTGTGTATATGTGTGTGTTTCACTACCCCCTAGTGTGTGTGTTGTCTAGTGTGTGTATATGTGGGTGTTTCACTGCCCCCTAGTGTGTGTGTTCTCTAGTGTGTGTATATGTGGGTGTTATACTGCCCCCTAGGGTGTATTTACTAATGTATGTGTGTATGTGTGTGATTTCATTAGTGTGTGTACTGACTATGGCATGTCTGTGTGTGTGTTCACTTGTGTGTGGGTATGTGGGTGTTTTACTGCCACCCCAGGTAGAGCTGTTGCCTCACAGTAAGAAGACTCTAGGTTCAATTCCCTGGGTGGGTGTCCATGTGGAGTGTGTATGGTCTCTCAGTGTCTGTGTGGAGTGTGTATGGTCTCTCAGTGTCTGTGTGGAGTGTGTATGGTCTCCCAGTGTCTGTGTGGAGTGTGTATGGTCTCTCAGTGTCTGTGTGGAGTGTATATGGTCTCCCAGTGTCTGTGTGGAGTGTGTATGGTCTCCCAGTGTCTGTGTGGAGTGTGTATGGTCTCCCAGTGTCTGTGTGGAGTGTGTATGGTCTCCCAGTGTGTGTGTGGAGTGTGTCTGGTCTCCCAGTGTCTGTTTGGAGTGTGTACGGTCTCCCAGTGTCTGTGTGGAGTGTGTACGGTCTCTCAGTGTCTGTGTGGAGTGTGTATGGTCTCCCAGTGTCTGTGTGGAGTGTGTATGGTCTCCCAGTGTCTGTGTGGAGTGTGTACGGTCTCCCAGTGTCTGTGTGGAGTGTGTACGGTCTCCCAGTGTCTGTGTGGAGTGTGTATGGTCTCCCAGTGTCTGTGTGGAGTGTGTACGGTCTCCCAGTGTCTGTGTGGAGTGTGTATGGTCTCCCAGTGTCTGTGTGGAGTGTGTCTGGTCTCCCAGTGTGTGTGTGGAGTGTGTACGGTCTCTCAGTGTCTGTGTGGAGTGTGTATGGTCTCCCAGTGTCTGTGTGGAGTGTGTATGGTCTCCCAGTGTCTGTGTGGAGTGTGTCTGGTCTCCCAGTGTCTGTGTGGAGTGTGTACGGTCTCCCAGTGTCTGTGTGGAGTGTGTACGGTCTCCCAGTGTCTGTGTGGAGTGTGTACGGTCTCCCAGTGTCTGTGTGGAGTGTGTACGGTCTCCCAGTGTCTGTGTGGAGTGTGTACGGTCTCTCAGTGTCTGTGTGGAGTGTGTACGGTCTCCCAGTGTCTGTGTGGAGTGTGTACGGTCTCCCAGTGTCTGTGTGGAATGTGTATGGTCTCCCAGTGTCTGTGTGGAGTGTGTATGGTCTCCCAGTGTCTGTGTGGAGTGTGTATGGAAGTGTGTCTGGTCTCTGTGTGTATGTAGTAAAGTCAGGAATGTTGGACGTCCATATGCTGGTGGAGACCATGTGCCATTAAATCGTTCATATAGAAAATACTCTGACGCTTTTAAAGCCCAGTCTGTGACCAGTTCGTCCACGTTCCACACTCTTCACTCTTATAGCTGTGGTGTGGATCACTCTACCCATGACTCTCTTCACACTCACGATAGCCACTGTCACTTAAAATTACCTCACTGCTCACTGACCTTTAGATCAGCGGCCGCTTTCCTCCTGTCCACACTTCACATCACTGTCACAGCCAACCGGAGTGCTAACACAGTGCCATCTGTGAGCTTCTCCAGAAAGCCTCCAGAAAGCCTCCAGAGAGCTGATGGTCTACCTGCTGAGCTGAGGACGGTCTTTAACCCACATCATATCTGAACTACAGCAGTCCTGTGGTGAGGAGCTGACTGAGGAGGACCGGTGTAGAGCAGCTCTGATAAACTCCAGCAGCAGACCACAGTCCATATCTGTACATCTCCACAGTGGAGCTACAGGTGTTTCTGATAAAGTGGCCAGTTAGTGGACGTACAATGCAGGTGTTTCTAATAAAGTGGCCAGTGAGTGGAAAGCAAAATGTAGGTGTTTCTGATAAAGTGGACAGTTAGTAGAAGCACATGGTGGGTGTTTCTAATAGTGTGGCCAGTTAGTGGAAGCATAAGTAGGTGTTTCTGATAAAGTGGCCAGTAAGTGGAAGTACAAGTTAGATGTCTACAATAAAAGGGCCAGTTAGTGGAAATACAAGACAGGTGTTTCCAGTAAAGTGGCCTATTAGTAGATGTACAAGGTAGGTGTTTCTAATAAAGTGGCCAGTTAGTGGACATACAAGGTAGGTGTTTCTAATATAATGGCCAGTTAGTGGACATACAAGGTAGGTGTTTCTAATATAGTGGCCACTGAGTGGAAGTATAAGGGAGGTGTTTCTAATAAAGTGGCCAGTAAGTGGAAGTACAAGGTAGATGTTTACAATAAAGGGGCCAGTTAGTGGAAATACAAGACAGGTGTTTCCAGTAAAGTGGCCAGTTAGTAGATGTACAAGGTAGGTGTTTCTAATAAAGTGGCCAGTTAGTGGACATACAAGGTAGGTGTATCTAATATAATGGCCAGTTAGTGGACATACAAGGTAGGTGTTTCTAATATAGTGGCCACTGAGTGGAAGTATAAGGGAGGTGTTTCTAATAAAATGGCCAGTTAGTGGACATACAAGGTAGGTGTTTCTAATGAAGTGGCCAGTGAGTAGATGTACAATGCAGGTGTTTCTAATAAAGTGGCAGGTGCGAAGACGTGTCTCTCTGTTTGAACCTGAAAGGTAGAAGGTTTCGTAGGTTCTAGTGTTTAGCTGGTTCTAGTCTGGGAGGTTCCTCTGACGGTCAGTCGTGTGGAAGGTGTGACTTTGTGTGGTATCTTCTCTGAAGCTCCAACATTTCTGTGAAACTTGCAGCTAATCCCAGCTGAGTGGAACTCTCAAGGGCAGAACGAAGCCCGCACGGAGCCTCCGCTGATTAAATCAAAGATCAAAGTGAATCACGGGCGTGTTGTGCGCGGGGAAAAAAGAGGAGTGCTGTCTGGGGAGGTTTCAAAGCCCACAGCACATGTTAAAGCCAGCGAGGCGTCAGCGCCATGTTTTATTGATTCTGCTCACGGGGGTGAAGACAATGAAGAGATTGAATATTTCATTTAGGACTCACTTTGTTTTCCAGCCATTCTGTGGAGCTGGTGGTAAACAGGGAGGTGTCAGCGGGGAGCGGCGCTCTCTGTTCTTCTTCTTCTGAACACCCTGTGGACAGAAATCCTCGCTCACACCGAGCGAGGTGGACCAGATCTCCAACTAAAGTAGATTTTCCTCGAAGCGCTTAATGTACAAACCTTCTGAAGAAAAGACCCATAACTGGCTGGTGCTGCGATCCAAAGCAGCTTTACATAAAAAACATGTTTACAATACATCTTTACAGCGTCCTCCTTTACAGCGTCCTCCTCAACAGCGTCCTCCTTTACCCTTTACAGTGTCCTCCTCTACAGCGACCTACTTTACAGCGACCTCCTTTACAGCGTCCTCCTTTACCCTTTACAGCGTCCTCCTCTACAGCGACCTACTTTACAGCGACCTACTTTACAGCGTCCTCCTTTACCCTTTACAGCGTCCTCCTCTACAGCGACCTACTTTACAGCGACCTACTTTACAGCGTCCTCCTTTACAGCGTCCTCCTTTACCCTTTACAGCATCCTCCTCTACAGCGACCTACTTTACAGCGACCTACTTTACAGCGACCTACTTTACAGCGTCCTCCTTTACAGCGTCCTCCTTTACCCTTTACAGTGTACTCCTCTACAGTGACCTACTTTACAGCGTCCTTCTTTACAGCGTCCTCCTTTACAGCATCTTCCTTTACCCTTTACAGCGTCCTCCTTTACCCTTTACAGTGTCCTCCTCTACAGCGACCTACTTTACAGCGTCCTTCTTTACAGCATCCTCCTTTACAGCGTCCTCCTTTACCCTTTACAGTGTCCTCCTCTACAGCGACCTACTTTACAGCGTCCTTCTTTACAGCGTCCTCCTTTACAGCATCCTCCTTTACAGCGTCCTCCTTTACCCTTTACAGTGTCCTCCTCTACAGCGACCTACTTTACAGCATCCTTCTTTACAGCGTCCTCCTTTACAGCGTCCTCCTTTACCCTTTACAGTGTCCTCCTCTACAGCGACCTACTTTACAGCGTCCTTCTTTACAGCGTCCTCCTTTACAGCGTCCTCCTTTACCCTTTACAGTGTCCTCCTCTACAGCGACCTACTTTACAGCGTCCTCCTTTACAGCGTCCTCCTCTACAGCGTCCTCCTCTACAGCGTCCTCCTCTACAGCGTCCTCCTTTACAGCACCCTCCTTTACAGCGTCCTCCTCTACAGCGTCCTCCTCTACAGCGTCCTCCTTTACAGCGTCCTCCTTTACAGCGTCCTCCTTTACCCTTTACAGTGTCCTCCTCTACAGCGACCTACTTTACAGCGTCCTCCTTTACAGCATCTTCCTTTACAGCATCCTCCTTTACCCTTTACAGTGTACTCCTCTACAGTGACCTACTTTACAGCATCCTTCTTTACAGCGTCCTCCTTTACAGCATCCTCCTTTACAGCATCCTCCTTTACAGCGTCCTCCTCTACAGCGTCCTCCTCTACAGCGTCCTCCTTTACAGCGTCCTCCTCTACAGCGACCTACTTTACAGCGTCCTTCTTTACAGCGACCTCCTCTACCCTTTACAGCGTCCTCCTTTACAGCGTCCTCCTCAACAGCGTCCTCCTTTACAGCGTCCTCTTCTACAGCGACCTACTTTACAGCGTCCTTCTTTACAGCGACCTCCTTTACCCTTTACAGTGTCCTCCTCTACAGCGACCTACTTTACAGCGTCCTTCTTTACAGCGTCCTCCTTTACAGCGTCCTCCTTTACCCTTTACAGTGTCCTCCTCTACAGCGACCTACTTTACAGCGTCCTTCTTTACAGCGTCCTCCTTTACAGCGTCCTCCTTTACCCTTTACAGTGTCCTCCTCTACAGCGACCTACTTTACAGCGTCCTTCTTTACAGCGTCCTCCTTTACAGCGTCCTCCTTTACCCTTTACAGTGTCCTCCTCTACAGCGACCTACTTTACAGCGTCCTTCTTTACAGCGTCCTCCTTTACAGCGTCCTCCTTTACCCTTTACAGTGTCCTCCTCTACAGCGACCTACTTTACAGCGTCCTTCTTTACAGCGTCCTCCTTTACAGCGTCCTCCTCTACAGCGTCCTCCTCTACAGCGCCCTCCTTTACAGCGTTCTCCTCTACAGCGTCCTCCTCTACAGCGTCCTCCTTTACAGCGCCCTCCTTAACAGCGTCCTCCTTTACCCTTTACAGTGTCCTCCTCTACAGCGACCTACTTTACAGCGTCCTCCTTTACAGCATCCTCCTTTACAGCATCCTCCTTTACCCTTTACAGTGTACTCCTCTACAGTGACCTACTTTACAGCATCCTTCTTTACAGCGTCCTCCTTTACAGCGTCCTCCTTTACAGCGTCCTCCTTTACAGCATCCTCCTCTACAGCGTCCTCCTCTACAGCGTCCTCCTTTACAGCGTCCTCCTTTACAGCGTCCTCCTCTACAGCGACCTACTTTACAGCGTCCTTCTTTACAGCGACCTCCTTTACCCTTTACAGCGTCCTCCTTTACAGCGTCCTCCTCAACATCGTCCTCCTTTACAGCGTCCTCCTCTACAGCGACCTACTTTACAGCGTCCTTCTTTACAGCGACCTCCTTTACCCTTTACAGTGTCCTCCTCTACAGCGACCTACTTTACAGAGTTCTCCTTTACCCTTTACAGCGTCCTCCTTTACAGCGTCCTCCTTTACCCTTTACAGCGTCCTCCTTTACAGCGTCCTCCTCTACAGCGACCTCCTTTACAGCGTCCTCCTTTACCCTTTACAGCGTCCTCCTTTACAGCGTCCTCCTCAACAGCGTCCTCCTTTACAGCGTCCTTCTTTACCCTTTACAGTGTCCTTGTCTACAGCGACCTACTTTAGAGTGTCCTCCTTTACAGTGTCCTCCTTTAGCCTTTACAGTGTCCTCCTCTACAGCGACCTACTTTATAGCGTCCTCCTTTACAGCGTCCTTCTTTACAGCATCCTCCTTTACCCTTTACAGTGTACTCCTCTACAGTGACCTACTTTACAGCGTCCTTCTTTACAGCGTCCTCCTTTACAGCATCTTCCTTTACCCTTTACAGTGTCCTCCTTTAGCCTTTACAGTGTCCTCCTCTACAGCGACCTACTTTACAGCGTCCTACTTTACAGCGTCCTCCTTTACAGCGTCCTTCTTTACAGCATCCTCCTTTACCCTTTACAGTGTACTCCTCTACAGCGACCCACTTTACAGCGTCCTTCTTTACAGCGTCCTTCTTTACAGCGTCCTCCTTTACAGCGTCCTCCTTTACCCTTTACAGTGTCCTCCTCTATAGCGACCTACTTTACAGCATCCTTCTTTACAGCGTCCTTCTTTACAGCGTCCTCCTTTACCCTTTACAGTGTCCTCCTCTACAGCGACCTACTTTACAGCGTCCTCCTTTACATTGTCCTCCTTTACAGCGTCCTTCTTTACAGCGTCCTCCTTTACCCTTTACAGTGTCCTCCTCTACAGCGACCTACTTTACAGCGTCCTCCTTTACAGCGTCCTCCTTTACCCTCTACAGCGCCCTCCTTTACAGCGTTCTCCTCTACAGCGTCCTCCTCTACAGCGTCCTCCTTTACAGCGCCCTCCTTAACAGCGTCCTCCTTTACCCTTTACAGTGTCCTCCTCTACAGCGACCTACTTTACAGCGTCCTCCTTTACAGCATCCTCCTTTACAGCATCCTCCTTTACCCTTTACAGTGTACTCCTCTACAGTGACCTACTTTACAGCATCCTTCTTTACAGCGTCCTCCTTTACAGCGTCCTCCTTTACAGCGTCCTCCTTTACAGCATCCTCCTCTACAGCGTCCTCCTCTACAGCGTCCTCCTTTACAGCGTCCTCCTTTACAGCGTCCTCCTCTACAGCGACCTACTTTACAGCGTCCTTCTTTACAGCGACCTCCTTTACCCTTTACAGCGTCCTCCTTTACAGCGTCCTCCTCAACATCGTCCTCCTTTACAGCGTCCTCCTCTACAGCGACCTACTTTACAGCGTCCTTCTTTACAGCGACCTCCTTTACCCTTTACAGTGTCCTCCTCTACAGCGACCTACTTTACAGAGTTCTCCTTTACCCTTTACAGCGTCCTCCTTTACAGCGTCCTCCTTTACCCTTTACAGCGTCCTCCTTTACAGCGTCCTCCTCTACAGCGACCTCCTTTACAGCGTCCTCCTTTACCCTTTACAGCGTCCTCCTTTACAGCGTCCTCCTCAACAGCGTCCTCCTTTACAGCGTCCTTCTTTACCCTTTACAGTGTCCTTGTCTACAGCGACCTACTTTACAGTGTCCTCCTTTACAGTGTCCTCCTTTAGCCTTTACAGTGTCCTCCTCTACAGCGACCTACTTTATAGCGTCCTCCTTTACAGCGTCCTTCTTTACAGCATCCTCCTTTACCCTTTACAGTGTACTCCTCTACAGTGACCTACTTTACAGCGTCCTTCTTTACAGCGTCCTCCTTTACAGCATCTTCCTTTACCCTTTACAGTGTCCTCCTTTAGCCTTTACAGTGTCCTCCTCTACAGCGACCTACTTTACAGCGTCCTACTTTACAGCGTCCTCCTTTACAGCGTCCTTCTTTACAGCATCCTCCTTTACCCTTTACAGTGTACTCCTCTACAGCGACCCACTTTACAGCGTCCTTCTTTACAGCGTCCTTCTTTACAGCGTCCTCCTTTACAGCGTCCTCCTTTACCCTTTACAGTGTCCTCCTCTATAGCAACCTACTTTACAGCGTCCTTCTTTACAGCGTCCTTCTTTACAGCGTCCTCCTTTACCCTTTACAGTGTCCTCCTCTACAGCGACCTACTTTACAGCGTCCTCCTTTACATTGTCCTCCTTTACAGCGTCCTTCTTTACAGCGTCCTCCTTTACCCTTTACAGTGTCCTCCTCTACAGCGACCTACTTTACAGCGTCCTCCTTTACAGCGTCCTCCTTTACCCTTTACAGCGTCCTCCTTTACCCTTTACAGCGTCCTCCTTTACCCTTTACAGTGTCCTCCTCTACAGCGACCTACTTTACAGCGTCCTCCTTTACAGCGTCCTTCTTTACAGCATCCTTCTTTACCCTTTACAGTGTCCTCCTCTACAGCGACCTACTTTACAGCGTTCTCCTTTACAGCGTCCTCCTTTACAGCGACCTCCTTTACAGCGTCCTCCTTTACATCCTCTTTTACAGCGTCCTCCTTTACATCGTCCTTTACAGCATCCTCCTTTATTATAACGCCCTCCTCAACAGCGTCCTCCTTTACAGCGACCTCCTTTACAACGTTCTCCTTTACAGCGTTCACCTTTACAGCGCCCTACTTTACAGCGTCCTTCTTTACATCCTCTTTTACAGCTTCCTCCTTTACAGCGTCCTCCTTTATTATAGTGCCCTACTTTACAACATCCTCCTTTACAACGTGCTCCTTTACAGCATTCTCTTTTACAGTGTCCTCCTTTACAGCGCCCTTCTTTATGAGTTCTCCTTTACGGAGTCCTCCTTTACAGTGTCCTCCTTTACAGCATCCTCCTTTACTACATTCTGTTTTACAGTGTCCTCCTTTACAGCGTCCTCCTTTACAGCGTTCTCTTTTACAGTGTCCTCCTTTACAGTGCCTTTCTTTATGGAGTTCTCCTTTATGGAGTCCTCCTTTACAGTGTCCTCCTTTACAGCATTCTCTTTTACAGCTTCCTCCTTTACAGCGCCCTCCTTTACAGCGTCCTCCTTTACTAAATTCTGTTTTACAGTGTCCTCCTTTACAGCGTCCTCCTTTACAGCGTCCTCCCTTACAGCGTCCTCCTATACAGTGCCCTCCTTTACAGCGTCCTCCTTTACAGCGTCCTCCTATACAGCGTCCTCCTATACAGTGCCCTCCTTTACAGCGTCCTCCTTTACAGCGCCCTCCTTTACAGCGTCCTCCTTTACAGCGCCCTCCTTTACAGTGTCCTCCTTTACAGCGTCCTCCAAAAGCAGCTGAAGAGTCAATACCCCACCAATTTGCACCAAAACCCAAATCATCACATAGTTGCCTCCTAAAATAATATAATATATATTTGCATAGTTCTTCCAAATGTGTGTGGAGACTATTTAAAAATATATTTGATGTGTGTAAATATTAAAACACTACTATCTATTATTAATATATACATTTGCATAGATTTCAATATATAGATTATATAATGCATACATTTAAAAAATCACATCTACTGTGTTTGTTTATGTATTTCAGTATCAGCAGAGACATTGTGAGGATATATGGGAGGTGTGGACGCGGGTAAAGCCCTGGACACGCAGTAATAGTGACTATAAATCTTGTGAATAGTTGTGACTGTTTGCTTAAAGGGTCTTGGTGGGCTGGCCGGCGGTGTCCACTGCTGCCGGGTTCAATAAAACAGCTTCCTTAAAAGCGCTATGTTTTCCACATCTCCTTCTTTACCTAAACATCAACACCTGAACAGCTCCAACCCGCTGAGACCTCTGACAGGGATTGGATTGAGATCGGTCATCACTGGTTCATTCTCTGACCACTGTTGTTTGGTGCTCACCGCTATTGACCAGAAGCTCAGAGATGTCGAGTCATCTGGCCTTAACAGTCTGACTCTTGTCTAAGTCTCTCAGTTCTTCACGGCTGGCTGTTCCTCCTGAACCCATGTATGGACTACAAGAACCGACTCATATACATTACACACCAAATACAGCAGATCTCTGTAGTTCTGTTGTGCTGGTGTGAGTGGATCAGACACAGCAGTGCTGCTGCTGGAGTGTTTAAACACTGTGTTCACTCACTGTCCACTCTATTAGACACTCCTACTACTTGCTGGTCCACCTTGTAGATGTAAAGTCAGAGACAGTAGCTCATCTGCTGCTGCACAGTTTGTGTTCCTCTAGTCCTTCATCAGTGGACACAGGACGCCGCCCACAGGACACTCCTGTCTGGATAGTTTTGGTTGGTGGACGATTCTCAGTCCAGCAGTGACAGTGAGGTGTTTAAACACTCCAGCAGCAGCACTGCTGTGTCTGATCCACTCACACCAGCACAACACACACTAACTAACACACCAGCACCACGTCAGTGTCACTGCAGTGCTGAGAATGACCCACCTCCCTAATAGTATCTGCTCTGTGGTGGTCCTGTGGGGGTCCTGATCATTAAAGAACAGAGTAATAAAGTATACAGAGAATCAGATGATCAGTGAGTGGAGGTATAAGGTGGGTGGAAATGTTATGGCTGGTCGGTCTATGTGTGTATGTGTGTATCATCTTATTTAATTTCTCTTGCTTATTATTTATATGCTATACTGAGATATACATGGTTGCTATGGTGATTAACTGGAAACTGACTAAAGTTTTGGTCTTACATGTTACAGACAATCAATATGCTGCCAACAATTCTAACGTTAGCCAAGTGACTTAACTTGCCCACCAGATCTTTTCTGGCTTGTTCACGTTTTGGTTTTCTGCAGTTCTCGCTGCTGCAGTCCATCTTCACATTACTCACATATTAAACTCCACAGTGCTGTGTGTGTGTTATGTTGTGTTGTGTGTCATGTTGTGTGTGTTGTGGTGTGTGTGGTGTGTTGTGTTGTGTTGTGTGTGTTGTGTGTTATGTTGTGTTGTGTGTTATGTTGTGTTGTGTGTCATGTTGTGTGTGTTGTGGTGTGTGTGGTGTGTTGTGTTGTGTTGTGTGTGTTGTGTGTTATGTTGTGTTGTGTGTTATGTTGTGTTGTGTGTCATGTTGTGTGTGTTGTGGTGTGTGTGGTGTGTTGTGTTGTGTGGTGTTGTGTGTTGTGTGTGTGGTGTGTGTGGTGTGTGTGTTGTGTGTGCTGTGTGTGGTGTGTTGTGTGGTGTGTGTGGTGTGTGTGGTGTGTGTGGTGTGTTGTGTGGTGTGTGTGGTGTGTTGTGGTGTGTTGTGGGTTGTGGTGTGTTGTGTGTGGTGTTGTGTGTTGTGGTGTGTTGTGGGTTGTGTGTTGTGTGTGTTTTGTGTGTTGTGTTATGTTGTGTGGTGTGTTGTGTGTGTTGTGTGTGTTGTGTTGTGTGTGTTGAGTGTGTTGTGTGTGTTGTGTGTGTTGTGTTGTGTGTGTTGAGTGTGTTGTGTGTGTTGTGTGTGCTGTGTGTGTTGTGTTGTGTTGTGTGTTGTGTTGTGTGGTGTGTGTGGTGTTTTGTGTGTGTTGTGTGTGTTGTGTGCGCTGTGTGTGTGCTGTGTGTGCTGTGTGTGCTGTGTGTGTTGTGTTGTGTGGTGTGTTGTGTTGTGTGGTGTTGTGTGTTGTGTTGTGTGTTGTGTTGTGTGTGTTGTGTGTGCTGTGTTGTGTTGTGTGGTGTGTGGTGTGTTGTGTGGTGTTGTGTGTTGTGTGTGTTGTGTTGTGTTGTGTGGTGTGTGTGGTGTGTTGTGTTGTGTGGTATTGTGTGGTGTTGTGTGTTGTGTTGTGTGTGTTGTGTGTGTTGTGGTGTGTTGTGTGGTGTGTGTTGTGTTGTGTTGTGTGTGTGGTGTGTTGTGGTGTGTTGTGGTGTATGTGCTGTGTGTGGTGTGTGTGGTGTGTTGTGTTGTGTGTTGTGTGTGTTGTGGTGTGTGTGGTGTGTTGTGTTGTGTGTGTTGTGTGGTATTGTGTGGTGTTGTGTGTTGTGTTGTGTGTGTTGTGGTGTGTTGTGTGATGTGTGTTGTGTTGTGTTGTGTTGTGTGTGTGGTGTGTTGTGGTGTATGTGCTGTGTGTGGTGTGTGTTGTGTGTTGTGGTGTGTGTGGTGTGTGTGGTGTTGTGTGTTGTGTTGTGTGTGTTGTGTGTGGTGTTGTGTGTTGTGTTGTGTGTGTTGTGTGTGTTGTGGTGTGTTGTGTGATGTGTGTTGTGTTGTGTTGTGTGTGTGGTGTGTTGTGGTGTATGTGCTGTGTGTGGTGTGTGTGGTGTGTTGTGTTGTGTGTTGTGTGTGTTGTGGTGTGTGTGGTGTGTGTGGTGTGTTGTGTGTTGTGTGTGTTGTGGTGTGTGTGGTGCGTTGTGTTGTGTGTGTTGTGTGTTGTGTTGTGTTATGTTGAGATCAGACTACACAGTGTTTATGTTCTTTCAGGATGTTCTGTGTGTCAGATCAGACGCTGACGGTGTCGTAAGTGCTGTGTTTTGGTTCTGAGACTGTGACCAGTTGTCATTCTCATTCTTGTGTGAGTTCAGAGGTTGTCAGGTAGGCGGGTCAAGAAACTGTCAGTCATGACTACAGAGGCGCTGTGGGTGTTGCTGGTGGTTTAGTGTTCCATAAAGAAAAGAAAGAAAAAATGACTGTCCTCAAAGACGTCTATCTGTCCTTCAAAGAGAACGTGAGGTAATGAAGGTGCTGCTATTGCTGTTATTAGCGATTAGCTGTTAGCATTATGGTAGCGTGTTTGTAGCGTGAGTGGATGTTATTGTGGTATTAGCGGTCTGGGCAGCTGTAACAGCAACATCACCATCTCTCATCTTCATGTTTACATATGACCACCAGAGGGCGCTCTGTCCTCCTATTGATCAACGTCAAGGAACTCACTCTGACCTTCTATTGGTCAAGGTCCAGGAACTCACTTTGACCATCTATTGGTCAACATCAGGGAACTCACTCTGACCTCCTATTGGTCAACGTCCAGGAACTTGCTCTGTCCTCCTATTGGTCAACGTCCAGGAACTCGCTCTGTCCTCCTATTGGTCAACGTCAAGGAACTCGCTCTGACCTCCTATTGGTCAACGTCCAGGAACTCACTCTGACCTCCTATTGGTCAACGTCTAGGAACTCACTTTGACCACCTATTGGTCAACGTCTAGGAACTCACTTTGATCATCTATTGGTCAACGTCCAGGAACTCACTTTGACCATCTACTGGTCAACGTCAAGGAACTCGCTCTGTCCTCCTATTGGTCAACGTCCAGTAACTTGCTCTGTCCTCCTATTGGTCAACGTCCAGGAACTCACTCTGACCTCCTATTGGCCAACGTCCAGGAACTCATTTTGACCATCTACTGGTCAACGTCAAGGAACTCGCTCTGTCCTCCTATTGGTCGATGTCCAGGAACTTGCTCTGTCCTCCTACTGGTCAATGCCAAAGAACTCACTCTGATATCCCATTGGCCAACGTCAAGGAACTCACTTTGTTCTCCTATTGTTCACCGTCCAGATACTCACTTTGACCTACTATTGGTCAACATCAAGGACCTCCTACTGGTCAATATCAGAGAAGCTGCTGCTCATCTGAACATGACGTCACTGCTCGGAGCTCCACTTGGACTGGAAAAGGTTCTGCTTGTGTTGCATCATGGGATTGTCTTAGCGGCTGGGGAACCGTTACTTCTGTACAATGCAGCTGAAGGAGGGAACCTCAGTAGTCAGTATGTTTAAGGGATGTGAGATTTGGGACAGTGTACGTGTCTGGAGCTGCAGAGTATGGTGTATGTACTGTTGATGTAGAGCCTCAGTGGACTGGATGGAACATCTATAGTTTGTCTAAATGTTCTTGTTCTTATATGTTTATCACAGTAAGCAGCCCAAAGCACAACCGGCCCACCGGGAATTCTCCCAACTCTCCGATTACCCTCAGGAGTATACTGGTCAACCAGCATGACCATTGAAACTAACACCAGACCAGCACTAGATGGTTGGTTCTGGGCCTTTTTAAGAGGGGACCGGTTTTAACCCTCACTGGTTCCTCATGGAATCATAACTGTCTCTTGAGTAGCAGCTCTTCATAGGTTCTTCAGTACAGACAGCAGAACCGTAACACCTCAGAGAAGCACTTAAGTGTTTAAGTGTTTCAGTGGTTTCACTGCTCTGCTGCTGTGTTACGTGTCTGCTACTGTTTTAGAGACGCCCGGTTCTGAAATGGAAGCTGCCCCGTTATTGTTTCTGCCTTTTATGCTTTAGAAGAACAAAGCTGGAGGAACAACGCCGTCTCTCCAGCTTCCAGTATAGCTCAATCACGCCTTCCTCTCCCATCGTACATGTTAAATCTGCATTCCAGGCTGACGGAGGGTTACGCGGGGCGCTGAAACTATCTCATGCAGAATTAATTTGCCAGCACGAGGCTGGTAATCAGCAGGAAAAGAACTGTTAATTGAAGATGACACCATCGCTTCTCACGTCGGGCGCCTCATTTTCTCCACCACGGAACTCAAAATACACGAACGCCAGGCCTCCAACCCTGCGAGAAGCCGTTTAGAGTCTGACAGCGTCCAAGAGACCGCGGAGGGAAGAGACGCAGCCTGAAAATCAAGAGGAGCGCCGAAGACGTGAGGGTGTTTTTGTGCACGGTCCAGTGGCTGAGTGAGGAGGAAAGGAGGAGGGGGGGCAGAGATACAAAGAAAAGACAATTAACAGAGAGGAGAGACGCCGAGAGAGAGGCGGCGACACTCCGGCACGAAGACAGAGAAGATTCTAGCGTCTGGTTTCCTCTCGCGCCCGCTCTCGCGCTGCTGCCTCCGGGCCCAGATGAATGGGCTTTTCCAGATTTAAGAAAGTGCGCGCTCGAAATACAAAGAGCCGCTCATCTATCAGGCCGAGCAGCAGCGTGAAGGCGGAATCGGGGGGTGGGGGGGGATGATGGGTGGGTGATTACACCCTGGGCTAGCCATGCTCAGAGTTAGCATCGGTAAAACATCAATCCTCCGTTCTCACGCCTTCCCCAAAGCCTTTGAACCGCGGCTGACAATTTCTTCACTGTTTCAGACGTTCGCTCTGAGCCTTCCCAGCACACATACTCCACCGAGCACGAGTTACCCAGCGTTCCCGCGCCGACGCTCCAGCATCCGCGCCAGATATGATCAGAAGACGGGAACAGGAATCAAATCAAAGCCATTATCTGTCCACATCCAGAAGATACGCGCCGATGAGCGGAAGCCTTCATGTCACCAGCACGCCTAGTGAAGATAGAGGCTGGGGAGCATCAGCACGGCACAGAAATATCATATCACGGCAAGTGAATTCATTATGAACCCGGGCTACACCAGCAGGCAAAAGTTTGGAGACACCTACCTGAACATATATGTTTAGATTGCGAGACGAGTGTAAACAGTGAAGTTGGAGCCCATGTACACAAATATTACTAAAACAAACATTTGACTGTAAAATGAGAATGTATATTCTTATAAGAGCTATAAAAGTCCCAAACCTCAATCAATCAATCAATCAATCAATCAATTAATCAACATTTATTTTAGCTCGGAAGTTCATTGAGGGCAACCCTCATTTTCAACGAAGCCGAGCATTTCCATGAACAGAGATTGACATGAAAAATAAAAACAAAATGTAATCATTATAAATTAAAACTACTGAGTAGCTAATATGCATTAAACGAAAATTAAAATAAAAAAACAACAGTGAATGAAAAAAGAATAATAATACTAAAAATAGATAAAAGTTACGATTTAATTAGTTAGAAATTAAGATAACAAGAGATTACAAATAATAAAAAAGTGAAATAGTTCAAAAGAAATTTAGGAGAGCAAACAAGATATTAAAAAAACAACAACAACAACAACAGCAACAACAACAATAATAATAATAATAATAATAATAATAATAATAATAATACAGAATTAAAAAATAAAATTAAACCAAATAAAATAATAAAAGAAATAAAGTACGATTAAGTAAAACAGGTACAGACTGTCTGAAGGTGGTTAGATAATAGTTTTAAATGATTGAGTGACGGTGAGCTGAGCTTTAGTGTTAGCTCGCTGTTTCACTGTAGCTAAAAGCAGATTTTCCCAGTTCAGTAAAAACTCTTGGTACCAACTGGCAGCTGATCCAACCACTAGAGTGAGTCTGATCATTACTGTTATTTTCATCAATGAAGTGATGTATTCTGGCAAATGACCAGAAAGGGTTTTATAAATAAAAATAAAAATACTGCTAATAAAAAAACCTGTTTATCAGAACAAGATCTCAGCATCTACACTATCTTCTTCAGTCCTGTTAGAGAAGCAGCTCATGTGGCTCCTCATGAAGCTGCTGGTCAGAATGTTCAAAGTATGTAAACCTGCATCAGAGCAAATGAGCTCATTTCTAAAAGACCCTCGAAACATTCTTTAAACACAACCCGATGTTTAATTCTGCTCCAGGAATAATTCCATACCGACTATTCTATAGTTCTGATCTCCTCACACTTATTCACTAATATTAGTACTATTAATATAGTACACAGAAGAAGAACCTTATTCACTAATATTATTAATATTAATATAGAACACATAAGAAGAACCTGGAGAGGCGTGTCTAAACTTTTGACTGATAGGGTTTATATCTGTCTCATGTTGTAAGAACTGAACTGATGTTTAGATGCATGTAAGTTTTATATCTCTCATAATATTCTAATAACAGGCTTATAGTGAGACACATTACATTTATTGCAATTTAACTCACTAATGTTCACCCCAACTTTGCACGCTTAGGTGAACTTTCTATATTTCTATATAATATATTTAGTGTGTATATTGTAAACACATTCTGATCTTTCCATTTTTAATTCTATTTTATTATATTATATTATTTTATTATATTATATCATAGACAGATCTCTTATTCACGCTCTGCAACCCTCCTTTGTTCCTGTGAGCGCATGACACGTCCCAGAGTTCTAAATATGGACGTGACACCAACACCAGAACCTCCAGAAGACTGTTACTGTCTGTTACATATCAGTCTGGCTCTAATTGGATTATCTACAATCTACATTAACACTTCAAACAGCAGGTAATGTTTACTTCTAACGCTGTACCTCAGTAAGGGGTCATTAGGGGTCATTAACTTTGATGCTAAGGATGCTATGGATGAATCATTTTCAACCCTTTGATGCACAACCTGGATAAAAAGTGATGGACTAAGATTTTTTGCTCTATATCTCTGCAATATATTTTTTATACAGGTGTGGGCCACAGGTGGGTTAGCAATGTGTGGCCCAGTTAGGCTGCCAACTGTGGGCATCATCTGGGTTACTTTTGTGAGGCCCAGTTAGGCTACACTTGTGGTCCCAGCAGGGTTACAGTTACCACTGTTTATACGGGCCCCACTTGCAGCCCATATTGACCCCATTCTGGGTTGCCTAAAGGGGACCTAACTGGCAGCCCGTCTTTAACCCTTGTAGGGCCCACATGGAGAACCATTGGCCACCTACCCAGCTAGCCATTGTTTGTTCTGCATCACTGAGTTGCAGTAACGCTAGAAAGTTCCAGTTTGTGTCATCTTGCTTGACCAGAGCTGACCTGGAAGACATTTTTTTTGGTGGTGCAGTTAGCAAGCTAGCTAACTCGTTAGCCGTAGCCATCACACATGTGCACATAAAATAATGTAGAGATAAATAGCAGCAGTGAAGTTAGTAGGGTGGGTAGCTGAACTCAGCCAAGCAGCTAACCTAATTCTTCACCAGTATGAATACAACAGTAAGCATTAATATATCACTATTGTAGCATTCACAGTTAATTGGGAATTTTTATTACTAGTTCTCTGGATTACTTCATCATTTATTACATTATACAATGAAATAAACTGATTTCAATAGATTTATCAAAGAGACACTCAGTAGTACATACAGTAACATAGAGATACTCAGCAGTACATACAGTAACATAGACACTCAGTAGTACATACAGTAACATAGAGATACTCAGCAGTACATACAGTAACATAGACACTCAGCAGTACATACAGTAACATAGACACTCAGTAGTACATACAGTAACATAGAGATACTCAGCAGTACATACAGTAACATAGAGATACTCAGCAGTACATACAGTAACATAGACACTCAGCAGTACATACAGTAACATAGACACTCAGCAGTACATACAGTAACATAGAGACACTCAGCAGTACATACAGTAACATAGACACTCAGTAGTACATACAGTAACATAGACACTCAGCAGTACATACAGTAACATAGAGACACTCAGCAGTACATACAGTAACATAGAGACACTCAGCAGTACATACAGTAACATAGAGATACTCAGTAGTACATAGAGTAACATAGAGACACTCAGTAGTACATACAGTAACATAGACACTCAGCAGTACATACAGTAACATAGACACTTAGTAGTACATACAGTAACATAGACACTCAGCAGTACATACAGTAACATAGACACTCAGTAGTACATACAGTAACATAGAGACACTCAGCAGTACATACAGTAACATAGACACTCAGTAGTACATACAGTAACATAGAGATACTCAGTAGTACATACAGTAACATAGACACTCAGCAGTACATACAGTAACATAGACACTCAGCAGTACATACAGTAACATAGAGATACTCAGCAGTACATACAGTAACATAGACACTCAGTAGTACATACAGTAACATAGAGACTCAGCAGTACATACAGTAACATAGACACTCAGCAGTACAAACAGTAACATAGAGATACTCAGCAGTACATACAGTAACATAGACACTCAGTAGTACATACAGTAACATAGAGATATTCAGTAGTACATACAGTAACATAGACACTCAGCAGTACATACAGTAACATAGACACTCAGCAGTACATACAGTAACATAGACACTCAGTAGTACATACAGTAACATAGAGACTCAGCAGTACATACAGTAACATAGACACTCAGCAGTACATACAGTAACATAGAGATACTCAGCAGTACATACAGTAACATAGACACTCAGCAGTACATACAGTAACATAGACACTCAGCCACTCAGCAGTACATACAGTAACATAGACACTCAGTAGTACATACAGTAACATAGAGACTCAGCAGTACATACAGTAACATAGACACTCAGCAGTACATACAGTAACATAGAGATACTCAGCAGTACATACAGTAACATAGACACTCAGCAGTACATACAGTAACATAGACACTCAGTAGTACATACAGTAACATAGAGACTCAGCAGTACATACAGTAACATAGACACTCAGTAGTACATACAGTAACATAGAGATACTCAGCAGTACATACAGTAACATAGAGATACTCAGCAGTACATACAGTAACATAGAGATACTCAGTAGTACATACAGTAACATAGACACTCAGCAGTACATACAGTAACATAGACACTCAGCAGTACATACAGTAACATAGACACTCAGTAGTACATACAGTAACATAGAGACTCAGCAGTACATACAGTAACATAGACACTCAGCAGTACATACAGTAACATAGAGATACTCAGCAGTACATACAGTAACATAGACACTCAGTAGTACATACAGTAACATAGAGACTCAGCAGTACATACAGTAACATAGACACTCAGCAGTACATACAGTAACATAGAGATACTCAGCAGTACATACAGTAACATAGACACTCAGCAGTACATACAGTAACATAGACACTCAGTAGTACATACAGTAACATAGAGACTCAGCAGTACATACAGTAACATAGACACTCAGTAGTACATACAGTAACATAGAGATACTCAGCAGTACATACAGTAACATAGAGATACTCAGCAGTACATACAGTAACATAGACACTCAGTAGTACATACAGTAACATAGAGATACTCAGCAGTACATACAGTAACATAGAGATACTCAGCAGTACATACAGTAACATAGAGATACTCAGCAGTACATACAGTAACCCGGGTTTGGATGTTTCCTGGTCAGCAGCTGTCTGGTGTATAAGTCATGGAATAAGTGGGAATGGTGCTGGGAGCCTCAGTCTTCACACGAGGTCACTGACTCTGCGAGACAGACGCCGCACTTCTCGCCTCATAACGCTTTCATACAGAAACCGGACAGTCTTATTTTTCTCGCTGCATTATGTGCCATCAGAATATAAATTGGCTGCTCTGGTTCCTTTTCTCCGTCTGGTGAAAGCGGTAAACAGAGAAATCCAATAAATGTCAGCCGAACATTAACTCTCGCTGACATTTCTCTTTAAAAGAGCAGCCTATTAAAAATTAACTGGCTTCTTTTCCGCGCGCATATGAACGCGCAACAGACTCTCTCCAAATTGGAGCCGCGTATCTGTCAGCCGGGATGTTCGACAATATGAGTTCTTGCTTTCTTTCTGGGCGGCACGCGCCGCTCGCATGTCTGAGAGATGAGTCCTGAGCCGAGCAGTCGTAATAATAATTCTCGGCGTGTGATATTTTCTTATTCTATCTTTTTAATTAGATTTTATAACGAGCTCCCTGTGTGTGTTTGCACTGCCGATTATTATTTCTCAGGCGCGCGTGTCGAAGAAGCCGGGCCGCCGCCGCGCCTGCGAGGAACTTTGGGGCGGTGGAGTCGGCGCAGGCGGCCGTCACGCGGCAGATGATTGGAGCGGCGCTCGGCTTCTATTCAGGGTTTAATTGACCTGGCTGCAGATGGAAGGAAATGGGCGCGTTCCTATTCACGGAGCGGAGAAAAGAAAGGCGCGTTCGCCGCGCGGCAGATTGCTGGCATTATTCTCCGACATCCTGAGGGCCAATCCGACCATTAGACACACGGCTTTCAGAAAAGAGCTGGCTTCTCCAGGGGGGCCGAGCAGAGGAGGGTGAAAACAAACTCGCGAACACTCCTACACAATCACGGCGAGGAAATGGAGGAGCGCTTGAGTGGATCTGGCAAGCGTGTTTCCTCCAGACCCCTCCATCAGGGGCCGGTCTCTCGTTCCTCTCCCTCCAGAAAGGCCTCACATCTGTCCTGGCACGCCTGCATCCGCCGGGCCACCTGTGGCTGCTGGCGAAGGAGCTGAGGAACGTTTTCCTGATGTTTTTCCAGGAACGCCAAGGAGCTGACAGCTGCCCACGTGGCCCGACACCATCACCTTCCAGTTACACACCACTCACTCCAGAAGATCTCCTACTAGAGGGAGGCAGGAGCCGAGAGTTTATTAGTCTAGTGGAGTCTCAAAACCAGAGTACACAGGTAGGTGAAGGTAGTGCTACAGTTTACCTGTACACAGGTAGGAGAAGGTAGTGCTACAGTTTACCTGTACACAGGTAGGAGAAGGTAGTGCTACAGTTTACCTGTACACAGGTAGGAGAAGGTAGTGTTACAGTTTACCTGTACACAGGTAGGAGAAGGTAGTGTTACAGTTTACCTGTACACAGGTAGGTGAAGGTAGTGTTACAGTTTACCTGTACACAGGTAGGTGAAGGTAGTGTTACAGTTTACCTGTACACAGGTAGGTGAGGGTAGTGTTACAGTTTACCTGTACACAGGTAGGTGAAGGTAGTGTTACAGTTTACCTGTACACAGATAGGTGAAGGTAGTGTTACAGTGTACCTGTACACAGGTAGGTGAAGGTAGTGTTACAGTTTACCTGTACACAGGTAGGAGAAGGTAGTGTTACAGTTTACCTGTACACTAGTAGGAGAAGCTAGTGCTACAGTTTACCTGTACACAGGTAGGTGAAGGTAGTGTTACAGTTTACCTGTACACAGGTAGGAGAAGGTAGTGCTACAGTTTACCTGTACACAGGTAGGTGAAGGTAGTGTTACAGTGTACCTGTACACAGGTAGGTGAAGGTAGTGTTACAGTGTACCTGTACACAGGTAGGTGAAGGTAGTGTTACAGTTTACCTGTACACAGGTAGGAGAAGGTAGTGTTGCAGTTTACCTGTACACAGGTAGGTGAAGGTAAGGTTACAGTTTACCTGCACACAGGTAGGTGAAGGTAGTGTTACAGTTTACCTGTACACAGGTAGGTGAAGGTGGTGTTACAGTTTACCTGTACACAGGTAGGTGAAGGTAGTGTTACAGTTTACCTGTACACAGGTAGGTGAAGGTGGTGTTACAGGTTACCTGCACACAGGTAGGTGAAGGTGGTGTTACAGTTTACCTGCACACACTAGTGTTACTGATTAGCTGTACACAGGATCATTTTCAGCACTGCAGTGACACTGACATGGTGGTGGTGTATTAGTGTGTGTTGTGCTGGTGTGAGTGGATCAGATATGAAAGGCTTGTGTCATGTAGCCCTAAAGATGGTTATCTATGGCATTGATAGCAATGCTACACTGATTTATTACTAAATACTGATACAAGCTTTTAAAAGTATTATGTTTTGAAGTGTGTGATTAAATGTACTTTGGTGTTTTATGAAGTACAACATTCTAGTTTTCAGGTCCAGCGTCAGCGGAGCAGCAGTCGAGCTGAGTGGTGATGTAGGCCTGAGGTACGAGATCTTCAGCTGCGTGAGAGCCACGGCGGCGTGCGGGGAACTGTGATGTGAATTTTCATCAAACTGCTCCTTTAAGAGAGGGTATGTGACCCATCTGTCCAGGAGCTCCATGCGCCCGAGCGTGCAGCAGCGGAGTCGGCGGCCCGTCGCTGCCGGCCTTTACACGTCCGCGCGAGGAATTCACACATCACGGCATCCACACTTTGGGGGGAAATGCATGTGAAGCGTGGGGGGGAGGTGTGCGCAGCGTGGCAGTCTGTATGGAGATCGCTTGGCTGAGGAGAGGCGTTCTGACAGGCAGACGGAGGAGCGATCTGAAACCTCTCCAGGAGCTGAGGAGCTCACAGAATGAAGAACATTACAACAGGCACAGGCCGGATATCAGGACGGCTCACTCTACAGAGATACAGCGCTGATGGGTGGAGAGACCACCACAGACAGGACCTACGGAGGAGAGAGGACCATGTAGATATTCATCATACGGCTGCAGATCTTCTCACCAGTCAATCTGACTGTGTTTCAGTGAATTACTTAATAATTAATAAATAATATGTACTGAGATGTTGTCTTTCTGGAAAAGAGGAACACAGGAACGTGTTGATGTATATGAGCACAGTGATATTAAATAAAACTAGTAACTGTTGCTAAGGTGTTGCTAGGCAGTTGCTTTAGTATCCCAGGTGGTTGTACAGGGAGTTTACTGAGTGGTTCTTTGGGGTTTGGCAAACGATTGTTAGGTATGGTTGAAAATGGATGGGAGTGTACGGGAGGAACAAGGGATAAATAAACAACAGATAGAGGAGTGTGGGTCGGTATGTCTGTGGACTAGGTTTTGGGGATCTGCTCTGAGTGAGTACAGGCAGTTTGGAGGTCTATGGGAGGACGGAGGGATGAATAAACGACAAATAGTATCCACCGTGTGCAGCACAGACAGCAGCTAGACGGACTGGGAGACTCAGTAAGGTCCTGGTAGGTGGTCACAGGTATCTGGAGGTATCATGCTGACTGCAGTGCATCCCACAGCTGCTGGAGGGAGCGTGGAGGAGCATCCATAGAGACAACACCACCATCCAGGTGGTCCCACAGATGTTCAGTTGGGTTCAAGTCTAGGGAATTATGGGTCCAGGGTAATACTTGGAAGTCTTGGTCAGCACTTCTAACCAGTGTGGGACATTTCTAGTCGTGTGACGTGTCTCATCGTCCTGCTGGAAGATCCCATCCGCCCCAGAGAAGACCATCAGCATGTATGGTGTATGTGATCTGCAAGGATGGATTCACACCCAAACCGGTTGAGGGTGTCTTCCACATGGAGCAGTGGGACCAGAGAACATCACCAAAACATTCCCCAGACCAGAACACTGACACCTACGCACTGCCGCCGTCCAAAGTAGGACTGTGACTCCACAGTGTATTACGTAATTGTTCTTGTTAGAACCTCTATATGACATGGAAGTTCTTTAAAGCTCACAGAGGTCATTTACAACAGTGGAGAACCTTCACCTTATGTAATATTTCTATATTCTATATATAAATTCTCTAGTGTGTGTATGTGTATGTGAGTGTTTCACTGCCCCCTAGTGTGTGTGTTGTCTAGTGTGTGTATGTGTGTGTCTAGTGTGTATATGGGTTTCACTGCCCCCTAGTGTGTGTGTGTGTGTGTGGGTTTCACTGCCCCCTAGTGTGTGTGTGTGTGTGGGTTTCACTGCCCCCTAGTGTGTGTGTTCTCTAGTGTGTGTGTGGGGGGTGTTTCACTGCCCCCCTAGTGTTTGTGTATGTTTCACTGCCCCCTAGTGTGTGTGTTCTCTAGTGTGTGTGTGGGGGGTGTTTCACTGCCCGCTAGTGTGTGTGTTCTCTAGTGTGTGTGTGGGGGGTGTTTCACTGCCCCCTAGTGTTTGTGTATGTTTCACTGCCCCCTAGTGTGTGTGTTCTCTAGTGTGTGTGTGGGGGGTGTTTCACTGCCCCCTAGTGTTTGTGTATGTTTCACTGCCCCCTAGTGTGTGTGTTCTCTAGTGTGTGTATGTGGGTGTTTCACTGCCCCCGAGTGTGTGTGTTCACAAGTGTGTGTGTGTATATGGGTTTCACTGCCCCCTAGTGTGTGTGTGTGTATATGGGTTTCACTGCACTGGTGGGTTAAACATGGAGCTCAAAATTCCTAAAAAGTCCAAACAGTTCTATGTTTTAGATGTTTTTTTAAGGAGTGTTTTTTTAAGGAGTGTTTTAAGAGTTTAGTTTAGTGTTTGAAGAGTCTCTGATTGGAGGAGCTGTTTAAAAATTCCTCCTTTGATGTTTATTGTAACTTTCTTACTGAAGAAACTTTTGAAGGCTTTTTTATTTCAGTGTGATTGATTAGACGTTTACTGCAGAACCAGAAATCATTTGTCGCCCATCTCTCTCTCTCTCTCTCTCTCTCTCTCTCTCTCTCTCTCTCTCTGTGTGTGAGAGTGTGTGTGTGTGTGTGTGAGTGAGAGAGAGAGTGTGTGTGTGTGTGTCCAAGGCCTCCTTTGAAGTACAAATCTTGTAGCTCATAATGCAACATTATGTCGGACACAGAGCGTTCCTCCGTTGCCACGGCGCTGCTAATGCTTCTCGTCTCTTGAACTGCAGCGTGATGACAGAGCCGAGATGTTTACTCGTAGACCGTTTCAAGCACAAACCAATCCATCAGAGGTGAAGCCCCTACGTCTGGGGCCCACGTGATGATGTTTGTATTTAGGTTTTTGCTCTGAAAGCTGTTGTGCTCGGCGAGGGGAAGCGCCGGAGCAGGAAAAAACATTCCAGCACTCTCACCCTGAAAATGATCTCAACTCTCAGACCTCCAGTCGGCCTCCGCCCGGGCAGATTGAAAATACAATCATCCTTGAAGGAGTGGGCCGTGGCCGAGAGTGGAGCGAGAGAGAGGGAGCGAGAGAGGGAGGGAGCGAGAGAGGGAGGGAGCGAATGGCACCGAGAGCGGGAGAGAGAGAGAGAGAGCGTATGGGGGTAATGAGGCTTGACAGAACAGCGTCTCCCTCTCTTTCTTGTTGACAGCCAGCAGCCTTTCTGATACCCGAGCTCACAGCCGTTATCGGAGGCACTAAATGAAGCTGCCGTAGAGCAAACAATCCTCCAACACGGCCAGCGTCGCCTGGCTCGGCCTTTCTCTATCTAACTCTGATCCCAGACATTCGACTCAGCGTTCCAAACCAACTCTCGGCCTAATTAACTGAATACGGGGCTGCGGAATACTTCAAACAGCTAATTGCAATTAATTAATTGCGTGATTTGTCTGGATAATGAGGACTGATTGCTTCTTTTGCGGTTAGTTGCAATTAATCACAGTAGTTAGTCACGACTAATCATCTTAGTCCTAGTATACTCAATCACGTTGCTGTGGGGAAGTAATGGCAAATGCATTACTCACTGTAGCTAATCATTTTCTTCTGTAACCAATCACGATTAATAGCATGACCTCATATAGTTAATTGCGATTAATAAGTAATTAATAATATTATTCATTAAACAGTCCATCAAAATTAACTGCATTTGTCCTATTGGCTCAAAACTGACCCTAAAGAGTGAAATATAGTGTTTAGTGTGTTAGGCATGAATCCAGGTTCTGTTTGGGATCCGGTGCCGGTCGGGTTCGAGTATGGAGCCTCACAGTGAAGCTTCAGTCCTGCCTTTGCTGCTGCTAACGTGATGCTACGACAGTCGGTCACCACTAGTAGTGATACGAGGGTCAATAACAGCTCAGCTGTATGTGCAGAACGTCCACGTGTTTCCTCTCCAGACAGAACTTCCAGCTGGCCGGATAATGTTCCACTTACAGTGAGGGCTTCCTAGGAACATCTTTACCAGATCCCAACACTCCCTTGTCCAGATTTATCTCCAGTCCAGCATTTATAGGAGCAGTTGGGTCTCCAGCTTCAGTATCTACGAGTGTTCAGGATCTACAGGACCAGCTGCAGCATCTGTGTCCTGCAGGATGTCATATGGAACCTGTATGTCTCCAACCGGATCTCCTCCTGTATTCAGACTAGAGGACCAACAGAGAACTGGATTCTTCAGCTGGACAGTTTCCCTCAATTAACTTCTTCTCTCACTCTGAAGGCTCATTTATACTCTGTGTTAAATATGGATCCGGATCCTGATGGAGCTTTCTCTCCGTACTCTGCGTTCCTCTCGTTCATAATTTGCACGTTTTTGGAAAGCTTACAGATACGGACGGGATGTAGCAATACCGCTGCAGACTGTGGGGGCAGTGCAAGACACGACAACTTCCATACGAACACAAAGAAGAAGAAGAAACAGTGGAACTTTTGGTTGGAGTTGGTTAGAAATGTTAACCATGATGTAACGTTGCCGCGGAGACAAATCATTTTACAAGTAAATACAGAACTACGAGCTCCTCCACCGCCGCCATGTTTGATTTACTTCTTACTGCCCTCTACTGGACGTGTTGCTCAACAACCAAGTCAACGAAGCTAATGTAGAGAGGTATGTGGGCAGTGACGGTTATATCGCTTGACATTTTCGGATGTAGAAGAAGAATAAATGAGCTTTAACACTCCATCACTAACATACATCACCATTACACTCACACTCATACAGGTTCACTCCAGCAGCTTTCCACTGGAGTGTATATTCAGAGCTCTGCAGGGTTTCAGGCTAAACTCTGGAAGTGTTCAGACATGACCCTGAACTCAACCCAAAAACAACCCCAAAAAACTGGGAAACTACATATACACATACAGTGAGTGTGTCTCAAACCCTAGTGAGTGTGTAAGTAGGCTGTCTAGGTAGTGAGTGTGTAAGTAGGCTGTCTAGGTAGTGAGTGTGTAAGTAGGCTGTCTAGGTAGTGAGTGTGTAAGTAGGCTGTCTAGGTAGTGAGTGTGTAAGTAGGCTGTCTAGGTAGTGAGTGTGTAAACAGATTACTGAGACGCTCTAGTTAGAGAGAGACTGCGTCACGGCTTGTTCCCGCCCACTGCAGCACGCCACCGGTGGTTTAGCTGGTTGCTAAGATACCAACCTGCATCCAAAACAATAGCCTAAAGCTTAAAAATCTGCTATCATAAATGCTAATGTCTGGAGTATAAAGTGTAAATGGTGAAGGACTCGTTACAGAGTTGATAATAAAATACTGTTCTGTGTGATTTTATGACCAGAAACACATTAAAACTCCAGAGAATCAAAATAATCACATTTTAAAAACCACTTCACTGCTCCTAGATTAGCCTGCACTGCATCATGGGATTGTCTTAGCGGCTGAGGAAGAGTTCAATACTTCTTAAAATCAGGTCTAAATAAGGTTCCTCAGTAGCAGCATGTTTAAGGTATGTAAGTATTGGGACAGTCTACATGTCGAGAGAGTATACTATAACGTAAAAGGCTGCCTATGTAGGAGCTCAGTAGGATTTGAGACACACCCGTAATCAGTGCTGTGTACTGCTGGGATCGTTTCTAAACATCTGCCCATTTAACCCAATCCGACTGTCCTACTTATACTCTAGAACAACAAAGACTTTATTAATTCTGAGAAAAGAACTGAACTGAAAACAATATAAACACACCTGCTTGTTGGAGCTCGCTGGTTTTCTTGGGGTCACTGTTCACCACTCACAGCTAGAACTGACCTTCTATAATATATCTGAATCAGAGGGTCACGCCGTGTCCACTTATATACAGACATGTGATTTCTTCTTCTGTTGGCACGGATGCCGGCAGTCACGCGCAGGCGTAACTGAAGATGTTTAGCTGTCTCCTGGACAGCACTGGTCAGAGTTTTCTCCAGCAGCGAGTCGAGCGCCAGAGCGGCGGTGGGGTGGAACGAAAGGGAAGCTTGTGAGATTCGAAATGCTTTTTTCTGAGCTGGGTAATAATCTTTGACTGGCTCTAGATCAGCACTTGATCCTCTAGCAGAGAAATGGACTCAGCCCGTGTCCAGATCATTACAGCTTGGACAGTTTCTTCTTTTTATTTTGATCCAGTGTTGAAGTGCACGCAAAGCCTGGGGTTTTTTGGTTATAGAGTTTTTTTTCTGGGATGCTGTGGTGAAGAGGAGCCTCCCTGAAGAGTCCTGCTCGTCCACAAAGGCTGTGATAAAGGATTTGGGGGGGTGGTGGTGGTGGTGGGGGGGAGGCGGTGGTTAGTTGATGATTTAGAGGAATTACTTTAGTTTGCACGGCGCGAGGGTTGGCATCGGCAATCAATGCAGCCGGTCCGCGATTGATTGCCTCGTTTATTCCAGGCAACAGGTTCCGGGCTGTCGATTGAGATCGGAGGCTGTGCGTGGGTGCCGAGGGAGGCTGATTTGGGTGGATGGCTGGTGGGTGGGAGGGTGGCCGGTGGGCGGAGGGGGTCTTTGGTCTTCTTCCCATTCCCAGATCACCGGGAGCGGCCTGAAATATTAAAGCGGCTTTACCTCCGCGCTCCAAACACGAGAACAGAACTCGCAACAGCGCGCTCTTCAATATTCATAAGCCGGCTGCTTGATAGGAGCTGCTCTCATCAGCAGGTGCATAAAACATCTCACTGTTTATAAATGATACATCCGAGAGCTCGCCTGCCTTTCTCTCTCTCTCTCTCTCTCTCCCGTCTGCGGCTCGGACGAGTGGAGCCCACCCTTTGTTTTTATTAAGGGTACCTGGCCTCTCGCCGACGGAGGAACGGGGTCAACGGTTCGTTTATGCTGCTAAATCATTGATACTCTCCCGACAGAGCAGTTTAGGAGTTCCGTGGAAGGAGGAAGCGAATCTGGGTTACGCGGAGGGAGGCAGATGGGCGGTTTGGGGCGGGAACGCTCGGCCTGATGGTTCCTGACAGGGCCACGGGATACGCACCTTCTCCTCGGCTGCTGCGCACAATCTGATATGGAAATGAAGGATCCTCGGAGCGCCGCGGCTGCTCGAGCGCCTAAACCAGACAAAACAGAGCAGATCTGGAGATTCGAGCTGAGAGACGAAGACAGCCGCGCTGTCAGGCTTCACTTCCGCGCTAGCTCACTTCAAGGACTTCTTTTAGGAAAGCGAGGCGAGACAAGGAACCCCGGAAAATCAGGGGCCAGCCAAGGATACGCTAATCCCAGCCTCGGCGGGCCGGAGCGACTGAAGAGCCGGGAAACGTTATAACGTAAAAACACTGAATTTAAAAGAGAAGATCTCGGGACGTCCCCCGTCGTTAAGCAGGGCCCCGTCAAATTAAAGCCGTGCTTTAAAAATCAATTAAGCTCAGCTGGCCGTGACGGCCGTGGGGGCCCGGACGACGAGGGGCGGGGGCGGTGGGCATAAAAGAGAATTTTTCTAATGTTTAACAATTAATTACAGACATTTCACGGGCAGGAAAGCTCGGCGCCGGCCGGGTTATCGGTTCCGGTGTCTCGGAGACGTGGAGGTAGTTTTTAGTCGGGCCCTTCCAGCTTTCCATTATCCTGCCAGCAACGCTATTAACCTCTGTCGGCTAACGCGGGGCAGCTCGGACAGCTCAGCCTGATCAAGAGTTGTGTGCTTATTTCAGTCTGCCACTCGGAACGCTGAATGCTCCAGAGAGAACAAGCCGTGCGCTTCCATCAGGTTCTGTTCTGACCTGTCGGGCCGGTCACTGCCTCAGCCTCGGTCCTCTCTCTCTCTCTCTCTCTCTCTCTCTCTCTCTCTCTCTCTCTCTCTCTCTCTCTCTCTCTCTCAGGCTGCTGCTGCTGCTGATGGATCACTTTCTCATTTCTGGCTCAAACAAAGCTCGGCGTCGTTTCCCTGCTCCCCAGTGCCACCTGCTGGCGCTCCCTTGGGCATGACGTCATCCCGAGTGTTAAAATTCAGAGCACAGGGCTGAAGCGGCGGCACCCTGTTCCGCACGTCCTGCCGGCTGATTGGTTTGCTCTCAGTGGCCAGATGGTTCAGAGCTAGTCTGTGATTTTGCAGAGATTTCGCTCACTTGTGTCGGGGAGCGAGAGCCGAGGGCCAACGCTGGATAAATAAAGACACCCTTTATTTCTGAATCGTAACCGCGGAAACTCCCAGCCTCTGATCCCGGCTCAGTCGCTCACCTCACCTTCGGGCTGATCAGGAAAGAATTCTTGATCACAAACAAAGTCACTGCAATGTTTACCTTCATGCTCAAAGTCTTATTGAAAAGTATTAGAGCAGCCAATCAATCACAATTAATTGCTTTTAGTGAACAGAACAGCTCCAGCTCTGGGATGTTGGCGGGTTTCCTCACATGGGCTCCTCACTTCAGGTCCAACATCTCTACAGGATTAAGATCTGGACTCCAAACATCAAACATTCACTTTATTCTACTTTAACCATCTTTGGTGGAAGCACTCGTGTGTTTAGGGTCTTTGTCCTGCTGTAGGACCCACATTCTCCTGAGATCTTGCTCCGGGCCAAGTCTGGAGCAATACTGGGATAACTCAAGACACACAGAGACAACCCTGAGGAAACGTACAGCTTCCGATCCTGGCTCACTCGCTCACCTGACCTTCAGGCTGATAATCCTTGATCACAAAGAAAGTCACTGCAATGTTTACCTTCACAATTACAATTCACTGCTTTTAGTTAACAGAACAGCTCCAGCTCTGGGATTTTGGTGGGTTCCTCACATGAGCTGCTCACTTCAGGTCCAACATCTCTACAGGATTAAGATCTGGACTCTGACTCGGTCACTCCAAACATACTTTATTCTTCTTTAACCATCTTTGGTAGAAACTCTTGTGTGTTTAGGGTCATTGTCCTGCTGTAGGACCCACATTCTCCTGAGATCTTGCTCTGGGCCAATACTGGGATAACTCAAGACACACAGAGACGGCCAATGAGGATACTTCCAGGGTCTGATCCTGGCTCAGTCGCTCACCTAACCTTCATACTAATGGAATAAACATACATCAGTCAGACATATGTTAGTTTCCAGTTAACCATAAACAAAGTCCTTGGAATGTTTATCTTCTGGGAACTGGAAACACAGGCAGTGTAAGCAGCCAGTACTGGTTTCCAAGCTGTTTCCTTTTTTCAATAAGCCTGAAGCTCAAACTCGTTCTTCCACCAGAGTCTGAACTCACTTCTGATGAAACTGTTGTAGGTGCTGCTTTTATCTTCGCTCTGAGCCGAGCGTGTGGGAAGAGGGAGCCTCCAGAAAGTCCAGGCTGGCTCCACACAGAGAGTCCACCTGCAGGTGGAGCTCTTTCCTGCATCATTGTGACCACCTTCTCACAGATGAGCACCGGGGCTGCTGGTGGAGATCCAGTGAAGATGATCCAGGGACGAGCACAGAGGTAGCAGAAGTGAGGAGACGATTCGGAGCTCAGAAATCCTGAAACTGGTGGAACTGCGACGCAACGACTGACAAAAGCTTTGATGAATTCAGCCAGTAATGAGATGCAAAGCCTTTTAAAATCTGACACCAATACATCTCTCTCTCTCTGTCTGTCTCTCTGTGTGTCTCTATATCTCTCGCCCTCTCTATATCTCTCTCTCTCACCCCCCCCACAGGAAGACGAGTGGGTGCCAGTTTGAAAGAGATGGCTGTGTAATTCTCTGCAGACTGGCAGTGTTGGATTTGCCTCCGTATGTAAATGTCTCTTTTGATCTTTCCCTCCGTCGCCGTGGCTGCGAGCGCGTGGAACACACAGCCAAACCCGTGTCCCTCTCAACAGCGCCGTGTACTCCGGTTCATCTGCGGCGGCGTCTCTGATTTAGCCGTTACGATCCCGCCGAGAGCCAATTACACAGACTGTGTGTATAATTCAAGTGCGTCCTAATAGACTAATTAATCCCGCATGAAAGAGTGAAATAAAGCGCGTATTTGTGAAACGTGTCATGCATTTCATTACAATAATTGGTCTTTGCTTAGCAAATCTTTAGCCAGTTTCCCTTGACAACAGTGCGCACCATGCTGTGTTTATTTATTTATTTATTTATTTATTTATTTATTTGTTTTAAACTGGATCAGACTTACAACCTCTTTTTATTTGGCTGTGACATGAAATGCTTTAAGTTTCTTTTATGTTTAAGGGCCACAATGGCTCTCTAAATATAAACACATCACTCTCTCACTCTTTCACCATTTCTGTGTGTTTCTGTTCATATTCACACTGAAAACATTGACAGTTGATTAAAGCTCCGTCCCAGTATTTACAGGAGGAAGCTGTTTATTGACAGAAATGATTAGCCCCAACAATTAAAGCAGTCAATCACAACTAATTGCTTTTAGTTTTGCTTAAAAGTTTGTGGAAGTTTTAGATTTTCTATATTTTTACATAAAAATACACTAAATTATAATCAGACTTTTATAAGAAGCTTTAAGTAGATAAAAAGAATCTGATTACAAATTTCTACACGTTTATGTTTTGATGTAAATGGTCAGTGTGTGTGTGTGAGCGTGAGAGTGTGTGTGTGTGAGGGTGAGAGCGTGTGTGTGTGAGGGTGAGAGTGTGTGTGTGTGAGGGTGAGAGTGTGTGTGTGTGTGAGAGGGTGAAAGTGAGTGTGTGTGATAGTGTGTTTGTGTGTGAGAGGGTGAGTGTATATGGTAGTGGTTAGTACGGTGGTGTAGTGGTTAGTATGGTGGTGTAGTGGTTAGTAAGGTGGTGTAGTGGTTAGTATGGTGGTGTAGTGGTTAGTATGGTGGTGTAGTGGTCAGTATGGTGGTGTAGTGGTCAGTATGGTGGTGTAGTGGTTAGTAAGGTGGTGTAGTGGTTAGTATGGTGGTGTAGTGGTTAGTATGGTGGTGTAGTGGTTAGTACGGTGGTGTAGTGGTTAGTACGGTGGTGTAGTGGTTAGTAAGGTGGTGTAGTGGTTAGTATGGTGGGTGTAGTGGTTAGTACGGTGGTGTAGTGGTTAGTACGGTGGTGTAGTGGTTAGTACGGTGGTGTAGTGGTTAGTATGGTGGTGTAGTGGTTAGTAAGGTGGTGTAGTGGTTAGTATGGTGGTGTAGTGGTCAGTATGGTGGTGTAGTGGTTAGTAAGGTGGTGTAGTGGTTAGTATGGTGGTGTAGTGGTTAGTATGGTGGTGTAGTGGTTAGTATGGTGGTGTAGTGGTTAGTACGGTGGTGTAGTGGTTAGTATGGTGGTGTAGTGGTTGGTACGGTGGTGTAGTGGTCGGTATGATGGTGTAGTGGTCAGTATGGTGGTGTAGTGGTTAGTATGGTGGTGTAGTGGTTAGTATGGTGGTGTAGTGGTTAGTATGGTGGTGTAGTGGTTAGTACGGTGGTGTAGTGGTTAGTACGGTGGTGTAGTGGTTAGTATGGTGGTGTAATGGTTAGTACGTTGGTGTAGTGGTTAGTATGGTGGTGTAGTGGTCAGTATGGTGGTGTAGTGGTTAGTATGGTGGTGTAGTGGTTAGTATGGTGGTGTAGTGGTTATTATAATGGTGTAGTGGTTAGTACGGTGGTGTAATGGTTAGTATGGTGGTGTAATGGTTAGTATGGTGGTGTAGTGGTTAGTATGGTGATGTAGTGGTTAGTATGGTGGTGTAATGGTTAGTACGTTGGTGTAGTGGTTAGTATGGTGGTGTAGTGGTCAGTATGGTGGTGTAGTGGTTAGTATGGTGGTGTAGTGGTCAGTATGGTGGTGTAGTGGTTAGCATGGTGGTGTAGTGGTCAGTACGGTGGTGTAGTGGTTAGTACGGTGGTGTAGTGGTTACTATGGTGGTGTAATGTTAGTATGGTGGTGTAGTTGTTAGTATGGTGGTGTAGTGGTTAGTATGGTGGTGCAGTGGTCAGTACGGTGGTGTAGTGGTCAGTATGGTGGTGTAGTGGTCAGTACGGTGGTGTAGTGGTTAGTACGGTGGTGTAGTGGTTAGTATGGTGGTGTAATGGTTAGTATGGTGGTGTAGTGGTTAGTACGGTGGTGTAGTGGTTAGTATGGTGGTGTAATGGTTAGAATGGTGGTGTAATGGTTAGTATGGTGGTGTAGTGGTTAGTATGGTGGTGTAGTGGTTAGTATGGTGGTGTAATGGTTAGTACGTTGGTGTAGTGGTTAGTATGGTGGTGTAGTGGTCAGTATGGTGGTGTAGTGGTTAGTATGGTGGTGTAGTGGTTAGTACGGTGGTGTAGTGGTTATTATAATGGTGTAGTGGTTAGTACGGTGGTGTAGTGGTTAGTATGGTGGTGTAGTGGTTATTATAGTGGTGTAGTGGTTAGTACGGTGGTGTAGTGGTTATTATAATGGTGTAGTGGTTAGTACGGTGGTGTAGTGGTTAGTATGGTGGTGTAGTGGTCAGTATGGTGGTGTAGTGGTTAGTGCGGTGGTGTAGTGGTTAGTATGGTGGTGTAGTGGTTAGTATGGTGGTGTAGTGGTCAGTATGGTGGTGTAGTGGTTAGCATGGTGGTGTAGTGGTCAGTACGGTGGTGTAGTGGTTAGTACGTTGGTGTAGTGGTTAGCAGGTTGGTGTAGTGGTCAGTAAGGTGGTGTAGTGGTCAGTATGGTGGTGTAGTGGTTAGTATGGTGGTGTAGTGGTTAGTATGGTGGTGTAGTGGTTAGTATGATGGTGTAGTGGTTAGTATGGTGGTGTAGTGGTCAGTATGGTGGTGTAGTGGTCAGTATGGTGGTGTAGTGGTTAGTATGGTGGTGTAGTGGTCATTATGGTGGTGTAGTGGTTAGTATGGTGGTGTAGTGGTTAGTATGGTGGTGTAGTGGTTAGTACGGTGGTGTAGTGGTTAGTATGATGGTGTAGTGGTTAGTATGGTGGTGTAGTGGTTATTATAATGGTGTAGTGGTTAGTACGGTGGTGTAGTGGTCAGTATGGTGGTGTAGTGGTCAGTATGGTGGTGTAGTGGTTAGTACGGTGGTGTAGTGGTCAGTACGGTGGTGTAGTGGTTAGTATGGTGGTGTAGTGGTTAGTATGGTGGTGTAGTGGTTAGCATGGTGGTGTAGTGGTCAGTACGGTGGTGTAGTGGTTAGTATGGTGGTGTAGTGGTCAGTATGGTGGTGTAATGTTTAGTACGGTGGTGTAGTGGTTAGTACGGTGGTGTAGTGGTAAGTATGTGGTTGTAGTGGTCAGTATGGTGGTGTAGTGGTTAGTACGTTGGTGTAGTGGTTAGCATGGTGGTGTAGTGGTCAGTACGGTGGTGTAGTGGTCAGTAAGGTGGTGTAGTGGTTAGTATAGTGGTGTAGTGGTTAGTATGGTGGTGTAGTGGTTAGTATGATGGTGTAGTGGTTAGTATGGTGGTGTAGTGGTCAGTATGGTGGTGTAGTGGTCAGTATGGTGGTGTAGTGGTTAGTATGGTGGTGTAGTGGTTAGTATGGTGGTGTAGTGGTTAGTATGATGGTGTAGTGGTTAGTATGGTGGTGTAGTGGTCAGTATGGTGGTGTAGTGGTTTAGTATGGTGGTGTAGTGGTCAGTACGGTGGTGTAGTGGTTAGTACGGTGGTGTAGTGGTTAGTATGGTGGGTGTAGTGGTCAGTATGGTGGTGTAGTGGTTAGTACGTTGGTGTAGTGTTAGCAGGTTGGTGTAGTGGTCAGTACGGTGGTGTAGTGGTCAGTAAGGGTGGTGTAGGTGGTCAGTATGGTGGTGTAGTGGTTAGTATGGTGGTGTAGTGGTTAGAATGGTGGTGTAGTGGTTAGTATGATGGTGTAGTGGTTAGTATGGTGGTGTAGTGGTCAGTATGGTGGTGTAGTGGTCAGTATGGTGGTGTAGTGGTCAGTATGGTGGTGTAGTGGTCAGTATGGTGGTGTAGTGGTTAGTACGGTGGTGTAGTGGTCAGTACGGTGGTGTAGTGGTTAGTATGGTGGTGTAGTGGTTAGTATGGTGGTGTAGTGGTTAGCATGGTGGTGTAGTGGTCAGTACGGTGGTGTAGTGGTTAGTATGGTGGTGTAGTGGTCAGTATGGTGGTGTAATGTTTAGTACGGTGGTGTAGTGGTTAGTACGGTGGTGTAGTGGTTAGTATGGTGGTGTAGTGGTCAGTATGGTGGTGTAATGGTTAGTATGGTGGTGTAGTGGTTAGTATGGTGGTGTAGTGGTTAGTACGTTGGTGTAGTGGTTAGCATGGTGGTGTAGTGGTCAGTACGGTGGTGTAGTGGTCAGTAAGGTGGTGTAGTGGTCAGTATGGTGGTGTAGTGGTTAGTATGGTGGTGTAGTGGTTAGTATGGTGGTGTAGTGGTCAGTATGGTGGTGTAGTGGTTAGTACGGTGGTGTAGTGGTTAGTATGGTGGTGTAGTGGTCAGTATGGTGGTGTAGTGGTTAGTACGTTGGTGTAGTGGTTAGCATGGTGGTGTAGTGGTCAGTACGGTGGTGTAGTGGTCAGTAAGGTGGTGTAGTGGTCAGTATGGTGGTGTAGTGGTTAGTATGGTGGTGTAGTGGTTAGTATGGTGGTGTAGTGGTTAGTATGGTGGTGTAGTGGTTAGTATGGTGGTGTAGTGATTAGTATGGTGGTGTAGTGGTCAGTATGGTGGTGTAGTGGTTAGTATGGTGGTGTAGTGGTTAGTATGGTGGTGTAGTGGTCAGTATGGTGGTGTAGTGGTTAGTATGGTGGTGTAGTGGTCAGTATGGTGGTGTAGTGGTTAGTATGGTGGTGTAGTGGTCAGTACGGTGGTGTAGTGGTTAGTATGGTGGTGTAGTGGTTAGTACGGTGGTGTAGTGGTTAGTATGGTGGTGTAGTGGTTAGTATGGTGGTGTAGTGGTTAGTACGGTGGTGTAGTGGTCAGTATGGTGGTGTAGTGGTTAGTATGGTGGTGTAGTGGTTAGTATGGTGGTGTAGTGGTTAGTATGGTGGTGTAGTGGTTAGTATGGTGGTGTAGTGGTTAGTACGGTGGTGTAGTGGTTAGTACGGTGGTGTAGTGGTTAGTATGGTGGTGTAGTGGTTAGTACGGTGGTGTAGTGGTCAGTATGGTGGTGTAGTGGTTAGTATGGTGGTGTAGTGGTTAGTATGGTGGTGTAGTGGTTAGTATGGTGGTGTAGTGGTTAGTATGGTGGTGTAGTGGTTAGTATGGTGGTGTAGTGGTCAGTATGGTGGTGTAGTGGTTAGTATGGTGGTGTAGTGGTTAGTATGGTGGTGTAGTGGTTAGTACGGTGGTGTAGTGGTTAGTATGGTGGTGTAGTGGTCAGTATGGTGGTGTAGTGGTTAGTATGGTAGTGTAGTGGTTAGTATGGTGGTGTAGTGGTCAGTATGGTGGTGTAGTGGTCAGTATGGTGGTGTAGTGGTTAGTACGGTGGTGTAGTGGTTAGTACTGCTGGAGTCCACGGCGGCAGACTGATCTGACAGTGAGCTGCTTTACTCAGCGCTCGCTGCTCCACACACTTCCAGTGTTTAACTGAATATTAATCATCATTCTGCTGAACGTACTGCTGCAGTGAGTTAATATTAATTATAATTCTGAAGTGTGAGCAGAGAGCGAGTCTCTGGAGCTGCAGGAGAGACTACAGCAGAACAAAGATCTGTTTTCTTCTCACACGTATTAAGTTACCACATTATTTGGGAATGAAGCTGCTTCCTCCTTATGAATTATGTAATGTGTTAAAATTAGCATAGTTTTAATAGTTTGACTGCTGTCTGGATAGTTTTGGTTGGTGACACTGAGGTGCTTAAACACTCCAGCAGCAGCACTGCTGGGTCTGATCCACTCACACCAGCACAACACATACTAACACTTTTCCTGTATGGTCAGTGGATCTGATACAACGGACAGCGTGTGTAAATAAAAGAAGGTGGTTTTAATGCTATGGCTGATGAGTATATCTATAAATATACATGATAGGTGTTAGTACTGTGTGTAGTACTGAGAGGTGTTAGTACTGTGTGTAGTACTGTGTGTAGTACTGAGAGGTGTTAGTACTGTGTATATTATTGAGAGGTGTTAGTACTGTGTATAGTACTGAGAGGTGTTAGTACTGTGTATAGTACTGAGAGGTGTTAGTACTGTGTATAGTATTGAGAGGTGTTAGTACTGTGTATAGTACTGAGAGGTGTTAGTACTGTGTATAGTACTGAGAGGTGTTAGTACTGTGTATAGTACTGAGAGGTGTTAGTACTGTGTGTAGTACTGAGAGGTGTTAGTACTGTGTATATTACTGAGAGGTGTTAGTACTGTGTGTAGCACTGAGAGGTGTTAATACTGTGTGTAGTACTGAGAGGTGTTAATACTGTGTTTAGTACTGAGAGGTGTTAGTACTGTGTGTAGTACTGAGAGGTGTTAGTACTGTGTATATTACTGAGAGGTGTTAGTACTGTGTATATTATTGAGAGGTGTTAGTACTGTGTATAGTACTGAGAGGTGTTAGTACTGTGTGTAGTACTGAGAGGTGTTAGTACTGTGTGTAGTACTGAGAGGTGTTAGTACTGTGTATAGTACTGAGAGGTGTTAGTACTGTGTATAGTATTGAGAGGTGTTAGTACTGTGTATAGTACTGAGAGGTGTTAGTACTGTGTATAGTATTGAGAGGTGTTAGTACTGTGTATAGTACTGAGAGGTGTTAGTACTGTGTGTAGTACTGAGAGGTGTTAGTACTGTGTGTAGTACTGAGAGGTGTTAGTACTGTGTATAGTACTGAGAGGTGTTAGTACTGTGTATAGTATTGAGAGGTGTTAGTACTGTGTATAGTACTGAGAGGTGTTAGTACTGTGTGTAGTACTGAGAGGTGTTAGTACTGTGTGTAGTACTGAGAGGTGTTAGTACTGTGTATATTACTGAGAGGTGTTAATACTGTGTGTAGTACTGAGAGGTGTTAGTACTGTGCGTAGTACTGAGAGGTGTTAATACTGTGTGTAGTACTGAGAGGTGTTAGTACTGTGTATAGTACTGAGAGGTGTTAGTACTGTGTATAGTACTGAGAGGTGTTAATACTGTGTGTAGTACTGAGAGGTGTTAGTACTGTGTGTAGTACTGAGAGGTGTTAGTACTGTGTGTAGTACTGAGAGGTGTTAGTACTGTGTGTAGTACTGAGAGGTGTTAATACTGTGTGTAGTACTGAGAGGTGTTAGTACTGTGTGTAGTACTGAGAGGTGTTAGTACTGTGTGTAGTACTGAGAGGTGTTAGTACTGTGTATAGTACTGAGAGGTGTTAGTACTGTGTATAGTACTGAGAGGTGTTAGTACTGTGTGTAGTACTGAGAGGTGTTAGTACTGTGTATATTACTGAGAGGTGTTAGTACTGTGTGTAGTACTGAGAGGTGTTAGTACTGTGTGTAGTACTGAGAGGTGTTAGTACTGTGTGTAGTACTGAGAGGTGTTAATACTGTGTGTAGCACTGAGAGGTGTTAGTACTGTGTGTAGCACTGAGAGGTGTTAATACTGTGTGTAGTACTGAGAGGTGTTAATACTGTGTGTAGTACTGAGAGGTGTTAGTACTGTGTGTAGTACTGAGAGGTGTTAATACTGTGTGTAGTACTGAGAGGTGTTAATACTGTGTGTAGTACTGAGAGGTGTTAGTACTGTGAGAGGTGTTAGTACTGTGTGTAGTACTGAGAGGTGTTAGTACTGTGTATAGTACTGAGAGGTGTTAGTACTGTGTGTAGTACTGAGAGGTGTTAGTACTGTGTGTAGTACTGAGATGTGTTAGTACTGTGTATAGTACTGAGAGGTGTTAGTACTGTGTTTAGTACTGAGAGGTGTTAGTACTGTGTATAGTACTGAGAGGTGTTAGTACTGTGTGTAGTACTGAGAGGTGTTAGTACTGTGTATAGTACTGAGAGGTGTTAATACTGTGTGTAGTACTGAGAGGTGTTAGTACTGTGTATAGTACTGAGAGGTCTTAGTACTGTGTATAGTACTGAGAGGTGTTAGTACTGTGTATAGTACTGAGAGGTGTTAGTACTGTGTGTAGTACTGAGAGGTGTTAGTACTGTGTGTAGTACTGAGAGGTGTTAGTACTGTGTATAGTACTGAGAGGTGTTAGTACTGTGTGTAGTACTGAGAGGTGTTAGTACTGTGTATAGTACTGAGAGGTGTCAGTACTGTGTGTAGTACTAAGAGGTGTTAGTACTGTGTGTAGTACTGAGAGGTGTCAGTACTGTGTATAGTACTGAGAGGTGTTGGTACTGTGTATAGTACTGAGAGGTGGCAGTACTGTGTGTAGTACTGAGAGGTGTCAGTACTGTGTATAGTACTGAGAGGTGTCAGTACTGTGTGTAGTACTGAGAGGTGTTAGTACTGTGTATAGTACTGAGAGGTGTCAGTACTGTGTATAGTACTGAGAGGTGTTAGTACTGTGTATAGTACTGAGAGGTGTCAGTACTGTGTGTAGTACTGAGAGGTGTCAGTACTGTGTATAGTACTGAGAGGTGTCGGTACTGTGTATAGTACTGAGAGGTGGCAGTACTGTGTGTAGTACTGAGAGGTGTCAGTACTGTGTATAGTACTGAGAGGTGTCAGTACTGTGTATAGTACTGAGAGGTGTTAGTACTGTGTATAGTACTGAGAGGTGTTAGTACTGTGTATAGTATTGAGAGGTGTTAGTACTGTGTATAGTACTGAGAGGTGTTAGTACTGTGTGTAGTACTGAGAGGTGTTAGTACTGTGTGTAGTACTGAGAGGTGTTAATACTGTGTGTAGTACTGAGAGGTGTTAGTACTGTGTATATTACTGAGAGGTGTTAATACTGTGTGTAGTACTGAGAGGTGTTAGTACTGTGTGTAGTACTGAGAGGTGTTAGTACTGTGTATAGTACTGAGAGGTGTTAATACTGTGTGTAGTACTGAGAGGTGTTAGTACTGTGTATAGTACTGAGAGGTGTTAATACTGTGTGTAGTACTGAGAGGTGTTAGTACTGTGTATAGTACTGAGAGGTGTTAATACTGTGTGTAGTACTGAGAGGTGTTAGTACTGTGTGTAGTACTGAGAGGTGTTAGTACTGTGTATAGTACTGAGAGGTGTTAGTACTGTGTATAGTATTGAGAGGTGTTAGTACTGTGTATAGTACTGAGAGGTGTTAGTACTGTGTGTAGTACTGAGAGGTGTTAGTACTGTGTGTAGTACTGAGAGGTGTTAGTACTGTGTATATTACTGAGAGGTGTTAATACTGTGTGTAGTACTGAGAGGTGTTAGTACTGTGTATATTACTGAGAGGTGTTAATACTGTGTGTAGTACTGAGAGGTGTTAGTACTGTGTGTAGTACTGAGAGGTGTTAGTACTGTGTATAGTACTGAGAGGTGTTAATACTGTGTGTAGTACTGAGAGGTGTTAGTACTGTGTATAGTACTGAGAGGTGTTAATACTGTGTGTAGTACTGAGAGGTGTTAGTACTGTGTATAGTACTGAGAGGTGTTAATACTGTGTGTAGTACTGAGAGGTGTTAGTACTGTGTGTAGTACTGAGAGGTGTTAGTACTGTGTATAGTTCTGAGAGGTGTTAATACTGTGTGTAGTACTGAGAGGTGTTAGTACTGTGTATAGTACTGAGAGGTGTTAGCACTGTGTGTAGTACTGAGAGGTGTTAGTACTGTGTGTAGTACTGAGAGGTGTTAGTACTGTGTATAGTATCGAGAGGTGTTAGTACTGTGTGTAGTACTGAGAGGTGTTAGTACTGTTTGTAGTACTGAGAGGTGTTAGTACTGTGTATATTACTGAGAGGTGTTAGTACTGTGTGTAGTACTGAGAGGTGTTAGTACTGTGTGTAGTACTGAGAGGTGTTAGTACTGTGTATAGTACTGAGAGGTGTTAGTACTGTGTGTAGTACTGAGAGGTGTTAGTACTGTGTATAGTACTGAGAGGTGTTAGTACTGTGTGTAGTACTGATAGGTGTTAGTACTGTGTATAGTACTGAGAGGTGTTAATACTGTGTGTAGTACTGAGAGGTGTTAGTACTGTGTGTAGTACTGAGAGGTGTCAGTACTGTGTATAGTACTGAGAGGTGTTGGTACTGTGTATAGTACTGAGAGGTGTTAGCACTGTGTGTAGTACTGAGAGGTGTTAGTACTGTGTATAGTACTGAGAGGTGTTAGTACTGTGTATAGTACTGAGAGGTGTTAGTACTGTGTATAGTACTGAGAGGTGTTAGTACTGTGTATAGTACTGAGAGGTGTTAGTACTGTGTATAGTACTGAGAGGTGTTAGTACTGTGTATAGTACTGAGAGGTGTTAGTACTGTGTGTAGTACTGAGAGGTGTTAGTACTGTGTATAGTACTGAGAGGTGTTGGTACATTGTATAGTACTGAGAGGTGTTAGTACTGTGTGTAGTACTGAGAGGTGTTAGTACTGTGTATAGTACTGAGAGGTGTTGGTACTGTGTATAGTACTGAGAGGTGTTAGTACTGTGTGTAGTATTGAGAGGTGTTAGTACTGTGTATAGTACTGAGAGGTGTTAGTACTGTGTGTAGTACTGAGAGGTGTTAGTACTGTGTGTAGTACTGAGAGGTCTTAGTACTGTGTGTACTACTGAGAGGTGTTAGTACTGTGTATAGTACTGAGAGGTGTTAGTACTGTGTGTAGTACTGAGAGGTGTTAGTACTGTGTGTAGTACTGAGAGGTGTTAGTACTGTGTATAGTACTGAGAGGTGTTAGTACTGTGTATAGTACTGAGAGGTGTTAGTACTGTGTATAGTACTGAGAGGTGTTAGTACTGTGTGTAGTACTGAGAGGTGTTAGTACTGTGTGTAGTATTGAGAGGTGTTAGTACTGTGTATAGTACTGAGAGGTGTTAGTACTGTGTATAGTACTGAGAGGTGTTAGTACTGTGTGTAGTACTGAGAGGTGTTAGTACTGTGTGTGGTACTGAGAGGTGTTAGTACTGTGTGTAGTATTGAGAGGTGTTAGTACTGTGTATAGTACTGAGAGGTTTTAGTACTGTGTGTAGTACTGAGAGGTGTTAGTACTGTGTGTAGTACTGAGAGGTGTTAGTACTGTGTATAGTACTGAGAGGTGTTAGTACTGTGTGTAGTACTGAGAGGTGTTAGTACTGTGTGTAGTACTGAGAGGTGTTAGTACTGTGTATAGTACTGAGAGGTGTTAGTACTGTGTGTAGTACTGAGAGGTGTTAGTACTGTGTGTAATATTAAGAGGTGTTAGTACTGTGTATAGTACTGAGAGGTGTTAGTACTGTGTGTAGTACTGAGAGGTGTTAGTACTGTGTGTAGTACTGAGAGGTGTTAGTACTGTGTGTAGTACTGAGAGGTGTTAGTATTGTGTATAGTACTGAGAGGTGTTAGTACTGTGTATAGTACTGAGAGGTGTTAGTACTGTGTGTAGTACTGAGAGGTGTTAGTACTGTGTGTAGTACTGAGAGGTGTTAGTACTGTGTGTAGTACTGAGAGGTGTTAGTACTGTGTATAGTACTGAGAGGTGTTAGTACTGTGTATAGTACTGAGAGGTGTTAGTACTGTGTATAGTACTGAGAGGTGTTAGTACTGTGTGTAGTACTGAGAGGTGTTAGTACTGTGTATAGTACTGAGAGGTGTTAGTACTCTGTGTAGTACTGAGAGGTGTTAGTACTGTGTATAGTACTGAGAGGTGTTAGTACTGTGTGTAGTACTGAGAGGTGTTAGTACTGTGTGTAATATTGAGAGGTGTTAGTACTGTGTATAGTACTGAGGGGTGTTAGTACTGTGTGTAGTACTGAGAGGTGTTAGTACTGTGTGTAGTACTGAGAGGTGTTAGTACTGTGTGTAGTACTGAGAGGTGTTAGTACTGTGTATAGTACTGAGAGGTGTTAGTGCTGTGTATATTACTGAGAGGTGTTAGTACTGTGTGTAGTACTGAGAGGTGTTAGTACTGTGTGTAGTACTGAGAGGTGTTAGTACTGTGTGTAATATTGAGAGGTGTTAGTACTGTGTATAGTACTGAGAGGTGTTAGTACTGTGTATAGTACTGAGAGGTGTTAGTACTGTGTGTAGTACTGAGAGGTGTTAGTACTGTGTGTAGTACTGAGAGGTGTTAGTACTGTGTATAGTACTGAGAGGTGTTAGTACTGTGTGTAGTACTGAGAGGTGTTAGTACTGTGTGTAATATTAAGAGGTGTTAGTACTGTGTATAGTACTGAGAGGTGTTAGTACTGTGTATAGTACTGAGGGGTGTTAGTACTGTTTATAGTACTGAGAGGTGTTAGTACTGTGTATAGTACTGAGGGGTGTTAGTACTGTTTATAGTACTGAGAGGTGTTAGTACTGTGTGTAGTACTGAGAGGTGTTAGTACTGTGTATAGTACTGAGAGGTGTTAGTACTGTGTATAGTACTGAGGGGTGTTAGTACTGTTTATAGTACTGAGAGGTGTTAGTACTGTGTATAGTACTGAGGGTTGTTAGTACTGTTTATAGTACTGAGAGGTGTTAGTACTGTGTGTAGTACTGAGAGGTGTTAGTACTGTGTGTAGTACTGAGAGGTGTTAGTACTGTGTGTAGTACTGAGAGGTGTTAGTACTGTGTGTAATATTAAGAGGTGTTAGTACTGTGTATAGTACTGAGAGGTGTTAGTACTGTGTGTAGTACTGAGAGGTGTTAGTACTGTGTATAGTACTGAGGGGTGTTAGTACTGTTTATAGTACTGAGAGGTGTTAGTACTGTGTGTAGTACTGAGAGGTGTTAGTACTGTGTATAGTACTGAGAGGTGTTAGTACTGTGGGGATCAGTCAGGGTTTTAACACCTTCACGTCTGCTGCTTACTGTGGCTCATAAGCCCTACTGGGGGATGTGGGGGGGAGGAGGTGTTATGGAGTGAGAGGGGGCTGAAGAAGAGGTGGGGGGGGGGTATGAAGGGCCCGGCGGGGTGGTGGATTGGCCATGTGTGGGCTGGAGGGTATGGTGCTGGGGGTGTTAACCAGCCCCCCACAACCCCCCTGTGGGGAACATTTGGCTGTCAGAGTTTCAGAAAAACAACAACTAATATGAAACTCCACCTCAGGGACCCCAGTGAGTTGAGGTCATTCAGTAATTATCCTGAAGAGATTCTGATTAGAGATCGATGTTGTTAATGATCGAGAGATGTAATAAAACAAACAAACTAATATTTAAATATATGTTAATGTATATTTAAACATTATTATATTCACTGTATGTGGAAAACGAGTAAGAGAATAGTAAAGAAATCTGCTACGAGTAGGTTTAAACCAGTACTTTATAATAACAGTGTGATTTTATTAACAACATTTACAAAGTTATTTACATCAAAATAGCAAACATTACAGTTTCAGTCATCACTCTCAAAAGAAAACATCTCTAGTTTTGTTGATATTCATTTTTAGAATTAGCCACATGCGTTTGTACACAGTGGAATATGACCTCCACATTTAACCCATCCGTCGAGTGAAACACCCACTTATACTCATACACACTAGGGGGCAGTGAGCACACCTGCCCGGAGCGGTGGGCAGCCCTATCCACGGCACCCGGACAGCAGTGGGGGGTAATTTTTTTTAAACAGCAATGATACTCAATAAGGTGTATCCAAACTTTTGACTGATATTGATAATCCTAATTTACTCTATTATTAATATTAGTAGTATCACTAGTGAAAATCAGAATTTTGGAGACACTTTGAAATATAGATATGAAACATAGAAATAAAATAATTCAGATTAAATTAAACGAAGTCTGTGAACTTAGTCATGTGACGACAGTTTGAATGATAATTTTAAAAACACCTCTTTGGCTCATTTCCCACCTGAAACTGACCTTCTTTGAGCTCCAGGACTGGTCAGTCAGAAACCCTGTGCAGTAAAAGAGCTTCAGTGTTGAAAGTTTAATAGGATATTTTCTATAATATAATAATACGTACTATAATTAAATGATGAAAGGAGCTTATTATGACAGATAATCAGGATAATATCAGATAATATTCAGGCTGGACCTTGTTAGAAAACGTCTCACTGACCACTTCCATTTTCATCAACATCATCAGAGGCTTCAGAAGCTGCACACACTTCAAAACCAGATCTGGGCCTTTACAGAGATCACAGAATATTATCAGTGACTGGAGCCCAGTCACACCATACAGACCATACACACTCCACACAGACACTGAGACACCATACACACTCCACACAGACACTGAGAGACCATACACACTCCACACAGACACTGAGAGACCATACACACTCCACACAGACACTGAGACACCATACACACTCCACACAGACACTGAGACACCATACACACTCCACACAGACACTGAGAGACCATACACACTCCACACAGACACTGAGAGACCATACACACTCCACACAGACACTGAGACACCATACACACTCCACACAGACACTGAGACACCATACACACTCCACACAGACACTGGGAGACCATACACACTCCACACAGACACTGAGAGACCATACACACTCCACACAGACACTGAGACACCATACACACTCCACACAGACACTGAGAGACCATACACACTCCACACAGACACTGAGACACCATACACACTCCACACAGACACTGGGAGACCATACACACTCCACACAGACACTGAGACACCATACACACTCCACACAGACACCGAGACACCATACACACTCCACACAGACACTGAGAGACCATACACACTCCACACAGACACTGAGACACCATACACACTCCACACAGACACTGGGAGACCATACACACTCCACACAGACACTGAGACACCATACACACTCCACACAGACACTGAGACACCATACACACTCCACACAGACACTGAGAGACCATACACACTCCACACAGACACTGAGACACCATACACACTCCACACAGACACTGAGAGACCATACACACTCCACACAGACACTGGGAGACCATACACACTCCACACAGACACTGAGAGACCATACACACTCCACACAGACACTGAGACACCATACACACTCCACACAGACACTGGGAGACCATACACACTCCACACAGACACTGGGACACCATACACACTCCACACAGACACTGAGAGACCATACACACTCCACACAGACACTGAGACACCATACACACTCCACACAGACACTGATAGACCATACACACTCCACACAGACACTGAGAGACCATACACACTCCACACAGACACTGGGAGACCGTACACACTCCACACAGACACTGGGAGACCATATACACTCCACACAGACACTGGGAGACCATAAACACTCCACACAAACACTGGGAGAACATACACACTCCACACAGACACTGGGAGACCGTACACACTCCACACAGACACTGGGAGACCATACAAACTCCACACAGACACTGGGAGATCATACACACTCCACACAGACACTGGGAGACCATACACACTCCACACAGACACTGGGAGACCATACACACTCCACACAGACACTGGGAGACCATACACACTCCACACAGACACTGGGAGACCGTACACACTCCACACAGACACTGGGAGACCATACACACTCCACACAGACACTGGGAGACCATACACACTCCACACAGACACTGGGAGACCGTACACACTCCACACAGACACTGGGAGACCAGACACACTCCACACTTCAGTGTTTACTTATGCACTAGTGCACACACATAAAAATAAATAAGTAATATTCAGATAAAGTAACATATTTGTATTATTATAAATTTTATAAATCAGAATTTCTAAACTAATAAGATTAGGTTTGATTAATTTAACATATCACTTTAAATTCATTCACTTTAAAGGTCAATCATTAAATAAAGAAAACGAGCAAACAGAATATCAGAGATGTGTCTAATCTCGAACCTGATGACTCCCCCGTGTACGTGAGCCGAGCGCCGGGCTGCGTGGAGCGACTCTCCAGCTTCGGAGACGCTGTGTGCCAGCAGTAATGGAGAAATATCTGAGCTAAAGCCTCCTCATCCTGCTGCTCCTTATTTTAATCACTGCTAAATGTCTTAATAGCTCACCAGATGGCCGGGCTTGTTAGCGCGCGCTAATGTTCTTAGTCTCATCACGCATGTCTTAATCAAGCTGTGATCTGCCTTTAATAACACTTCTTAGCTGACAAACACCGATCTGGACCCAAACAGGCCGTCTGAATCAGATGCAGGAGCTCAAAGGAGGCCAGATTGATAATAACACTCGTGTCTGAAAGCTAATGCTGTTAGTCTCGGTTTTAAACGAGCGGGGCAGATTAACGAGGCCCGCTCCACCAAACAGAATCATCCTGACATCCAAAATAACTCTCACACACTCAAAGCCCTAATAGATATAAATGTTCATGCGTGCAGCCTGGGATACTAGACCGCCGAGCTCCACAGGCTAACGTCCAGCACAATGAGGATCAGACTGGATGTTCAGAGGTCTGCTCTCGGCCTGGGAGGCGACACCTGCACCAGAGACCAGCAGATAGAGCCCTTAAGCTGCTTTGCAGGCAAACAACTCATTTACTCTAATTGTTTCGCATTAGAGCTCAAACACCTTCACATGAGCGGCCAAAGTCTGGATTTGGACACCCGGCTGGACCCTTAAGCTTCAGATCTTACTGTCCTCCCTGCAGAAGGAAGGAGGAACATCAAGCTGAGATCAATTAGCAAATGTAATTTGAGGATAAGCTGATCTCCGCAAGCATCTCCGCACAGACAGACGCTCAGGAATAATAATCAGGAGAATATCGGGGTGGACTCGTACTTATAGGCCAGTTTAGTTTCTTGAAACTCACATGAAGCTAAATTTCTCCTGCAGTTCACTTAAAAGCTCATCTCGGTTAAATGAGGTTCATGAAACAGCTAAACAAACCAGAGAATTTTAATTTTAAATATATATATATAGTATTTGCTTGTGTGTCTTCACATACATATGAACTCGAGTGACGTCCCGTTCTTAGTCCATAGGGTTTAATATGATGTCGGCCCAACCTTTGCAGCTGTAACAGCTTCAGTTCTTCTGGGAAGGCTCTCCACACGGTTTAGGAGAGTGTTTATGGGAATGTTTGACTGGACTGTTCCTCCAGAAGACCATCTGTGAGGTCAGACACTGATGTTGGACGAGAAGGCCTGGCTCACAGTCTCCACTCTAATTCATCCCAAAGGTGTTCTATCAGGTTGAGGATCAGGACTCTCGCTCCTCCATGTCTTTATGGAGCTGCTCTGTGCACTGGTGGGCAGTCATGTTGGAACAGGAAGAGGCTGTCCCCCAAACTGTCCCCACAGAGTCGAGAGCATAAAATTGTCCAGAGTCTCTTCTGAGGCATTAAGAGTTCCTTTCACTGGAACTGAGGGTTCGAGCCCACCTCCTGAACAACAACCCCACATCATAATCCCCCCTCCACCAAACTTTCTCCACTGCATTACAGTCCAAATAGTATCTGCTCTGTGGGGGTCCTGATCATTAAAGAACAGAGAAATAAAGTATGCAGAGAATCAGATGAACTACAGTCTGTAAGTGAAGCTCCTGTATGGTCAGTGGAGCTGATACAGTGGACAGTGAGTGGAGGTCCTGTATGGTCAGTGGAGCTGATACAGTGGACAGTGAGTGGAGGTCCTGTATGGTCAGTGGAGCTGATACAGTGGACAGTGAGTGGAGGTCCTGTATGGTCTGTGGAGCTGATACAGTGGACAGTGAGTGGAGGTCCTGTATGGTCAGTGGAGCTGATACAGTGGACAGTGAGTGGAGGTCCTGTATGGTCAGTGGAGCTGATACAGTGGAGTTCTAATGTTATGGCTGATATATTAATGTTAATAACTCTCTCTATGTTCTCTCAGTGTTTAAAGATGAAGCCCCTGGTGGTGTTTAGTTAATCAGACTCTGGGGGGAATAGTTCTGTGATGTGAGAGAGACAGGCTGTGGATAATTACCCCTCGTTCGCCCTCACGTTACTCTCATCGCTGAGCTAAGCAGCCGTCAAACCGCGGATTAGGAGCTGTGAGTTCAGCATTCGACTGCGTTTGACTGGTTTTACAGGAGGTCAGGAAAGAAGATCCCCAGCTGGAACATAAACAGAAACGTTCTGTGGTGTAGCAGGTTCTAGATTATCTAGAGCTTTATAGACGAGTACTGAAGTTTAAAGTCTGGTCTAAAAGATACAGGTAGTCAGTGCAGCTCTTTAAAACAGGACTGATCTGAGATCTGTTTAGTGTTTGTTAGGATCCCAGCTGCTGCGTTCTGGACCAGCTGGACTGTTTACTTAGAAACTCCAGTAAGAGACCATTACAGTGATCAACTCTGACCATAACAGTGATCAACTCTGACCGTTACAGCGATCGACTCTGACCATTACAGTGATCAACTCTATCACAGTGATCAACTCTGACCATTACAGTGATCAACTCTATCACAGCGATCGACTCTGACCATTACAGCGATCGACTCTGACCATTACAGTGATCAACTCTATCACAGTGATCAACTCTGACTATTAGTGACCAACTCTGACTATTACAGTCATCAACTCTGACCAAAGATAAACATCTCTGTATCTCCTTTTAAATGCAGCAGCTGCCGTTTACATGGTGTGCGAGGTTCATGATGAACAGACCAATAGAAATGCTCCAGAACAGCCTGGAAACAATTCTGGTTCCATTGACACTGAAGTAAAGATGGTTTTGTTCTCTCCTGTTGAGTTTTTCAGATACGTTGTTTCACTGGACAGTGGTGATCTTACGTACAGCAGCGTCTGAGCGTCCTGGACGGCGTGTCTGGAAACGTGAAAATGAGCTTCACACCAGGAAATGGGCTTCTTCTCAGGAAGGTTCAGCACTTTTCAGGATCTGCCCACACAAAGCTATCTGAGCTTCACACAGACATCACACGGATCCTTAACACCCCCCTTACCCCCCACCCTCCCCCACCCTATAGGCTGCCTCAAACTTAGGAAGCACAAAACTGAAGGGAACGTTCATTAAAAGGCCAAATTTTCACTTTTTTCTTTTACTTGTCCTCCCTGAGCTCCACTTACAGTGTTTGTGTTACTGTGTCTTTAAGAGTGATATACGGTTACAGTCAGAACAACATCTAATATAGAATTAAAAAAAACAAACAATCTGTCAGAAATGATGACATGAGTTTATTAAGTTGCCATTGATCTTTAACTACTAATTAAAAATCTGATCAATAAGTGTGTGTTCACCAGTAAGAAGAGCAGATCTGATTAGAACAGATGTAAATAATCAGACATACAATACAAAGTAACATGAATATGTTATTGTAGAGAAGTAGATCAGATCTTGATCCAGTTTGAAGAACAAAGTTAGGTTCCAGATTTCTCCTGGACGCCCCAGACATTGTATGAATGTGTTCAGTTCCTTCAGCAGCAAATCTTGATTTATCTTAATGAAGTACTGAGCAGTCAAAGCAGGTATTAGATGAGAACTGATAATAATACTGGGTTGTTTAGGAGAAGCTTGGAAAGAGTTAAATAAACACACTGACGTATAGAAAACACTACTTACTCTATTAATACTGATTAATATTTAATAATAAAGTGTAAAAGCACTACTTACTCTATTAATACTGATTAATATTTAATAATAAAGTGTAAAAGCACTTCTTACTCTCTCTCTCTCTCTCTCTCTCTCTCTATATATATATATATATATATATATATATATATATATATATATATATATATATATTAGTTTCCATATATGTTTACTGTATAGACTAGAGAGTTACTGGTAGATTTTCTTAATGTTTTTATACAGTATTTTAAGAATTCAGTTTTTTTATGATGTGTTCCTTTACGACACTGTGACTTCACCGCTGAGCTGAAGGTGCGAGCGTCCTGTTTGAGAATGTGAATGAAGATGATGTTCTCACAGTTTCTCGGTGTGTTCTCTCAGGAAAACTACTTTTAGGAGACTGACGCCCTGAACGTGCTGAAGTTCACACCAGCAGTGACCAGCCCAGAACTAACGGCCCCGTGCCAGGCTGGGGGTGTGTGTGTATGTGTGGGTGGGGGGGATAGCAGGGTTGGGTGGGGGATGGGTGGGCAGTCTCCAGGCATGTGGGGGCGGCCTCCTGCAGAGATCAGCTTTTTCATTAATTATTAATTTAATAAACTGATTCAACATAACACTGAACTGTTAAGCAGTGCATGAGCTGCTACATCCTTTTCTAAAATTATATAATTAATTATTCTATTATTCTTCTGTTAGATTAGTATATTAGTCATCTACTGTTTACTGGGTGGTTGTTAAGATTTGCACGCTGCTTTAAATACTTTCAATCACATAAAAATAATCTGCTTTCAGATAAAAATAATATTTAATACATACAATATATAATTTTAAAATATCCACAATTTAACCTCCAAAAGAATTTAAATGTATATATGTATACATGCATGTGTGTATATATATAGATATATAAAATATAAAATCACAGTGTTTATTTGCATACTGTGTAGCCTCTATCCAATAGCTGGTGGCTTCATTTGCATACACATTCCCAGTAAACACTGGTGTATTTGTTTACAGCGTGGCTTATATCCAGTGCATGGCTGGTTCACTTGCATTCAGCCTGACTCACAGCCATGACCACTTCATTTGCATAGCCCGTCCCCATAGCCAATAGATGGCTGGTGCTCGTGGACACTCGTGTGGCTTATATCCAACAGTTGGCCCCCAGCCAGAGCAGTGGAGCGAGCGGAACAGGCAGCAGGAGCTCAGCGAGTCTGTCTGCAGCTCTCTGAGTTTGGAGATGATGAAGCCAGTGCCCTGCTTGCTGCTACTGGTCTGCAAAGTTTTGTCAGTTTTCTGCACCACCGCCAAGTACAGCACGTTCGAGGAGGATGCTTCAGGCACAGAGATCGGAAACCTGTCCGTGGACCTGAGGCTGGACCCAGAAGAAGATCCAGAGACGTCCTTCCGGTTCATGCAGAAAAACAACCTGTCCATGATCGACATGAGGCCGAGCGACGGACTGCTGACGGTCGGGGAGATCATAGACCGAGAGCGGCTGTGTCTCCGGACCTCCCCTTGCCTCCTTACCTTTGACGTGGTGGCCTTCTCCAAGGAGAAGTTTCAGCTTGTGCACGTGGAGATTGAGGTGAAGGACGTGAATGACCATGCACCCCGCTTCCCACACAACGAGACGCGGGTGGAGGTCTGGGAAAGTGCCGCTGTGGGCACTCGAATCCCGTTAGATGTTGCTGTGGACCAGGACGTGGGGGACAACTACATCCAGAGCTACCACATCTCCCACTCCAGCCACTTCATCATTGACACACGGACGCGGGACGATGGGGTCAGGTATGCTGAGCTAGTGCTGGTGAAGAAGTTGGACCGTGAGCTGGATGACAGCTACATCCTGGACATCACAGCAACAGACGGTGGAAGCCCACCCAAATCCGGCTCCATGACTATTAACGTGAAAGTGTTGGACTGCAACGACAACAGCCCCACCTTTGAGCACAGCTCCCTGAAGGTAGAGCTGCCGGAGGACTCCGTGGTGGGAATTCGGGTACTGAAAGTTCACGCCTTCGACCCGGACGACGGCCTTAACGGAGAAGTGGTGTACGGGTTTGTGGGCGGTCCTGTGTCTGAGGCTGCGAGGGTCTTTCACATCGACTCAACCTCAGGGGAGGTGACCCTCAGGGAGAACGTAGACTATGAGAAACAGAGGTCCTATGAGCTCCACATTGAGGCCTCGGACCTGGGTGAGAACTCAGCATCGTCCACCTGCAGGGTGGTGGTGGATGTCGTGGACATCAACGACAACGCTCCGGAGATTTCCATCAAGCCCATGACGTCCACAAGCGATGGTGTGGCCTACATCACAGAGGCGGCGGCACAAGAGAGCTTTGTGGCTCTCATCAGCACCACGGATCATGACTCCGGACCCAACGGCTACGTCCGCACAAGCTTGCAAGGGCACCGGCACTTCAGGCTGCAGCAGGCCTATGGAGATACCTTCATGATCGTGACCACTGCGGCCTTGGACAGAGAGCAGGACGCAGAGTACAACCTGACGATAGTTGCAGAGGACTTGGGATCACCACCTTTTCAAACGGTCAAGCAGTACACCATTCGAATAAGCGACGAGAATGACAATGCACCTCAGTTTGATCGGACGGTTTACGCCCTCTCAGTGCCAGAAAACAACATCCCAGGCTCGTACATAGCCACGGTGACCGCAAGCGATCTGGACACTGGGAAAAATGGGAAAGTTGTATATAGTCTTGTCGAAGGGCAAGTCCTGGACGACTCGGCTTTGTCAACCTTCGTCTCGATAGACCCTCTTTCAGGATCTTTGTACAGCTTGAGGTCATTCGATTTCGAATCCCTGAAGGAAGTAGCATTCTCTGTCCAAGCCAGCGACAAAGGTTCTCCACCTTTATCCAGCCTCTCATTAGTCCGGATCCGAGTTCTGGATGAAAACGACAACTTCCCCTACTTCACCTACCCAGAGTTCACCAACAACTCCGCTGACGTCCCATTACCGTCCAACTCCCCCTCTGGATTCCTTGCCCTGCAGGTCTCCGCAGAAGACGAGGATGACGGTGCGAACGCTCAGATCACCTTCCGGATGGTAGAAGGCGACAAGACTCTCTTTTCCATTGACCAGAAGAGCGGCGCCGTTGTTCTGAAACAAAGGATCACGGCTGCCTGCGGCGACGTGCTGCTCATCAAAGTATCCGTTTCCGATAACGGTAAAGCTCCTCTCTCCAGCGCCGCCACCATCAGGTTCATTGTTACGGACACAGCCTCTCCAGAAGACCAGGTGCTCGTCCTGCTGAGCTCCAGAGAGGAAGAGCGGTTTGATGCCTGGACGGTGGTCTTTCTTGCGCTCGCGGGGGGCTGTGCTCTGCTGCTGGTCGCAGTGGCTATTGTTACGCTGGCTTGTAAACTGTGCTGGAGGAAAGGCCACCGCGCTCAGAGGAGCTCAGCCTGTGGGCTGTACGGATCGACCCCGTTTTCCATGCACTCTGCAGCGAACGCAGGGCCGCACGGTGGGAACAGAGTCTTCCTCAACAACGAGCATGATGTGACTCGAGAGTGCTTGTATGAAGATAAGAGTCTAGGATCCGAGGAGAAGGTGAGTGATGTGATGAAATGAGAAGAACTAGGTTTTATTTGGTGTTTATATACATAAACATTACCGTATACAATCACTATCTCCTGGGAATAGATAGAATGATTAAAGAGTGGTCTGGTGGGACTGGTGGGAGATGCTGTATATTGGGAAAAAGTGTCTTAACAATTCTTGGAAGCTACACTTCTGAATCATCACCACTGTGTTTGGATCCACTGAAACACCTGAAATACTTTCAGAGAAGTTTTGCTCATGGTTGCATGCAGCTTTAATATCTGTGAACACTTTTCATCAACTTGTTCTACTGTCTGTCCACAGCTGTTCCTGCCCTGCAAACCTTTCCAGCAAACAAATCTATGGCAGGATGAGAAGTACTGCCTACAGACAAGGTGAGTGTTTGGTCACTAGACTATAAATACTCTGTAACTGCTGCTCAAACAGTTTAACTCCACTGTGAGAGCAGAGCTAGAAGAAACAGCGATGACTGAATACTGAATATACAGTCCTAAATTCATTCAGTCACATGTTACAATAAATAAAACATAACATATTAAGCATTTACTGATAGTGTAAAAGTGTTTATCTGATCAGTAAGAAGTGCAGATCTGATTAGAACAGATGTAAATAATCAGACATACAGAACAAAGTTAGGTTCCAGATTTCTCCTGGACGCCCCAGACATTGTATGAATCTTGATTTATCTTAATGAAGTACTGAGCAGTCAAAGCAGGTATTAGATGAGAACTGATAATAATACTGGGTTGTTTAGGAGAAGCTTGGAAAGGGTTAAATAAACACACTGACATATGAAAAACACTACTTACTCTATTAATACTGATTAATATTTAATAATAAAGTGTAAAAGCTCTACTTACTCTATTAATACTGATTAATATTTAATAATAAAGTGTAAAAGCTCTACTTACTCTATTAATACTGATTAATATTTAATAATAAAGTGTAAAAGCTCTACTTACTCTATTAATACTGATTAATATTTAATAATAAAGTGTAAAAGCACTACTTACTCTATTAATACTGATTAATATTTAATAATAAAGTGTAAAAGCACTACTTACTCTATTAATACTGATTAGTATTTAATAATAAAGTGTAAAAGCACTACTTACTCTATTAATACTGATTAGTATTTAATAATAAAGTGTAAAAGCACTACTTACTCTACTAATACTGATTAATATTTAATAATAAAGTGTAAAAGCACTACTTACTCTATTAATACTGATTAATATTTAATAATTAAGTGTAAAAGCTCTACTTACTCTATTAATACTGATTAATATTTAATAATAAAGTGCAAAAGCACTACTTACTCTATTAATACTGATTAATATTTAATAATAAAGTGTAAAAGCACTACTTGCTGTAGACTGAATGGGTGGAGCTAAACTACTGTAGACTGAATGGGCGGAGCTAACCTACTGTAGACTGAATGGGCGGAGCTAGAGTAAAATTCTCTGAGTATGAGTATTAAAGGTATTCTGGTGTAGTTGGTATACAGTAGATACTGAGAGCAGGTCTGCTCTGGTTTTGGAATGTCTGCTGGACACACGTCCTGATCATCCTGCTGGAGGTGCTGATGAACAGATCTGGGTGGAGTTTAGGTTTTCGTCTGCTGTGATGAGACCTTGGTAGGAACTGGAGCGTGTATCTGGTCAGGGATCGTATCTGCAGCGCGTTAGTCATGTGTCAGTGAATATTTCTGTCTGCCGGGAACATCAATAATCAGATAATCTGACATGTGTGACTCAGTGGCACCAGCAACACGGACCAGCTGAGCATGAAGGACAGCGGCAAAGGGGACAGCGACTTCAACGACAGCGACTCCGACGTCAGCGGCGAGGGGCTCAGGAGGAACCTGACCACCTTCCAGCCGTGGGTCAAAGGTATGTTCCTCTCACCCCGTACAGATCACACCCATCACCGTCACTCAGTGGTCTTCTAAGAGCGCAGGCCTCGCGGGTGTGTCCTCCTGAACGCTCCCCGTTCTCTCTTTCAGGCTCCTTTGTGGCGCGCGACTCCCCGACGGCCGACTGGCAGGGGAGATACGGAGGAGACGTTTATACAGTAAGCTTCTCTCAGTCGCTCCTTCACAACAAATCTCATGCAAATCCTCATTCCTGGAGAGAGCCTCGCCTCGGAGCCAGCAGTCTGAAAGCCAGCAGCTCGGCCCTGGCCTACTTGAGGACGGAGGTCTTGCCGTACGCGGCCTATCAGGCGGCTACTGGCGTCGATCAGCAGCTCAAACTCCGCCCCGATGGGTTAGCGGCCTCGGCCGTGTCGGAAATCGCAACAACCTTTTAATCTCTGGCGGTGACGAGTATCTGAAGTATTTATTATTACTGTACGAGTATTTCTGTGTAGGTATCTGAGTACAGGGTACATGCTGGCTGACCCTCGCTGAGCAGCTGACCAGTACACTGATGGATAGTTTTAGCTCAGCTCCAAGTATGACCTACTTTTGTACGTGTAATCACAATGAATGTAAATATTTTGTTGAATTTTTATATTTGGTGTACTGTGTAGATGATTGTTCCCTTTTTTCACTATTTATTTTTATTATTGTTTTCCTGTTTTCCTAATAACTCAATAAACAAATCCTGTTTGATCTATATGTGGTTTTCATAACTGACATTAAAACAAGTAATAAAACTAAATGCTGAAATTCGTAAGATGAAGATCTGGTCCACAGTAACCCCACCACCACTTAATTAGCTGTACAGATCTCATTGGCTGACTCAATGGGGTCTGTCTCAAACCCTAGTGAGTGTGTACGTAGGCTGTCTAGGTAGTGAGTGTGTAAGTAGGCTGTCTAGGTACTGAGTGTGTAAGTAGGCTGTGTAGGTTCTGAGTGTGTAAGTAGGCTGTCTAGGTAGTGAGTGTGTAAGTAGACTGTCTAGGTAGTGAGTGTGTAAGTAGGCTGTCTAGGTAGCGAGTGTGTAAGTAGGCTGTCTAGGTAGCGAGTGTGTAAGTAGGCTGTCTAGGTAGCGAGTGTGTAAGTAGGCTGTCTAGGTAGCGAGTGTGTAAGTAGACTGTCTAGGTAGTGAGTGTGTAAGTAGGCTGTCTAGGTAGTGAGTGTGTAAGTAGACTGTCTAGGTAGTGAGTGTGTAAATAGGCTGTCTAGGTAGTGAGTGTGTAAGTAGGCTGTCTAGGTAGCGAGTGTGTAAGTAGGTTGTCTAGGTAGTGAGTGTGTAAGTAGGCTGTCTAGGTAGTGAGTGTGTAAGTAGACTGTCTAGGTAGTGAGTGTGTAAGTAGGATGTCTAGGTAGTGAGTGTGTAAGTAGGTTGTCTAGGTTGTGAGTGTGTAAGTAGGCTGTCTAGGCAGTGAGTGTGTAAGTAGACTGTCTAGGTAGTGAGTGTGTAAATAGGCTGTCTAGGTAGTGAGTGTGTAAGTAGGCTGTCTAGGTAGTGAGTGTGTAAGTAGGCTGTCTAGGTAGTGAGTGTGTAAGTAGGCTGGTGAAGGACTCGTTACAGAGTTGATAATTAAAAACTGTTTTGTGTGATTATATGACCAGAAACACATTAAAACTCCAGAGAATCAAAATAATCACATTTTAAAACCACTTCACTGCTCCTAGATCAGCCTGCACTGCATCATGGGATTGTCTTAGTGGCTGAGGAAGCGTTTGATGCTTCTTTAAAATCAGGTCTAAATAAGGTTCCTCAGTAGCAGCATGTTTAAGGTATGTAAGTATTGGGACAGTCTACATGTCGAGAGAGTATACTATAACGTAACATGCTGCCTATGTAGGAGCTCAGTAGGATTTGAGACACAGCCAATGATCTCAGTTAATTAATTCATTATATGTGGTGTATGTATGTGTCAGTCATTCGATCTGTACACTAATTAATCAATTATGGTTGTGACTAGATCGTTATTGTTTTTTTGCTTTCTGTCAGATCTTCTCCGGTGTCTGAGTGTCCGATCTGATTGTGTGATCATTTGTCCCATAGAGAATAAATAGGATGGAAAAGTTCACTCCAATCTACTGAACTTCTGCTCGACCCACAGACACCGTTTCACATACGCTGACTCAGGGCAGACCCCCGACCACGACTGCAGAGTTGGTTTGACCCACACTCGTCTGTTTGTCGTTTTTTTCATCCTTCTTTTTTATCAATAGAGTCCAATTCAAACCTAATGGATTAATTTAACCTACATGTACTCTTTTAAGGCAGATCCTCAAACACTAATCCGCAGACATGCTGACCTGCACTCCTCTATTTGTCGTTTATTCATCCCTCGTTCCTCCCATAGGATCCTATTCATTTTCGGCCAAATCTAAACATCAACCTACAGCCACCAAACTACATGTACCCACTCAGAGCAGATCCCCCTCCACTACTCCACACACACACTGACCCTCACTCCTCTACTTCTCCGCCTAATCATGGAATCATAGCTTCTGCTCTCGGTTCTGTGATGTGGTTAATACTTTAGGGAGGTCAGCCATGACGGTATGCTGGGTTTGGGAAAGAGGGGGCCGCGAGACTAGACCAGTTTTGGGGGCACATGAGACAAAAAGTTTAACCAAAGTCTTAAATTCAGGCTGAACACAGAATCAGTTGTTCTGGTTTAACATATTAAGCACTGAACTGAGTTCAGCAGTGCTATGGCTACTGAACAGCTCTGCCCGTCATTAGCGTTGGGTTCTAACAGGAAAACTTGTCTGATCCGAGTGATTTACAGGGACGTTCTGTTGCTGCGCTCGACACCTGTGTTGACCCGATCCCTCGACCCTCAGAGAGCTCGTCTAATACAATTAGCTCATCTAATAAACACTGCTTGAGCTACTACTCTACTGAACAGGGGGGCGTTTCCTGATAACGATTGATTTTACTGATTTACGAACAACTTTAAGAATGGAGTAACTTTAAGAAGCCCAGTTCTGCGAGTGTTTCCCGAACGCCTTCTTAGTCTCCAAACTTTCAAACTAGTCTCAAGTAGCTCTTTGTTGACTCCACACTAGTGGCAGTCGAGAACTGAACCACCGAAGTTTCCTCATTATCAAGCCACAAAAGTATCGTTAGGTAAATAATTATAATATGAAAGAACAACAAATGATGATTTTCATTACTTTTATGTAAACAATAAATAAAAACATTTCACTTGCAATTGTTGTCTATGGCACGCCGAGCCTATAAATAGGCACACGATTAACCTTCCTAGCACGACATACCAGCTACGCAAACACAATTTTTCTCAGGATGAACATGTGAACAGAATTGATCAGTCAGTTTGATTGGTTAAGGGAGAACAAGCTTAGTAAGCCAGTGTGTAAAATCTTTTTAGAAAATAATATCTGTAATAATTTACTACTACGACTGCCACACTGCAATAAATGTAATTAAAAGTATGTAAATTTATATGAGTATATCAACAAATACTGTGTTGTACTTTAAGCAGTTTCACGTTTCACGTGATTACGATGATTCCAACCTTGAAATAAGAAAATAACGTACGTTTCCACTACACCACGATACAAACAAACACCTGTTTATTCTAGAAGTTACTGTTTACATCATTCCAGCTGTTAGATATGATATTTGTTGACGTTGGATGTAATATATGTGATGTAGTTACGCTTTCCAAAGTGATTTTAAATATTCATGAATTCATGTTTATATAAATACTTGTAGTGTCTATGCACAGAACAGTACGTTTTTAAAAGGATGATTAGCGCCCCCTTTTGTTTTTGAGACAGAACTGCATATGAACTTCAAGTTAAAAAGACCGTAGCAGTTACGAGTGGGTCGGATTACTCTTACATATACGAACGACTTTACGTACTACGTTAGTTACGAAGGCTTTCGGGAAACATTCGTAATTTTAAGATTGTTTTTAAGTATGAAGTTACGAAGTGTGTGTGTATGTGGGTGTTTCACTGCCCCCTAGTGTGTGTGTGTTTTGGAAAATGCACCCCTGGCCCATAAAAGAAATTAATGATGAGGGAGAGTGCACCAGTTAAAACTGGGACTGGAGGAATTGGAGGGATTTATGATTCCAGGCTTGGAAGCAGCTGCTAAATCTGGGAATTAAGTGACTTGAATTTTTCATGTTGAAGCAGGAAAATCAGCAGATCTGGTCCTGAAGGAGCCTCTGATTTAGAAGAACCGAGTGAGAGGCGGAGCGTGAATTATTAACGGAACGTCTGTTGGAGTAAGTCCTCCTAAACTGACATCAGTTCCAGTTTTATCTGAAGATTGTTTCTCCGGAGCGAAACTTTAATCTCTCTGAGCAGAAACACAGTCAAGTGTAATATCACACCCGGAGCCCCGTGTGACCAAGCGATAAACACAACCCTGCGTCCGAACTCCCGGGACTATAGTCCAATCATCACTCGCGCCCACTCGGACCACCTCAGACATACTTTTAGAAATGAGAAGTTTCTGTAGCTGTTATTCTCTTTTTTAAAGATCTGAACTGAACAATCACAAACTACTGGACAGTCCAGCAAAGACATGAATAAACAAGCTTTTCACCCAAATATTCATTTAGACAACGATAAACAAAAGTAATAAACAATAAATATAAAATAATTACATTAATAGAACTAATAATTAGGATTAGAAACAATCAGAAGTAACTCTGGTTCTGGTTCAGGCTTCTTAGAACCTCAGCTATTCAGGGAACCAGCCAGTGTACACACACACACACACACACACACACACACTAGTGAACACACACACTGGGGGCAGTGAAACACCCACACATACACACACACACACACACACACACACACACACACACACACACACACACACACACACAGACTAGTGAACACACACACTGGGGGCAGTGAAACACCCACATACACACACACACTAGTGAACACACACACTGGGGGCAGTGAAACATTCACATATACACACACACACACACTACTGAACACACACACTAGGGGCAGTACAACACCCACATCCACACACAGACACTAGTGAACACACACTGGGGGCAGTGAAACACCCACCCACACACACACACACACACACACTAGTGAACACACACACTGGGGGCAGTGAAACACCCACCTACACACACACACACACACACACACACATACTAGTGAACACACACACTGGGGGCAGTGAAACACCCACATACACACACACACACACACACACACACACACACAGACTAGTGAACACACACACTGGGGGCAGTGAAACACCCACATACACACACACACTACTGAACACACACACTAGGGGGCAGTGAAACACACACACACACTAGTGAACACACACACTAGGGGTCAGTGAGCACACTTGCCCGTAGTGGTGAGCAGCCGTAGCCACAGTATCGGGGGGGCAGTGGGGGGTTTGGTCTTTAAGGGAACGTCTATCGTGTCCGGTCAGTTCAGGGGATCAAACCAGAGACATTCTGGTCACAAGGCTGGATCCCTGACCACCAGCCCACGACTGTCCCCATCTGAAAGACGTCCCTTATAGTAATTCTACATTAGTGAGTGGACAAAATCTCCCAGTGTACGTCAGAAACTGGTCACTGAACAGTCTGAGGACATGAAGGTGTCCAGCTGATCTGATAATACCAGTGTGTACTCACTTTCACAACATAGAAATAAATTAAAGGTATATATTTTATATATTTTTATTTAAAGAAATGATTGGAAAATTGTTGTTATATAATGTTTATATGTGTACACGGTGTAACTCATAATCACATACCTGTATCTATACGTCCACATATAATAAACCAGTTACGGGATGTAATCACTGTGTTTAATAAGAATTTGTCTTCAAGTACAATAAATACTAAACATGAAACCGGAGCGTTTCCATAAATACAGCCGAGCTCATAAATACAGCCGAGCTCATAAATACAGCATGTCAGTTATTTTTAATTAGCTCGTTTTCATTTGCGCATTATTAATTGTGTGCAGTTTCTCTGCTGGTTGTGATGAAAGTGTTGTGCCTTAAACTACAGCGGTTTTGTTGTTTTGCTGCAGAGTGAATTTGAAATGAGACGCGGATGACGATGTTCGGAATGTTTGGCTGTAATCTGGGAATGTAGGACTCTGTGTTTGAATAGAGAGGGAGAGGAGATGTTGTGGATTGATCTGTACAGGTTATTATATGGTTATGTCTGTAGTCGTCTGATTGAGATGTGAGGAAAGTTATTTAGGTGGGTTGATGTGAATTTTTTATTATTATTCCATTCGTTATTAAATTTGAGTCACTTGATTTTCATTGGACTGCGAAGGTATATTGTACATATAAACACACACACACATACATATATATATATATATATATATATATATATATATATATATATATATATATATATATATATATATATATATATGACTTAGACTCTAGCCTAAAGACTTGTGACTTGGACTTGTGTTTTGTGACTCGTGAACTCTGATCTCTGATATTTACATTCTCCTGTAAAATGATCTGATACACCTTCAAATCGTTGCCTTGGTGATCACAAGGCGTCCAGATCCTGAGGCAGTAAAGCAGCTCCAAACTCTGATACTCCCACCGACATGTGTATATATGTATGTATGTATGTATGTGTGTATGTATATATATATAAAGTAAACAGCCCTGTGGGGGGTGTGGTCTCAGATGTGATGTGTGATGCGGTTCCAGTGTCTTTCATTAGTTTAACACATTTACACGTCTCCACACTTCGGTTACGTCCAAAGACTTTAAGCTCCCTGAAGCCGAACGCTACCACGTACACTACTCCAGCTGAAGCCACGCCTCCCTCGTCTGATTACCGCTCGCGATTAGCCGATGTTGTGATACGTTATGAGACGGGGGCTGCGTCCCAAATCACTGAAACCAAAGTACAACAACATTCACTCACAATGAAAACACCTTTATATAACTTTCACACGCAGAGCCTCGATAACGGACTGACTCCCGAGTCGAGAGTCTTTAGGCACGAGTCAGGTCAGAAGTCTTTAGGGACGAGTCGAGTCGAGAGTCTTTAGGCACGAGTCAGGTCAGGAGTCTTTAGGGACGAGTCGAGTCGAGAGTCTTTAGGGACGAGTCAGGTCAGGAGTCTTTAGGGACGAGTCGAGTCGAGAGTCTTTAGGGACGAGTCGAGAGTCTTTAGGGACGAGTTGAGTCGAGAGTCTTTAGGGACGAGTCGAGAGTCTTTAGGGACGAGTCAGGTCAGGAGTCTTTAGGGACGAGTCGAGTCGAGAGTCTTTAGGGACGAGTCGAGAGTCTTTAGGGACGAGTTGAGTCGAGAGTCTTTAGGCACGAGTCAGGTCAGGAGTCTTTAGGGACGAGTCGAGTCGAGAGTCTTTAGGGACGAGTCGAGAGTCTTTAGGGACGAGTTGAGTCGAGAGTCTTTAGGCACGAGTCAGGTCAGGAGTCTTTAGGGACGAGTCGAGTCGAGAGTCTTTAGGGATGAGTCGAGAGTCTTTAGGGACGAGTCAGGTCAGGAGTCTTTAGGGACGAGTCGAGTCGAGAGTCTTTAGGGACGAGTCGAGTCGAGAGTCTTTAGGCACGAGTCGAGTCAGAAGTCTTTAGGGACTAGTTTAGTCGAGAGTCTTTAGGGACGAGTCGAGTCAGAAGTCTTTAGGGACGAGTCAGAAGTCTTTAGGGTCGAGTCGAGTCAGAAGTCTTTAGGGACGAGTCAGAAGTCTTTAGGGTCGAGTCGAGTCAGAAGTCTTTAGGGACGAGTCAGAAGTCTTTAGGGACGAGTCGAGTGAGAAGTCTTTAGGGTTGAGTCGAGTCAGAAGTCTTTAGGGACGAGTCAGAAGTCTTTAGGGACGAGTCGAGTCAGAAGTCTTTAGGGACGAGTCAGGAGTCTTTAGGTGACGAGTCGAGTCAGAAGTCTTCAGGGATGAGTCAGAAGTCTTTAGGGACGAGTCGAGTCAGAAGTCTTTAGGGACGAGTCAGGAGTCTTTAGGGACGAGTCAAGTCAGAAGTCTTTAGGGACGAGTCAGAAGTCTTTAGGGACGAGTCGAGTCAGAAGTCTTTAGGGACGAGTCAGAAGTCTTTAGGGACGAGTCGAGTCAGAAGTCTTTAGGGACGAGTCGAGTCAGGAGTCTTTAGGGACGAGTCGAGTCAGGAGTCTTTAGGGACGAGTCGAGTCAGAAGTCTTTAGGGACGAGTCAGAAGTCTTTAGGGACGAGTCGAGTCAGGAGTCTTGGGGAGAGTCGAGTCAGAAGTCTTTAGGGACGAGTCAGGAGTCTTTAGGGACGAGTCAGAAGTCTTTAGGGACGAGTCGAGTCAGAAGTCTTTAGGGACGAGTCGAGTCAGAAGTCTTTAGGGACGAGTCAGAAGTCTTTAGGGACGAGTCGAGTCAGCAGTCTTGGGGAGAGTCAAATCAGAAGTCTTTAGGGACGAGTCGAGTCAGGAGTCTTGGGGAGAGTCGAGTCAGAAGTCTTTAGGGACGAGTCAGAAGTCTTTAGGGACGAGTCGAGTCAGGAGTCTTGGGGAGAGTCGAGTCAGAAGTCTTTAGGGACGAGTCAGAAGTCTTTAGGGACGAGTCGAGTCAGGAGTCTTGGGGAGAGTCGAGTCAGAAGTCTTTAGGGACGAGTCGAGTCAGGAGTCTTGGGGAGAGTCGAGTCAGAAGTCTTTAGGGACGAGTCGAGTCAGGAGTCTTGGGGAGAGTCGAGTCAGAAGTCTTTAGGGACGAGTCAGAAGTCTTTAGGGACGAGTCGAGTCAGGAGTCTTGGGGAGAGTGGCGCGGCGTGCGGGTCAGTAAAGGTGTCGGTGCTGTGTTGTGTTTATGGTATGTGGAAACGGCGGCAGGTGAGTCTGATCCGCGCGGCTCAGCGTTCCCGGTCGCTGGTGCTGAAGGTCGTTGTGTGATTAGACGGAGATCAGACGGATCCTCTCGTCCTCCAGTGGAAGCGTTGTATTCAGGGGGGCTCTCGGGGTCTCCCTCGCTGCTCTCAGTGATGGAAGTAAACGAACAGGCCGGGCGAGCTCGGCGCGTATCGATAGCCTATCAGAAGCGAGCGAGGATGACAGCTTTCCGATGAAATATGAGGGACGACCTGCATTAGGCGCTCGATGGCGTATGGAGTGGCTCTGTTTCGGCCTCGCTCCGTTATCTAGGTCACAGAACACGACATTGATCACAGACTTGTTGCTGTGAGGCACAGGGTTCAACAGACGTCCAGGAGAGGAACGCTGGGAAGAGCTTTCCAGGAGAGGTTTGGGTTCCTGATCGTACGGGTGAAGGAGATGGAGTCTGCAGCGGCGTGCTCGTGTCTCCAGTAATGAACAGGGATTAAACTTATTTTCCCAACATCTGGTCTGTGTTCCCATGTTTGATGTTCCCAAGGTTCTGTATTTCCAGGGTTCTGTGTTTCTAGGGTTCTGGGTTTTAAGGATCCAACATTACCAAGGTTCTATGTTCTCAGTGTTTTATGCAGTTAAGGTCTTATATTATCAGAGCTCTGTGCTTCCATGGTCACATGTTCTATATTCCCAGAGATTTGTGTTCCCAGAGAACTATTCCCGGGTACTATTACTATGTTTGCATGGTTCTATGTTCCTGGGTTCTGTGATTCCAGGGTTCAATGTTATCAGGGTGTTCTATATTACCAGAGCTCAGAGTGTTCCCAGGGTTCTATGCGCCCATGGTTCTAGGTTTCCAGGGTTCTATATGGCCTCTGTTTGCTTTGAAATCCCTATCCTTCTCCCTCTCCTCCTTCTTCTCCCTCCCTCTCGGTTTTCTCCCTTTCCTCCCTCTCCTTCTTCCTCTACTTCTCCTTCTTCTCCCTGTCCTTTTCCTTCTTCTTCTCCCTCTCCTTCTTCTCCCTGTCCTTTTCCTTCTTCTTCTCCCTCTCCTTCTTCTCCTTCTCCTTCTTCTGCTCCCTCACCTTCTCCCTCTCTCTCTCCTCCTCCTTCTTCTTCTCCTACTTTGTTGTTGCTAATTGCGTAGCCCTCAGGTTGCTAATTAGCAAATGAGATGCTATCAGAGATTCAGTGGGGATGGGGAAAGTGCTGAGGGCGAGCTGAGGAGGCGCTGGAGCTGAGAGGAGACGGTTCTGTTCAGGAAGGTTTAATTATTAGTCTGAAAGTCTTTGGTTGTTAAAGGGCTGGTATCCTGCGTTTCCTGTACGGATGTTTTCCCTCCAGGTCCGCGTATAAACTCCGTCCCAAAAGACCGCGATTCATTTTACACGCCCGTCCTCCAGCTTTGTTCCTCCTCCAGCTTTGTTCCTCCTCCAGCTTTGTTCCTCCTCCATTGATCTGAGATAAGACTTCATACGGCGATTAAAGGATATATGTAAATAATACGGTTCTTGTGACATCACAGAAACAATGGATTCATATTTGGACTGTACAGATGTAGACTGAACTTTACACTCCTTTATTTAAAACGAGTAACGCAGTGGGCTCTTTAACACTGACTGAACAGATTCTCTTTCTTATAACCAGAAATATTCAGTCATAAATCTCATAGAACATCATTTCATAAAATATTCTGATGACTGGGACATTATTATTATTATTATTATTATTATATGTAATGATGATAATGTTGGGGATGATAATATATTGATTAGAAATATACATAAATATGAAAGTAAACAGTACATTGTTTCTTTTTAAGTTTTTATGAAACACATATTCTGATCTTTTTCATAAATTGATCACTTTTTAGTATTTTATTGGGACCCAGAAGTTTTAAAATCTAAGGCCAAATTAACTAAATATTGATGTTTAAATCATTATAAAAATGGAAATCAATTATTTTGGTGTGTAATTTTTTTGGTGATGAAAGGAATTATCTTTTTAATACCTAAAATATTTGTTTTGTATTAAAGTAATTTTAACACAAATTTAAAACCTAGAGACGTAAAGGCTCCCCAAATTAAATAAAGGAAGGAGCCGCCAGCTAGGACCAGGTGAGGGGGCGTGGCCAAAGGCTGGAGAGAGGGAGGAGCTTGTAAAGCAAAATAAACAGAAGCACGTGGAAAGAACATGAGGGCAAAATAAAGAATAAAGAAACAGACATGAGCATTGTTTATAAACAAATCAAAAGTAAAGAAACTAATACACTATATTTTAGTATATATTAATATATGTAAATATATATTAATATAAATAAATATATGTAAATATATGTAAATGTATATAAGTATGCTCCCAGTATATAAATAAATGCTGAGTGTGTTTTTCTGGTATAATAAATGGACCAATAGAAATGCTCTGAAATAGCTCTGAAAAAAAATCTGCTTCCATTGACTTACACTGTTGTTCTCCGTACACTGACGATGTGTATATTAGTATATTAATCACTAATTATCTATTATCTATATTATCACTGATATTATCTGATCTAGACTGGTTTCTATCACTGCTCTACAGGAACGGCTGACATACCACACTTAACACAAAGCACGTGAGCACAAACGATGAACCAGATTCAGTGGCTTAATCAAGCGAACTGTAGCTCATTTACATATCATTTACATATCATTTACATAAACACACCCTAATTCATGCAGATGCTTCAACAGGGAGCCACTAAAGCTGCAGCTCGGTGTTAGAGGACCGCGAGAAGCTTGGAGTGTGTATTGTTCGGGCTGTAACACTAAAGCACAGTGTGATGTAAATGAATAGTTAATGACTGAATAGTTTCAGCATTTTTACACCAGTGCGCTGGTACTGGACGGCAGGCGCACCAGTTTATTATTCTTACTCTTATTTACTGGTTGTGTTGTTGTTATTGATGATATTGATGGTTATTAATGTACACAGTGTGGAGTCCTGCAGCACTGCTGTAACTCTAACCGTCCAGTGAGCTGGAATCTGGGTCAGCAGAACCCGTCTACGGCTTCATGTAGAGCGGTGGCGGTTTTTTGGCCTGGGGGGTCTTAGAGATCAGGTGCATTAGAGGGTCTCAGCTCATCAACCTGAGCTGCAGTAGAACGTAAGAACAGTGTGTTTCTGTAAACCTGCTGAAACCATGTGACACACAGCATCTCCGTCTGCTGATCGAACCGCTCAGCTCAGCGTCCGTACAGCTGATTTCACCAGCGCTCCACACACCGTCTCACACATCTTTATTAATCACACAGAAAAAAACCTAAATGATTTCAGACTCGTGAACTCCAGCTCTCCCAGCTCCGGAGCCAGCGAGCGAGGAGCCCACACAAAGGATCGATTGTAAAGATTAGTTTTATCTCTTCAGGCTGTTTTTCCATAAAGCCATAAAGTTTCTCCCAGTGTTTTACTGAGCCGGTCAATACCGCCGACCACAGCTCCAACCACAGCTCTGATCAACCCACAGCCAGTCCACACCACCACACAGCTCCAGCAGAACATCTCCCTCAGAGCTCCACAGCCCAGGTGTACAGTCAGAGCACAAGGGAGGTGTTTCTAATAAAGTGTCCAGTTAGAGAAGCACAAGGGAGGTGTTTCTAATAAAGTGTCCAGTGAGTGAAAGCACAAGGGAGGTGTTTCTAATAAAGTGGCCAGTTAGAGAAGCACAAGGGAGGTGTTTCTAATAAAGTGTCCAGTGAGTGAAAGCACAAGGGAGGTGTTTCTAATAAAGTGGCCAGTTAGAGAAGCACAAGGGAGGTGTTTCTAATAAAGTGGCCAGTTAGAGAAGCACAAGGGAGGTGTTTCTAATAAAGTGGCCAGTTAGAGAAGCACAAGGGAGGTGTTTCTATTAAAGTGGCCAGTTAGAGAAGCACAAAGTAGGTGTTTCTAATAAAGTGGCCAGTTAGAGAAGCACAAGGGAGGTGTTTCTAATAAAGTGGCCAGTTAGAGAAGCACAAGGGAGGTGTTTCTAATAAAGTGTCCAGTGAGTGAAAGCACAAGAGAGGTGTTTCTAACAAAGTGGCCAGTTAGAGACGCACAAGGGAGGTGTTTCTATTAAAGTGGCCAGTTAGAGAAGCACAAAGTAGGTGTTTCTAATAAAGTGGCCAGTTAGTGGAAATACAAGGTAGGTGTTTCTAATAAAGTGGCCAGCGAGTGTGAATAGGTAGGGGTAGCTGTAACTGAGAGCAGATGAATGTGAAGCTGGTCATGGCTGATTAGTAAAGACCACTGATTTAGTCCTACACACATTACAGGATCACCGCCCCCCCCCTCCCCACTCCCCCCCGAGACTTTATCTGAACGCCCCCAGCTCATCCAAAGGCTGGAATTAAGAGCTTAATTAACCCCTGCCCTCCAATGTTATTCCATCAGAGCTCAGGGTCTTAAGCTCAGCGTAATCCAGCGCCCACCCCAACACTTACTTACTGGAGTTAATGCCGCTCTGCTGCTGTGAGATGTTACGGCTTTAGGAGATGAAGCCTGTTCAGAACAAGGCTCCTACACCGAGAGGCCACCAACTCATCCATCCAGAGCTCTCAGCAGCAGATACATCCTGAGATAGACCAACACCTTACTGACTCCACATCTCCACATCTCCCCCACCCGAGCAGAGAAACACTCACACACACACTAGTGAATACACACACTAGGGGGCAGTGAAACACTCACGTATACACACACACGTGAACACACACACACTAGGGGCAGTGAAACACCCACACTCACACACACACACTAGGGGGCAGTGAAACACTCATGTATACACACACACACACACACACACACACACACACACACACATGTGAACACACACACTAGGGGCAGTGAAACACACACACACACTAGTGAACACACACACTAGGGGCAGTGAAACACACACACACACACAAACACACACACACACACACACACACTAGGGGGCAGTGAGCACTCTTGCCTGGAGCCCCAGGTGTAGCTGATCACCGTGCTTGTTGTCGAAGTGATCGTTTTTTGGTTTGGAGTTACGAGACTGATGCTGCTGATAAACACTAGAAGTCAATATTCACCCAAATAACTTCACACCTCCACCATATCTCACCCCTAACCCACTCCAACCACACACAGGGCTTCATTCAGGTGGTGTGGACTTGCTGGTGTGGTTTAGGTGGAAACAGAACTGGTGAAGGAGAAGCTGAGCTGATGGTGCTGGTGGTCAGTAGGAGTGAGTATTGTAGTGTGTAAGGGTGACCTGGGGGTGAACACTGGTGGTCAGTAGGAGTAAGTAGTGAGTATCTCCTCCACTCTGTTCTTCATCTCCATCTCATCCATTCTGTTCTTCACACACTGCCTCCATCTCCTCCATTCTGTTCTTCACTCACTGCCTCCATCTCCTCCACTCTGTTCTTCATCTCCATCTCCTCCACTCTGTTCTACACACACTGCCTCCATCTCCTCCACTCTGTTCTTCACTCACTGCCTCCATCTCCTCCACTCTGTTCTTCATCTCCATCTCCTCCACTCTGTTCTACACACACTGCCTCCATCTCCTCCACTCTGTTCTACACACACTGCCTCCATCTCCTCCACTCTGTTCTACACACACTGCCTCCATCTCCTCCACTCTGTTCTTCACATCCATCTCCTCCACTCTGTTCTTCATCTCCATCTCCTCCACTCTGTTCTTCACACACTGCCTCCATCTCCTCCACTCTGTTCTACACACACTGCCTCCATCTCCTCCACTCTGTTCTCTACACACTGCCTCCATCTCCTCCACTCTGTTCTACACACACTGCCTCCATCTCCTCCACTCTGTTCTCTACACACTGCCTCCATCTCCTCCACTCTGTTCTACACACACTGCATCCATCTCCTCCACTCTGTTCTACACACACTGCCTCCATCTCCTCCACTCTGTTCATCACACACTGCCTCCATCTCCTCCACTCTGTTCTCTACACACTGCCTCCATCTCCTCCACTCTGTTCTCTACACACTGCCTCCATCTCCTCCACTCTGTTCTACACACACTGCCTCCATCTCCTCCACTCTGTTCCTCACTCACTGCCTCCATCTCCTCCACTCTGTTCCTCACACACTGCCTCCATCTCCTCCACTCAGTTCTACACACACTGCCTCCATCTCCTCCACTCTGTTCTACACACACTGCCTCCATCTCCTCCACTCTGTTCCTCACTCACTGCCTCTATCTCCTCCACTCTGTTCCTCACACACTGCCTCCATCTCTTCACCTGCACTGCACACAGACACCCACCACACAGGAGACCACCACACAGGAGACCACCTCTCTGAAGATCTAGTGAAGAAACAGCGTTTCAGTTTAACGTGCTGTCCTATCAGCTCTCTCTGTGTCCTCTGTGTTTATGATCCAGTCTCAGTCAGCAGAGCTGATCTCGGCTCAACACTGCCATCAAGAGACTCACAGAGGAACTGCAGGGGGGGACCAGTTCCAAATCAAACAGCTGTGACTCTTCGCCACATTAAACCCGCTTCCATTCCAACAATGATCCGCCCCACGCTTTACTCTGCTCACCCTCCACAGGTCACTGTGCCTTTACCGGGTCTGCAGGGCAACTCGGAGCTGTTTCTATAGTCCAGGGGTACATACCTTTAGTGTAGGGGTACATACCTTTAGTGTAGGGGTACATACCTTTAGTGTAGGGGTACATACCTTTAGCGTAGGGGTACATACCTTTAGCGTAGGGGTACATACCTTTAGCGTAGGGGTACATACCTTTAGCGTAGGGGTACATACCTTTAGTGTAGAGGAAATACCTTTAGTGTAGGGGTACATACCTTTAGTGTAGGGGTACATACCTTTAGTGTAGGGGTACATACCTTTAGTGTAGAGGAAATACCTTTAGTGTAGGGGTACATACCTTTAGTGTAGAGGAAATACCTTTAGTGTAGGGGTACATACCTTTAGTGTAGGGGTACATACCTTTAGTGTAGGGGTACATACCTTTAGTGTAGAGGAAATACCTTTAGTGAAGGGGTAAATACCTTTAGTGTAGGGGTACATACCTTTAGTGTAGGGGTAAATACCTTTAGTGTAGAGGAAATACCTTTAGTGTAGGGGTACATACCTTTAGTGTAGGGGTACATACCTTTAGTGTAGGGGTACATACCTTTAGTGTAGAGGAAATACCTTTAGTGTAGGGGTACATACCTTTAGTGTAGAGGAAATACCTTTAGTGTAGGGGTACATACCTTTAGTGTAGGGGTACATACCTTTAGTGTAGGGGTACATACCTTTAGTGTAGAGGAAATACCTTTAGTGAAGGGGTAAATACCTTTAGTGTAGGGGTACATACCTTTAGTGTAGGGGTAAATACCTTTAGTGTAGAGGAAATACCTTTAGTGTAGGGGTACATACCTTTAGTGTAGGGGTACATACCTTTAGTGTAGGGGTACATACCTTTAGTGTAGAGGAAATACCTTTAGTGAAGGGGTAAATACCTTTAGTGTAGAGGAAATACCTTTAGTGAAGGGGTAAATACCTTTAGTGTAGGGGTACATACCTTTAGCGTAGGGGTACATACCTTTAGCGTAGGGGTACATACCTTTAGCGTAGGGGTACATACATTTAGCGTAGGGGTACATACATTTAGCGTAGGGGTAAATACCTTTAGTATAGGGGGAAATACCTTTAGTATAGGGGGAAATACCTTTAGTATAGGGGTAAATACCTTTAGTGAAGGGGTAAATACCTTTAGTGAAGGGGTAAATACCTTTAGTGTAGGGGTAAATACCTTTAGTGTAGAGGGAAATACCTTTAGTGAAGGGGTAAATACCTTTAGTGAAGGGGTAAATACCTTTAGTGTAGGGGTAAATACCTTTAGTGTAGGGGTACATACCTTTAGTGTAGGGGTACATACCTTTAGTGTAGGGGTACATACCTTTAGTATAGGGGGAAATACCTTTAGTATAGGGGGAAATACCTTTAGTATAGGGGGACATACCTTTAGTGTTGGGGTACATACCTTTAGTGTTGGGGTACATACCTTTAGTAGAGGGGTAAATACCTTTAGTAGAGGGGTAAATACCTTTAGTAGAGGGGTAAATACCTTTAGTGTAGGGGTAAATAGTTTTAGTGTAGGGGTAAATAGTTTTAGTGTAGGGGTAAATAGTTTTAGTGTAGGGGGAAATAGTTTTAGTGTAGGGGTAAATAGTTTTAGTGTAGGGGGAAATAGTTTTAGTGTAGGGGTAAATAGTTTTAGTGTAGGGGTAAATAGTTTTAGTGTAGGGGGAAATAGTTTTAGTGTAGGGGTAAATAGTTTTAGTTTAGGGGGAAATACCTTTAGTGTAGGGGTTCTCACACCTGGGTTTGGGGATTTTCTGCCATGCTTCTCTGCAGATGTTCTTCAGCTCTGCCAGGTTGGATGGTCAGGTGTCTCCAGAGATGTTTGATTAGGTTCTAGCTGGTCACTCAGGACTGTCCTGCATGGTCTTGGTTGTGTGTTTAGGGTCCGTGTCTTGTTGGAAGTCTGAGGTTCTGA
>CM038709.1:49141616-49196616 GCA_021613375.1 Megaleporinus macrocephalus
GAGAGAGTGAGAAGGTGAGAGACGAGAGAGAGAGAGAGGGAGAGAGACGGGAGATAGGAGAGAGAGTGAGGGAGAGAGAAGAGAGAGAGAGAGAGGAGAGAGAGGGAGAGACGAGAGAGGGAGAGGCAGATGAGTGAGTGAGAGTACGAGAGAGGGGAGGGAGAGAGAGAGAGTGAGAGAGAGGGAGAGAGAGGAGAGAGGGAGAGAGGAGGGAGAGAGACGAGAGAGGGAGAGAGAGAAGGGAGAGAGAGAGAGAGGGAGAGAGAAAGAGAGGGAGAGAGAAAGAGAGAGAGGACAGTGAGAGAGAGACTAGTGGAGAGAGAGGGAGAGAGAGGGAGAGAGAAAGAGAGGGAGAGACAGAGAGAGGGAGAGAGAAAGAGAGGGACGAGAGAAAGTAGATGGAGCGAGACAGAGAGTGGGAGAGAGTAAAGGAGAGGGAGAGAGAGATAGAGAGGGATGAGAGAAAGAGAGAGGAGGGAGGAGAGGGAGAGAGAGGACTTGACGAGGATCATAGAGAGAGAGAGAGGGAGACGAGAAAGAGAGGGAGAGAGAAAGAGATGCGTAGAGAGGGAGACGAGAGGGAATGTCGTGCGGCAGTGCTTTTGTCCTCATTTGACCCATCTTTACAATAAACTGGGTGAAGGTGGTACACAAACAGGAAGTGACATGGTGTCTAAACAGGGTCCCTCTACACGGTGTAACAGCGCTGTGTATATTTGAGCGCTGAAGAAGCTGGCTGGCTCCTCCTCGGTGACGGAGGCGCTGAAGAAAGCCGTAAGGTCCTCCTTCCTATGGTGAGGGCGGAGGCGCCGGATGAAGCTGCTGGCTCCTGACGCCTAACCCATGTGGTGGGCGGGAGGGCGCAGAACGAAGCTGCCTGAGCTCTCCTCCTGCGGTGGGGCCGGAGGCGCAGGAAGAAGCTGCTGGCTCCTCCTCCTGTGGTGGGCGGAGGCGCAGAAGAAGCTGCTGGCTCCCTCCTTCCTGTGGTGGGCCGAAGTGCGCCGATGAAGACTGCTGGCTCGCTCAGCCGTGGTGGGCGGGAGGCCGCAGAAGAAGCATGCTGGCTTCCTCCACCCTGTAGTGTGTGGCGGAGGCGCAGAAGAAGCAGCTGGCTCCTCTCCAGTGGTGGGCGGAGGGCGCTGTAAGAAGAGGCTGGTCTCCTCCTCCTGTGGTGGGCGGAGGCGCTGAAGAAGCTGCTGGCTCCTCCTCCTGTGGTGGGCGGAGGCGCAGAAGAAGCTGCTGGCTCCTCCTCCTGTGGTGGGCGGAGGCGCAGAAGAAGCTGCTGGCTCCTCCTCCTGTGGTGGGCGGAGGCGCAGAAGAAGCTGCTGGCTCCTCCTCAGGCTGTTGTTTTAAAGGAGAGCGTCTTGTTTATCACTTCATTTATTTTTAACTAATGAACAGAAGATGCTCGGAGGATGCTGAACTCAGACCAGGCGTGAGAACGTTCTTCTGAAGCCCGGCTGCTCGAGGACGGTGACCCGGATCCTCCAGAGCCGATCATAAGATAATATCGAGCCATTGATCCAGAACACGGCCCAGCTTTGATCCTGATAGGTGTGCGTGGTGAGAGGGGTGAGAGGGGTGAGAGGTCTCGGTGATGCTCTACTGGTACATGGACGGAGTCTGAGCTTTGATCCTGATAGGTGTGTGTGGTGAGAGGGGTGAGAGGGGTGAGAGGTCTCGGTGATGCTCTACTGGTACATGGACGGAGTCTGAGCTTTGATCCTGATAGGTGTGTGTGGTGAGAGGGGTGAGAGGGGTGAGAGGTCCGTGCTGATCGCTCTACTGGTACATTGGACAGTAGTCCTGGAGCTTTGATTCCCTGATAGGTGTGTGGTGGTTGAGAGGGTGTGGCAGAGATGAGAGGGGGTGAGAGGTCTCGGTGAATGCTCAATCTGGGACATGGACAGAGTCTGAGCAGTGATCTGAAAGGTGTAATGTGGTGAGAGGGTGAGAGTTGGAGAGAGAGGTCCTTGGTTGAAGCTGTGCTGAAGGAAGTTCTGAGCTTTGATCCTGATAGGTGTGAGTGGTGAGAGTAGCGGGTGGCGAGCGCGTGTGAGGTCTCGGTGATAGCTGTTGCTGATGTGAGTCTGAAGCTTTGATCCTGATAGGAGTGTGATGTAGGTGAGCGTGAAGTGAGAGGGGTGAGAGGTCTCGGCTTGAAGACTCTACAGGTACATGGATGGAGTTCTGAGAGCATTTGATCCGTGATCAGGTGTGTTTGGTGAGAGGGGTAGAGCAGGTACTCGGTGAGTGGCTGAGCCTGATGGACGTCTGAGGCATTGATCACTGATAGGTGTGTGTGGTGAGAGGGGTGAGAGGGGTGAGAGGGGTGAGAGGTCTCGGTGATGCTGTGCTGATGGAGTCTGAGCTCTGGGTTTTGCTGCAGTGAGAGAGCAACTCTGCTCGCTCAGTTAGGATCTGAACAGCCTCAGCTGAGCTCTGGAGAAGATGCAGTTGGACAGCTGAGCTGAGCTGAGAGCAGAGCTGGATCACGCACATCACTGTTAGGTACACAGATCTGCTCTGGTGGAGTAATATGAAGATCAGGGTGTTATTATTAATCTGCTCAGTGTTTGTGAACCTCATGAAGACTGAATGTTGGGCTGATCCCTGCAGACGTCGTCGTGCTGCAGTTAACATCATAGCTTTAGTATAACAGGGAGTGTATAGTTAAATAGCATTTTAAAATGAATCAATTCGTCATTACTAAATCATAGAACGAAGCTGGTAACGGCAGCTTTATTACCTGCATTATTATTCAAATCCAATAGGTATTACACGTATATCCCAAAGAGATGTTACAGTACAGAGCAAAATGTAAATTAATGTAAATAAAAACAGAATGAAATGCAACACAGACCCAGATTATATTCACAATAGAACATAGAACACTTATCAGACACTGAAAGTCAGACATTCCAACATTTAATTAAAATTATTAACTCATTTAGAACTTGATGGCTACATTTTACACAGAGTCCCAACTTTTTTGGACCTGGTGTTGTAGATATATAAAATAAGACCCATTCAGATCATCTTATGGTTCTTTTTGTGTGTGGCCAGGTTCCGGAGTCACTAGGGGGCACTCACGAGCAGCTGAGAATATCTAAACAGATATTTAGTTGGCCTACGTGTTTATATATATCAAATGTATTTATCATCAAATCACTATTTTACAAATGTAACATCACTCTAGCGGAGCTTTAGGGTTCTCAGTTCTGCACTAGTGTTTCCGTGCTCGCCGTGTCAGTATGCTTTAGCGTGGGACGTTTAGTGACTCGGTTCCTCGAGTTTGCTGCTTGTCTGTATGTAGATGTTAGTTTATTGTCTTTGTTGGTATAAACGTGCTGGTGAAGCTGCATTGTGTACTGCTGCTATAGCAACAAGGGCTGCTATTGTTTTGAATGGATAAACAATAAAGAACAGTTTAAAGATGATGTGCTCAACAACACAGTTAAAATGCTGTTGCCATGGTGCTGCGTAGGACCAGTTTGTAGTCCAGCATTGGTGCCCAGGGGCCGGAACCTTGGTGATCCGGGTCAAATCCATTAGCTTTAGAAATTCAGAAAATTCAGAAAATGTAAGAGTTCGAGAAAAAGACCCAGTAAAACAACCAAACAGTCAGAGATGCTTCAGATCTGAGAACATCCATCAGGTTACACCTCCATTACTAACACTACACCTCCATACTAATCAACTTCACCACCGTACTAACACTACAACCCATCCTACTATCCTCTACACCACAGTACTAACACTACACCACCCATACTATTCCACTTACACCACCGTACATTTCACTTACACCACCCTTTCTAAACCAATACACCACCGTAAACACAATACTCCACCATACTACACTACACCACCATACTAACAAGCACTACAAACACCACCATATACTAACACTTACACCACTCATGCTAATAAATGGTATATATATAATCATAATCTCCACAAGTTAAAGTTTTGTGTGTTTCAGGAACTTGCTGGACTCGTAATCACAAAGAAAAAGCAGCTACATATTTCAGTGTATTTTAAATTTCTACACAGGTTTTTATAACTACCCCCGTTTTATCTGGCACCGCACACCCCCACTGACCCTGCTGTTTAAAGGAATTTGGTGTTGGCTACGCTGTCACACAGGAGCCAACCCATGGCGGGCCTGTTACACTCTGCTTCCCTGCTGGCCCGAGAAGTTGCACCGACAGATCTCACACACTTCAGGACGAGTGTGGAGTTTCTAGACTGGTGCTGCTGCCGTGTGACTCGGAGAGTCGGAAATGAGAAATGACTCAGCGAAAGCAGTCTCGCCTGAGTTCTCATGTACTTCACTCTGTAGAACCTGCGACGCTCCTGTTCTCTCCAGAGAACCTCTTCTGCTCTGGTTTACTGCTCACAGGCAAGACAACGCAAATGATTAGAATAACAGAGATTAACAGTTTAATTATTTATTTCATGCAACTCAAAAGCACCTGTTTTGACAAGTCAGCCACATTGCTTGCTAACTAGTTTAACCCAATGGCTGATATGAAGCTGGCAACTTTCAGACCTGCAACTTTCAGACACGCAACATTTAGACCCGCAACTTTTAGACTCTCAACTTTCAGACCTGCAACTTTCAGACCTGCAACTTTCAGAAGCGCAACTATCCAGACGCAGCAACTTTACAGCAGCGCAACTTTCTCAGACAATGTAAACCTTAGCAGACTTAGTCAACGTTTGTCAGACCCGCAACATTTAGACCCGCAACTTTTAGACCCGCAACTTTTAGACCCGCAACTTTTAGACCCGCAACTTTTAGACCCGCAACTTTTAGACTCTAAACTTTCAGACCTGTAACTTTCAGACTCGCAACTTTAGAACCGCAACTTTCAAACCTGCACATCTAGCCTGCACTTTCAGACCCGTAACTTTCAGACCCGTAACTTTCAGACCTGCAAATTTCAGACCCGTAAATTTCAGACCCGCAACTTTCAGACCTGCAACTTTAAGACCTGCAACTTTAAGACCTGCAACTATCAGACCTGTAACATACAAGTATTTTTATTACTATTGAGGACATTTATACAGTACTGCTTCCCGGTCGGTGGTTCTGTGTGGGAGGTTGAGAAGGTTCTCTGCCGGTGTTTGAGTGGGTTTTTCTTTCCCTTGGGTCCGTCTGGTTTCCTCCCACAGTCCAAACACATGCATGTTAGGATCCTCACTCTGAACTGCCTGTAGGTGTGAGTGTGTGTGTGAGTGTGTGTTGGCCATGTGATGGACTGGAGACCTGTCCATGGTGTACCCCACCTTCACCCCAATGACTCTGTAAGTTATGAAATTTAGATGTCTACACAAAAAAATGCATATATAATTATATATTATAAATTATAAATATATAATTCTATGTATTATTTATTATTTACTGCTTGTTGTACCGTGTATGACTTTGTATGTAACAAATAAACTTTATTTGATTTGATTTGAAGTTCAGTCTAAAAACAGTATGTGCTGCGTTACCTGCTAGCCTGCTAGCTAATAAGCTTCTCAGCTGCAGTGTGATGTTATATCTGGAGCTGAGTGTGAAGATCAGGGTTTATATAGTTCAACTCAGAGACAGAGGAGCTTCACTTTCAGTACCATTAAGTCTAATCAGGACTCAAACCAAAAACTAGAACCAGATCCCTCCAATGAAAACACAGCTCTACTGTTCTGAAGACACACAGTCTGCTCCTGACGCTGCTCCTCACCTCGATAACACCTGAGCAGCCGAGCAGCTGAGCAGCTCAGTGCTTCATTTTAGGTGTTTGATCATTACAGCAGACTTGAAGCTGAGAATCTGGCTCAACGTCCTCACACACTCCTCAGATTCTCCATTCCACGTGCCAAATGAAGTGTTTTGAGAGCGCTCAGGTCTCGGTTCAAATCAATCAGACTGTCCCTAAGCAGCTTCTTGGATCCCTAATGAGCGGCGCCGCCGTGGACGATGGCGGGAAGAACTCACTGAAAGCAAGAGGAACTGTCGGACCGCGCTTCGTCTTCCAGAGACTTCCTTACAGGAGGGAGAAAAAGGCTGGTTCCAATGTTCCACTCTCAGCCAATCACTGTCTGCCTCCGGCTTCCCCTCATCTCTCGCTGTCTGTCTCCGGGACCAGACCGAGTCTGAAACACAGCGGAGATAAGAAGCATCCACCTTCACAGTCTACAGTCACACCGACGCTCCTACAGCCCTGCTTCCCAAAAACTAGGTAGGCTGAGCAACATTGAGATATATATTTATATACATTGTAATGATATGCAAATCATTTAAACCTCATATTTAATTAAAATTAGAACGAAGACCACACGTGTTGAAACCACATGCCTGAAATGTAATGTGCCAGCATCACATCGTATAAAAGTTGGGACGTGGTGATAAAGTTCTGGTGAAAGCATCTGGTGAAACAGCTCCCAGCTAATTAGGCTAATTGGCAGGAGATCAGCAACACAACTGGGTATGAGGTCAGCTGTGATGGTCAGTGAAGTCCAGTCAGTGCAGTGAGCTGCAACCCAGCTCCTCTGGCAGCAGTGAACCCAGGAGGCGTCCCGCGTCAGCGTCTTCGTGCTGCTTTGTTGAACACCAGATATACCGAGAATTCATCACACCCACTCCTGCCATGGCTAATGTTAGCAGGCTGCCATGCTGCTACACCAGCTGGTCCTCGTTGACTGGCGTTCAAGCATCCAAGCTGCTGCCTCTTCGTCCTCTGCTGCCAGTCCTGTTCCTCTGCAGCCCTGTTCCTCTCCACCACACGTCCTCCCACCCCACTTCTGACACCAGTGTGACATCTAAACAAGGAAGCTGATGCAGAAAACATAGCGCTTCAGGTGAAGGCTCTTTATTGAACACGTCAGCACCGTAGCAGACACACATGTTTAAGCTAACAGTGAACTGTTTACACATTGATAGCACCTGAGCTCACTGCTCCGCCTCCATGTCACTGACCCCACTCTGCAGCTCGGCCACCAGGTTCAAACGTCAGGCGGAGGCTCAGGAGGTAATGCACAGGAGGCAGGGCTCAGGAGGTGGAGCTCAGGAGTCAGGACACAGCAGCTGGACCTCAGGAGTCAGGGCTAAGGAAGCAGGGCGCAGGAGTTGGGGGCGCAGGAGGTGGGCTGCAGGAGGTGGGGCGTAAGAGACAGTGTGCAGGAGGTAGAGCTTAGGAGTCAGGGCTCAGCAGGCGGGGTTTGGGAGGTGGGACCTGAGAGGCAGGGTGCAGGAGGTGGAGCTTAGGAGGCTGGGCTCAGTTGGCAAAGCTCAGGAGGTAGGGCTCAGGAGGCAAGTCTCAGGAGGTGGGGCTCAGGAGGCAAGTCTCAGGAGGTGGGGCTCAGGAGATAGGGTGCTGGAGGTGGGCCGCAGGAGGCAGCGTGCAGGAGGCAGGGCTTGGGGGCTGTATTCATAGCTATCATGGCTGCAGACCGAACAACACTCGCACCATCTCCTGGCTTTGAGCAGGTACGGACGCTCAGGAAACGCCCTGTGCTCCCGGCGACGTCATAGAACGAGATTTGTAGACCCGCCAGACACAGCCTCCCGGACAGACGTTACGGTTTGCAATAGGGAGCGTTCGTTGCGGCACCCTCGTTTCTGTTTGTTGTCCTCGACACTGAAGGCTGAATAACCGGTTCGGGGCGGTTTTTACTGGAAATGTAAGAAACGGAAGCAGGGCTGGTTTGCGCCGCGCCGTAGCGTAAAGGCAGAGTTATTTAATTGTGTCTTTGGCAGTGGGCCACTCGTACATCTGTTATCTCTGCTTCTCATTCCACAGAGGAACGTTCCAGCAGCTATACATCTCCGGCCTCCAGCGCTCGATGTATCCCACCCAGTTTGAATCGCTGCCCATGCTGAAGTAGGACCTTCTGTCCTGTAAGATTACACTGCTGCTGGTGCTTTTCTCAGCCAAACGCATGCCATGGCGGACATAATCGCCATTTACTCCGCGCGTCCGACAGTCAACTACCACAGCTGTGGCGCTCCTAAGGCACGTTCAACATCCTCTTCAACCCCCAACGCACCCGCTCACCTCAATGACTCCTCCCCATCACACCCCTCAGAGATGAACGCTGAGCACATACATAGTGCGACAATTCCATAACCGTAATAGAGTCCACAGCGTCTCAGGTCTTTCGGCGCTGCTCTCATAAAGAGATAAATTAATTAGGCTACAGTGAGACGGGCAGCTGTTGGTCCTCACCGTGCCGTAATTAAAGGTTTGGTCGTACAGGATAGCGCCGGCCGGCCGCGCCTGACCTGAGCTTTTGTTCCGCTGCCAACGCGCTTTGTCAAACCTGCCCCGAGCGCCTTGTCGCTTCTCTTTAGCCTCGCTGCCCACGGCGTGTCCGCTGACAGCGCCACTTTGAGGCTGATTCGAGCCGAACGTTCGGAGAGGTCCAACCTAATGACCCACAATCGTGAGTCATCAATCAGCGCCCAGCGAGCGGAACGCCGTCGCAGCGGCTCTGCAACTCCCTTCCCGGAAGACTTGTGTGCAGTGTCATGGAAGACTTGCTCAATTAGTCTCAGGGATCTGCAGCTTCTTTCATCGAGCCGCAAAAAGGCTGCGAGTTTGAATTCGGCCAAGCAAAAACAGACCCACTGAATTAAGAGCCGCCGCTGAATGAATGAATACACTGAAGAGAGGACATCACACAGTGTGATGCAGTTATGTAAATCAGGCTGGAGCCAGAAATATCGAGAGGGCTTTGTTGGCCTCGGCTGTGGCATCTATATAGAGGAAACAATAACCTATAAACTCTTCACGAAGACGTGTAAATATATTTATAATGTTTTTGATGGGTTAATGCTGGACATAACACTATATAAATGATATACAGGACTTTATATTAGGCTTCATAATGCTCTATAATAGCCACTCATTAAAAGTCTGTGAACATGAACATGGATATACACTGCAGGAGGGTTCACTGTGTAAAAACCCAGAGCCATCACTACCGACTTAGCTGAACTGAAGCCGCACATGTTTGTGGAAACACTTTATTTTTAAAATACTATATAATATTTTAATGCCATTAGTGAAAATATTGTAAAGCCACATAGACCATGCGTTTAATAAAGTGCTATGCATGTAACTGTAACTACTTAGGAGCAATTATACATCCTAATGGCCATGGCTGGATTACTGAGCGGGCCAGTGCCCAGGGGCCCTCGAGGTCAGGGTTAGGGTTATTTTAAGGATCCTCTGACTTTTAGAGACTTTGACCCCCGGGGCCTCTTGGGGGCCCTAGCCATGCTTTTGGGGCCCCTAGCCATGCTTTTGAGCCATAGCTATCGAAATCGTGCCCGACTCCATGGCTTTTTGAGCCCTAGCCAAGCCTGAGCCCTAGCTAATGCATTTGGTGCCCTAGCCCACGCAATAGTCTATGAAAATAGACGAGTGGCGTTATGGCACTGCTCTGATGACTTCGGACTTCTGGCTATTAGGGGTCCTAGGAAAGAGGGGGGCATAATTTATAAGAGCCCTGTTTATAAGAGACCCAACCAGGGGGCCCTAGAGAAGAGCAGGTCATGCCATTAGAGGGCCCTTGATCACGCGGGGCGTGGGTTGTGGGGGCCCAGACTTCCTTGCTTATGGCTGTTATTATAATGTGACGTATGCCATACACTGCATTTATGAAACATCATAAAAGAAATTAATACAGGAAATGTGGCTAACACTCTCTATGAATGTGTATAAGGTGTATAAGACATTATATAGCATACATAATATATTATAATGCCTGGCATACGTCTATATAATTGACTATAAGTAGATATAGTTATATGCATGACATTTTATAAAGCAAGAGAATATAATTTTATATTAGGTATATAATAAAGGCATATATAATATTTATTACATTACAACCATCTAGAGTCATGAGATTCAGCTGGCAGCAGGCTTCCTGTATGAAACCCAGACCCATCAAAACACTGGCTACTAACTACAGAAGCACCTTTTATTTTTTCATATATTTCTAAAAAGAATTATAATTTAATGTATATGCCGTGTGAATTTGTATTTTTTAACTAACTGCTAACTGAATAAGTATATTATAAGGAATTTCTGAACTCATATACTTTGGCTTTATAAAGTGTTATGCATATAATTATTACTACTTAGAGCAGTTATAGACACTGTAGTATTATAATAATAACTTGGTATATATGCCATAAAATACCTTATAAAAGCATCTATAAAACATTCTGATTCAAAGTTTCACCGAGTTTGTTGTTCAGGTGCGGTAGATGTAATTGAATTCTCAGTAATTACTAAATCACTGCTTGTAATGTGATTATGAGACTGTAGAGTATGTAACCTCTGAGGAATCCAGAGGAAGCTCATCCAGTGAAGAGGTTATTTATTTAATCACTGCTAGGCTGAGTGCCCAACATGTCCAGACGAGCAGCGCAGTGGTCAGCACCACAGACTGTTGATGAAGGACTATAGGACTGTGCACGCTGAGCCACAGTTCTCTGGACCCGTTACACCAAGGTTTTTAAAGATAAAGTCGTTCTGATAAAGTGACTGACATCGTTAAATGTTTACTATTTACTGGTTTTACAGCCTGTTTACAATTTAACCACCCTTTATTAACACTCTATCTGATAAACACACATCATAAAAACCACTGTGAATTCATACATTAAGGCATCGAGTAAACACTAATACACATATTTACAATATAGCCAAGTCTATGGTATACACTCGTTAACCACCATACATGGTTGTCAGTGTGATCCGAAAGTGGTGAAGTGGATCGTATGGTGGGTGTACGTGATTAGAATGGTGGTGTAGTGGTTACTATGGATGGAGAAGTGGTTAGTACGGTAGGTTGTAAGTGGGTTAGTTACGGTGGTGGTAGTGGTTAGTACGGTGGAGCGTAGGTGGTTAGTATCGGTGGTGTAGTGGTATAGTATGGTGGTTGTAGTGGTTCGTAACGGAGGTGGTAGTGGTTTAGTAAAGGTGGTGTGTGTGGTCATGTACGGTGGTGTAAGTGGTTCAGTATGGTAGGTGAGTATAGTGTGTTAGTATGGTGGTTGTAAGTGGTCAGAGTATCGGTGGTGTAGGTGGTTAGTATGGTGGTGTATGTAGGTCAGTATGGTGGTGTAGCAGTTATAGTTAGTATGGTGGATGGTAGTAGTATAGTATGGTGGTGTAAGTGGTTAGTATGGAGGTTGTAAGTGGTTAGTATGGGTGGTAGTAGTTGGTTAGTACGGTGGTTGTAGGTGGTTAAGTAGGAGGGTGGTGTAAGATGGTTAGGTATGGGTGGTGTGTGTGGTTGTAACGGTGTGTGGAGGTGGTTAGTATGGTGGTGTAGTGGTTAGTCTATGGTGGTGTAGTATGATAGTACATGGGTGGTGTAGTTGGTTCAGATAATGGTGGGTGTACGTGGTTATGTACGGTGAGGTGTAGTGGTTATAGAATATGGTGGTGAAAGAGGTTAGTAAGGTGGTGTAGTGGTTAGATACGGTGGTGTAGTGGTCAGTTATGGTGGTTGTAGATGGTTAGTATGGTGGATGTAGTGAGTTTAGTAGAGGTAGGTGTATGTGGATATAGTTATGGTGGAGTAGTGGTATAGTATTTAGGTTTGGTGGTGGCTAGTAAGTTAGTAAGAGAGTTGTCGTAGTGGTTCCCGTATGGTGGAGTCGCGGTTAGTATTTGGTGGTGTAGTGTAAGTATTGGTGGGTGTAGTTGGATAGTATGGGGGTGTAGGTGGTTAGTATGGGTGGTTGAAGTGGTTAGTTAGTATGGTGGTGTGATGGACTGGAGAACTGTTCATCGGTGTAAACGTCTTTTGCCTGGATGAAGCTGGGGATATGGCTTCTAGCTGACCCATGACTGGTGGTGATCCAGCCGTATGCTATATAGAGTGTGTTGGTGGTATTTGTTAGGATGAGTGCACGCCTCTAACTGTCCTCTCACTCTCCCACGACTCAGACACTATCATGCATCTGCTGCTCAGTGCGTTTCGGGGAGGGGCCCTGCTGTAGGCAGTGCGGTGATGAAATCCTGGTTTTATAGAGTGGACGGAGATGATTAACGCGCTCAGTAGGAAACACCGAGCTGGACAGTGTTGTTCAGTGCTGCGTGGCGTTAAATTTCTCATCACTCAAAACCCCGGTTAATGGAGAGCCCACTCTGTCTACTCTCATCTCTCACTGTCACTCTCACTCTTTATTTCTTTTACTCCTCACGCTCTCTCACTCGTCTCTACTCTCTTCTTTACTCTCTCTCGTCTCACGCTGCGACTCTCTCGCTCTCCCGTCTCTTTCTTTCTCTCTCTCTCTCTCCACATCTCTCATCTCTTTCTGTTCTCTCCTCTCTCTCTTTCTCTCACTCTCACTCTTCCCTCTCTCTCTCTCTCTTTCTTTCTCTCTCTCTCTCTTTCTCTCGTCTCTCGCTCTTTCTCTTTCTCTCTCTCGTCTCTCACTCTTTCGTTCTCTCTTCACTCTCTCTCCCACTTCATCTCTTCCTCTACCTCTTTCTCTCTCCTCTCTCTCCTCCTCCTCTCTCTCTCACTTTGCAGTTGTCTCTCTTCCGATCTCTGTCTCTCTCTCTCTCTCTCTTCGCTCTCTCTTTTGTACTCTCGGCGCTCCTCTCTTCTGTTCTCTCCTTCACTCGTTCTATCTCTCTTCTCTCGTCTCTCTCCTCGTCTCTCTCTAATCTCTCTCTCTTTCCTTCTTCCTCACTCTCTTTCGTCCCTCCCTCCTCGCTCTTCCACTCTTCCTCGTCTCCTCCACCTCACTCACGAATTCTCTCTCTACTCCCATACTCTCTCTCTCTCTGACCCATTTCTCTGTTTTTGCTTTGTTCACTGTGGTCTGATGTCTCAGCCAAATCTGAGAGGAGTGTATGAGAGGAGTGTATGAGAGGAGTGTATGAGAGGAGTGTATGAGAGGAGTGAAATGTATCAGGCAGTGTGTGACGAGACTAGCGTGTCCTGCGAGCCTGAATCACGTCACAGCTGATAGCTCCACGAAGATCTCCACACTGCAGGACAGACGTCCACAGTTCCAGAAGTAGCTCACAGTCTGAGGTTGTGTTCCCTGTACGTGTCTTTCACACTGTCTCTTATTCATATCCATATCAGGAACATCTCACCGGTCACGATCCAGATCTCCACAAAGCCCTCTGGAGGTTTCACACCTTCAGCATCAGACCACACAGGATGGACAGTTGTTCAGTATCAGACCACACAGGATGGACAGTTGTTCAGTATCAGACCACACAGGATGGACAGTTGTTCAGTATCAGACCACACAGGATGGACAGTTGTTCAGTATCAGATCACACAGGATGGACAGTTTGTTTCAGTAACAGACCCACACCGGATGGACAGTTTGTTCAGTATCAGACCACACAGGAATGGACAGTTGTTCAGTATCAGACCACACAGGTATGGACCAGTTTGATCAGTGATCAGACCACACAGGAAGCAGTTGTTTCAGTATCAGACCACCACAGGAAGGGCAGTTGGATCAGTAGTCTGGACCACACAGGAAGGACAGTTGTTCAGTATCAGGACCACACAGGTGGAGGGACCAGTTGTTCAGTATCAGACCACACAGGATGGACAGGTGTTGAGTCTGTACACACGAAAGAATATCACACAGGTTAGTATAGTCCTGATCTGGTAACTGAGATCAGAATACAGGGTCTGAGACTATTTACAGTAATACCTGAAACAGGAGAGGTCAGGAATGTGTGATAAAGACATCGATGGCTCTCCCGAGATGTCCTGCGCCTCCACTCCATCCTGTACAACAAACCTGACTCAGACAACGCACGACGTCAGCCCACAATTCTATCGTCACCATAAACACTCTCTGTTTACTGCACTCCCAGATCCTGCGCCTCTTATGTAACAGACACACTCATTTCCGAAACACACCACTGAGAAACATGTATGGATTTATAGTCTAGGACTTATACAAACAGGAGGCCCCAGAGATTCTACCCAGGTGTAATATATGTAGAGTTGATGGAAAAATAAAAATACAACCAGCCCGATGAGGGTGGAGCGTTGGTGGTTGGGCGTGGGTGTAGTAATTGGGACAAATTTATTTGTCTCACCACACCCTGCATGACCCCTCCCTGACAAAATCTCTAAACTATCATAAACAGCGTCTCCGAATCAGACAGTGTATTTATATCACAACTCCCCTGTAAGAACTTTCAGTGAGGAGCTATTTTAAGAGGTGGACGTCTAGGTTTCCATGTCACCTCCACTGTGAACAGTTCTGATCCATTTCACTTCAAAACACTGTTTTCTGACATCTTAACTGTTTAATTGAGCCAAAAGTTTGAGAAACGGACACAATTTGCATTTGTTAGCAACATAATGAGCTTTTACACAATATTTCAGTAATGCTGTTGATGATGATGATTGATTGTTGCTGTGAATAGATGATGTTTATGTTGGTTGTTTCTGTGGATGATTGAAGATTGTTGATGTGTTGTTGTAGTTGGTTGATGATGATGATGTTGATGTTGTTTTGCTTTGCAGATTGATGTTGATGAATGATGTTGAAGTTGGTTGGTTTGGATGAATGATGATGTAGTAGTAGAAGTTGATGTTGTGATGGAGATGGGCATGTTGGATGTAGTAGTGTTGGTTGATGCTGCAGCTGTAAGAAGATGTAGATGTTGATGGTGAGGGTTGAATGATGTAAGTATGTAAGAAGAATGTAGTTTGAAGACAGCTGTCAGTAGTATGAAGGTTTGGAACAGAGTCGTGGTGGTCAGCAGTCACATAGACGACCTCGACGAGACACCATTTAAAAGTCCAAGACAGGCCAAACCACGACTCCACTTCATTAACGTCTGGCTGTGGGCTTATCAGCTAATTATGTTAGCGTCGGTGGAGAGCGCGCTAACGGTGTAGCCTTAAAGGGCAAACACAGAAACTACAACGAGCGAAGTATCGAGACTCATCAACGAGCTGGCTAGTCGTGACCTTTGCCAGGTTCACCGATCAGCCTTCACCAGAGGGACTCCCTGGAAACTGTGTTCTTCTGCCAGTGCGAGGTTTCCTCTCCGAGCAGACTCCAAGTGCTATAATCAGTAAAGCTGTACCAGCACGAAGCTTAATCAGCGCCAAATTAGCACATACTCCACAGCCTTCCAGCCCACATCACCAGCGCGCTGGTTTCATCATCTCAGAACCTGAGAGGCAGCAGTCACCACAGACACGAGGACATCCATTTCAGACCTTCTGCTGGAGAAGAACGTATCTACCACCACACACTGCTATCCAGAGAACGTCTACAGACAACATCTACACACAGTCTCGGACCACTGTAGGAGACACAAGCCCTGCTGAAGAACTCAGTACAGACCAGGACCACCGGTCAGCAGGAGGACCTCACCTCACAAACACAAACCTTACAAACACAAACTCACAAACACAAAAAACACACACAAACTCACAACACACTCACCAAAACACAAACTCCCAAACACAAATACTCACAACAACACCAAACTCACAACTCACAAACACAAAACTCACCAACCAAAACTGCACAAACACAAACTCACAAACAAAACGCACACCACCTCACCACACAACCCTCACAACAAACTCCAAAAACACAAACCTCACAAACACAAACTCACAAACACAAAACTCACAAACACAAACTCACAAACTCACAAACACAAACTCACAAACTCACAAACACAAAACTCACAAACACAAACTCACAAACTCACAAACACAAAACTCACAAACACAAAACTCACAAACACAAACTCACAAACACAAACTCACAAACACAAACTCACAAACACAAAACTCACAAACACAAACCTCACAAACACAAACTCACAAACCCACAGAAAACACAATACTCACAAACACAAACAATCACAAACACAATCACAAACACAAAACTCACAACCCACACAACACAAAAACACACAAACACAAAACTCACAAACACAAACCTCACAAACACAAACTCACAAACACAAACTCACAAACTCACAAACACAAAACTCACAAACACAAACTCACAAACACAAAACTCACAAACACAAACCTCACAAACACAAAACTCACAAACACAAAACTCACAAACACAAACCTCACAAACACAAACCTCACAAACACAAACTCACAAACACAAAACTCACAAACTCAAACCTCACAAACACAAAACTCACAAACACAAACCTCACAAACACAAACCTCACAAACACAACCTCACAAACACAAAACCTCACAAACACAAAACTCACAAACACAAAACTCACAAACACAAACCTCACAAACACAAAACCTCACAAACACAAAACTCACAAACTCAAACCTCACAAACACAAAACTCACAAACACAAAACTCACAAACACAAAACTCACAAACACAAAACTCACAAACACAAACCTCACAAACACAAACCTCACAAACACAAACCTCACAAACACAAACCTCACAAACACAAACACAAAACTCACAAACACAAAACTCACAAACACAAACCTCACATAACACAAAAACTCATCAAACACAAAACCTCACAAACACAAAACTCACAAACTCACACCTCATCAACTCACAACTCCACAAACACAAAATCCTACACAAACACAAACCTCCCAAACACAAAACACCAAAACTCAACACAAACACAAAACTCACAAACACAAACCCTCACAACACAACCTCACAAACACAAAACCACACAAACACAAACTCACAAACACAAAACTCACAAACACAAAACTCACAAACACAAACTCACAAACACAAAACTCACAAAACTCACAAACACAAAACTCACAAACACAAACCTCACAAACACAAACTCACAAACACAAAACTCACAAAACTCACAAACACAAACCCTCACAAACACACAAAACTCCACAAACACAAAACTCACACACAAAACTCACAAACACCAAACTCACAACACAAAACTCACAAACACAAAACCTCACAAAACACAAAACCTCACAAACACAAAACTCACAAACACAAACCTACAAACCAAAAATTCACATAAAAAACAACCTCAAAACACAAACCTCACATATCACTAACCTCACAAAAAACACAATACCTCACAATACACACAAATCTTCACAAAACTCACCAAAACACAAAATCACAAACCTCCAAAATCTCGAGGTATGTGACGTGCGATAGTAAGGTGTCCACATATTTACGGTATGTATACTTAGGACTGGGTCAATCGTGTGTGTGTGGGTCTGTGTGTTTCTATTGCATGGTGTTTGTTCAATAGTGTGTGTGCGTTATGTGCGCTTTCACTAGCCCTGGTGTGTGTAGGATCACTAGTGTGATGTGTGTGTGTGTGTTTGTGGGTTGTTTCACTGCCAGTAGTTGTGTGTGTTCACTATGTTGTGTGTGTGTATGTGTTAGTGGGGTGTTTCACTGCCCAGAAGGTGTGTGTGTTCACAAGTGATGCGTGTTGTGTGTTTGTGTGTTTCCTGCCCTGTAGTGATTGTGTTCCAAGTGTTTGGTGTGAGTTTGCGTGTGCTTCACTGTTCCTATGTCCAACCCTGCAGTCCTTCGGCTGAGACGAGTGTGTCAGACTGAGTTTCAGCTTTTGACTCTCATTGCTGACGATGTAGCGTATGTCAGTGAGGAGTTCCGTCTCCACTCCGAGCTCCTCTGCTCGCGTATGTTTGCACCACCAAAATGCCACTTTTCCAAACCTCACCGCGGGCTACATCCCCTCCGCACCCTGAGATACCTGTCAGAGCCGCGCACGCCGATCAGCTCCTCAGCTCCGCCGCGTCAGCGCTTTCCTCCTGGATGCCGGAGAGACGCTCAGCTGGATGCCGTGATTGCCGTATAACTCCCGGTGTCAGTCTGGACGTCTCTCCAGCTGACGGCCGGTGGACGGTTAAGGCTCCTGACCACACACCGGCAGAGTGTGAGTAACGGGGTCACTGAGCTGCTTTCAAAACTCCTTTCATCTTTCTGACACACCTCTCCACTGAGTTCACTGCCTTTTATCTCTCCACGCTGGTTCCTACCTGCTCTCCTCTCTGAACGGGGTCTTCATTTCTCTCTGCTGCTCCACGTCTGAGGAATCAGCTCCCTGCTCACACCCGAGGAGCAGATCAGTCTTTACAACCTCCTCCTGGAACTTAGAGACCAACATCACATCACCACCACTGTTATGATCAACACTATCATTGTTGCCAACCATCACTGTGATCATCCCCACTGTCATCACTGTCATCATCATTACTATAACCATCATTACCATCATCACTATCATTGTTATGATTACTATCATTATCATCGCCATCACTGATATCATCATCACAGTCATTGCCATGACTGTCACCATTAGTATCACTATCATCGTAGCTATCATTGCCATTATCATCACTGTTATCATCACTATCATGAACACCATTATTACTACTGTCACCATAATTTTCATCATCATCACCGTCACTGTTATCATCATTACTATCATCATTGCCATCACTGTTATCATCACAGTCACCGCATCAACATTATCACTGTCAACATAGTCATCATTGCCATTATCACAACACTGTTATCATCACTATCATGATCACCATTATTACCACTGTCACCATAATTTCCATCATCATTATCATCATCACAGTCACCACCATCACCATTATTATCATTATCATCGTAGTCATCATTACCACATCACTGTTATCATCACTATCATGAACACCATTACCACTGTCACCATCATTTCCATCATCACCATCACTGTTATCATTATTGTCATCTCTATAATTTCTATCATCATCACATCACCATCACTGTTATCATCATCACTTTCATCATCACTGCCATCACCATCATGACTGTCACCATTATTATTACTATCATTGTAGTCAACATTGCTATTACTGTTACCATCACTGTTATCATCCTTATCATGAACACTATTATTACCATTGTCACCATCATTTCCATCATCATTACCATCACCATCACTGTTATCATCATTATTGTCATCACCATAATTTCTATCACTATCATCACATCACCATCACAGTTATGATCATCACTATCATCATGATTTCCATCACTGTTATCATCACGGTCACTACCATCGACATTATCACTATCATAGTCATAATTACCATTACCACATCACTGTTATCATCACTATTATGAACACCATTAATACCACTGTCACTATCATTTCCATCATCATCAACCCCATCACTGTTATCATCATCATTGCCATCACTGTTATCATTATCACAGTCACTGCCATTACTATTATTATCACTATCATTGTAGTCATCATTACTATTACCACATAACTGTTATCATCACTATCATAATTACCATTACCACTGTCACCATCATTTCCATCATCACCATCACTGTTATGATCGTTATCACCATCACTGTTATCATCACAGTCACCACATCACCATTATTACTGTCATCATAGTCATCATTACCACATCACTGTTATCATCACCATCATCATCATCATCACTACAGCTCTGTGATTGAATGTTTCTGAGCAGCTCGTGTTTATTACTCTGCTCTCTGAGATTCGAGGTGTGAACTTATGACTTCAGGTCTGAAATAAATGACGTCATCACGATCAGTTCGACATCATCGTCACCATCTTCATCCTCCTCCTCCTCATGGTCACGTGTCTGTTGACACCCCCCCCCCCCTCTCCTCTCTCTCCTCCCTCCCTCTCCTCTCTGTAGAGTGAATCATGGTGCTGATGGGTGAGGAAGCTACTTGTAGACTGGACTAACGCGGACGCAGCCGCTGGGCTGTGGTCTCTACATAAAAATATAAAAATAGCCGGGCCCATATGCGTGATTCGCCGGTAAGACTTCACGCGCATCCGGGTTTCTTTGCACGCGCGCACGTTCGCTGATTTTGTTATTTAGAGCGAGCTTCATACGGAGAACGGGGAAATGTGTGGGCGCGCGCGCGTGCGTGATCAGCGAGGCAAAATCACGACTTAGAAATTAAAAACGTGGAAAAATCGCGCGCGCGTGCGTGTGTGTGTGTGTGTGTGTGAGAGAAAGAGAGAGAGAGAGAGAGAGAGAGAGAGAGAGAGAGAGAGAGAGAGGTGAGGTTAGAGCTGGAATTAATGAAGGAGAGATAAAGTTCAAACTGGAGCTGCGAGTTCAACATCACTGTCAGTCTGAAGGAGAGAGAGAGAGAGAGAGAGAGAGAGAGAGAGAGAGAGAGAGAGAGAGAGAGCAGGAGAAAGGTGGGTGGAAAGAAATAAACAGAGAGAAGAAAACAAGAGAGCTAAACAGAGACGGAGAGAGAGATAACCAGAAAAAGGAGGACAGAAATAGAGAGAGATAGAGAGATAGAGGGATAAACAGAGAGGAGGAGAGAAAGATAAACAGAACTGGAGAAACATCAACAGAGATGAAGAGAGAGGGATAAAGAGAGAGAAAACAGAAGGAGTGATAAACAGAGAAGAAAAGAGAGTGATGTAGAGAAAGAGGACAGATCAAGATAGGACAGTGAGAGAGATAAACAGAGAGATGAAGAGAGAGAGAGATAACGAGATAAAGAAGGTCTGAAATAAAGAAAGATAGAGAGATAAACAGATAAACAGAAATGGAGAGAGATCAACAGAGAGATGAAGAAAGAGAGATGGAGGACAGAATCAGAAATGAAGAGAGAATGAAAAAACAGTAGCAGTGATAAATAAACAGAGAGAAAAAAGAGTGATGTAGAGAAAGAGAAGGACAGATAAAGATAGGACAGTGAGAGACATAAACAGAGAGATAGAGAGATAACGTGATGAATGATAGAGAGAAAGAAACGGAGAAGGAAAAACGGGGGTGGAGAGAGATCAGCAGAAAGGTGGAGAGAGGGATAAAGAGAGAGATAACAGAGAGAGAGAGAGAGATGGAGTATAGAATCAGAGAGAGAGAAAATGTAAGGAGTAATAAATAGAGAGAAGTAAAAGAGAGTGATGTAAAGAAAGAGAACAAGAGATTGAGAGAGACAGTGTGAGAGAGATAGAAGGACAGAAATAGAAAAAGATAGATATAGAGGGATAAACAGAGAGATGGAGAGAGAGATGGAGGATAGAAGCAGAGGTGGAGAAAGAGAAAATGGAAGGAGTGATAAATAAACAGACAGAAATAGAAGAGTGATGTGGAGAAAGAGAAGGAGAGATTGAGAGAGACAGAAATAGAGTAGGATAGAGAGATACACAGAGATAAAGAAAAAACAGAAGAGGGAGAGATGGAAAGAGCAAAAGAGAGAAATAAAAGAGAAGGAGAAGAAAACAGTGCAGAGAACGAAGAGATAAAACAGGGATAGAAGAAAGGAGAGAGAGATTAACAGAGAGCTGGAGAGAGAGATACAGAGAGAAAGAGAGACACAGTGAGCGAGAGAGATAAGAGAGAGAGGGGTGCAGACAGGAGTTGTGAGAGAGAGATGACAGAGAGAGATACAGAGAGAGATACAGAGAGAGATACAGAGAGAGACATACAGAGAGAGACATACAGAGAGAGACATACAGAGAGAGAGATACAGAGAGAGAGATAAGAGAGAGAGAGATACAGAGAGAGACATACAGAGAGAGAGATACAGAGAGAGACATACAGAGAGAGAGATACAGAGAGAGACATACAGATAGAGAGTGATACAGGAGAGAGAATTACAGAGAGAGGAAATACAGAGAGATACAGAGAGAGACATACTAGAGGAGAGAGAATACAGAGAGAGATACAGAGAGAGAAAAACAAGAGAGATACAGAGAGGAGAGATACAGAGAGATACAGAGAGAGAGAGATACAGAGAGAGATACAGAGAGAAGAGATACAGAGAGAGAGATACAGAGAGAGAGAGATACAGAGAGAGAGATACAGAGAGAGAGATACAGAGAGAGAGAGAGAGATACAGAGAGAGATACAGAGAGAGAAATACAGAGAGATACAGAGAGAGAGATACAGAGAGATACTGAGAGAGAGAGATACAGAGAGAGATACAGAGAGAGAGATACAGAGAGAGATACAGAGAGAGAGATAAGAGAGACAGAGAGAGATACAGAGAGAGAGATAAGAGAGAGAGATACAGAGAGAGACATACAGAGAGAGAGATACAGAGAGAGACATACAGAGAGAGGAGATACAGAGAGAGGATACAGAGTGAGAGAGATACAGAGAGAGAGATACAGAGAGATACTGAGTGAGAGGAGGAGATACAGAGAGAGATTTACAGAGAGTAGAGATTACAGAGAGAGAGATACAGGAAAGAGATACAGAGAGAGAAATACAGAGAGATACAGAAGAGAGTGAGGTGAGAGAGAGAGTACAGAGAGAGATACAGAGAGGAGAGATACAGAGAGAGATTACAGATGAGAGCGAGATACGAGAGAGACAGAAAGGAGAGATAAGAGATAGATACAGAGAGAGAGAGAGATCCCGAGAGAGAGAAGATACAGAGAGACAGAGAGATGATACAGAGAGAGAAGGAGAGATACAGTAGAGAGAGATAACAGGGAGACAGAGAGAGAGAGATACAGAGAGAGAGAGGAGGATTACAGAGAGAGAGAGAGATACAGAGAGAGAGAGATACGAGGAGAGAATGGAGATACAGAGAGAGAGAAGATACAGAGACGAGATACAGAGAGAGAGATACTAGAGGAGACAGAGAGAGGAGATACAGAGAGGACAGAGGAGAGATCAGGAGCGAGAGAGAGATTACAGAGAGAGAGATACAGAGAGATACGAGAGGAGAGATACAGAGAGAGAGATACAGTGAGAGAGATTACAGAGATGAGAGGTGAGATACAGAGAGAGAGAGAATACAGACGCGAGGAAGACGAGATACAAATAGAGAGATACTGAGAGAGAGAGAGATACAGAGAGAGAGAGATACAGAGAGAGAGAGTACAGATGAGAGGAGAGAGAGATACAGAGAGAGAGAGACAGAGAGAGAGATACAGAGAGAGAGAGATTTACAGAGAGAGAGAAGAGTGGAGAGCGAGATACAGAGTAGAGAGATCCAGAGGAGAGAGATATGACAGAGAGAGAGTATACAGAGAGAGGAGATACAGAGAGGAGAGAGGATACAGAGAGAGAGGGAGATACGAGAGAGAAGAGAGATACAGAGAGAGAGAGAGATACAGAGAGAGAGAGATACCAGAGAGAGAGATACCGAGAGAGAGATACAGAGAAGTAGAGAGATACAGAGAGAGAGATAGATGAGATTACAGAGAGACGAGAGAGAGAGAGACTTCTTCTATAATTCTATCATAATCGAGGGGATTAGTATGGGTTAATGAAATGATTAGTTTGGATTAAAGAATGGATTAGCTCATTAATGAGGTGATTAGTTTTGGGTTAATGAATGATATAGTTTTGGGTAGATGAATGGATTAGCTCAATAATGAGTGATTTAGTTTTGGGTTAAATGAGATGGATTAGTTTTGGTTTACCTGAATGATTAGCTCATTAATGAGTGATTAGTTTGGTTAATGAATGATTAGTTTGGTTAATGAATGATTAGCTCGTTAATAAATGATTAGCTCGTTAATGAACTCTGCTGTGAGAACCTGTAGGTTTGTGATTCTAAGAACGAGCAGAGACTCTAATTTACAGTCGAGCAGCTCGTTCAGGATCAGAGCAGCATGTGAACCTTGGCTGTTCTAGAAACTGGGGCTGAACCCCTGCGGGCTGGAGTTGGTATTTACTTGCGTGTCATCATGGATTTTTATTATTTCTGCTCTTCCTCAGCAGCAATTAGAGAGAATTCCACACGGAGCGCAGCCCGGAATGGAGGCCGGACCCGCTCGGCCCGCTGGCGGTAACGTGTCGCCCTGAAAGCGAGTCCTGATCATCTCTCTCTCTCTCGCTCTACAGATGAGGGGCACGTCTCGCGGAAGTGAGCACCTCCGTCCTCCAACATGAATCTCTGGATAACGGGCGTCCTGTTTCTCGGCACGTCTCTGAGCTTGGCGGAGATGTTTGACATTTACGGGGGGATCTGCGGAGGCCTGTGTGTTTGCGAAGAGCGAGACGGAGTTTTGACAGCCGGCTGCGAGAACAGAGGCATCGTCAGCCTCTCTGATGTCGGGCCTTTGCACTTCAACACATATCATCTGCTGCTCACGGGAAACCTTCTGAAGAAGCTCTCGCTTAACGATTTCCTGCACTACGACGGACTGGTTATCCTGCACCTAGGCAACAACGACATAGCCGAGATCGAGAGCGGGGCTTTTAATGGACTTCAGGGACTAAAGCGCTTGCACTTGAACAACAACAAAATCGAAGTGCTACGGGACGACACTTTCGCCGGCCTAGACAGTCTGGAGTACCTTCAGATCGACTACAACTACGTCAGTCACATCGAGGCCAGTGCCCTCAACAGGCTGCGTCATCTGGACGTGCTGATTCTGAATGACAACCTGCTGTCCGCCCTGCCAAAAAACATTTTTCAGTTCGTTCCTCTAACGCACCTCGACCTCAGAGGGAACCAGCTCAAGCTGCTCCCCTACGGTGGCCTTCTGGAGCACTTGGGCAGGATCGTGGAGCTGCAGCTTGAGGAAAACCCGTGGAACTGTTCCTGCGAGCTCATCGCCCTCAAAGCTTGGCTGGAGAGTATCTCGTACACGGCGTTGGTCGGGGACGTGGTTTGCGAGACGCCGTTCCGGCTGCACGGCAGAGACCTGGACGAGATCTCTAAGCAGGAGCTGTGTCCCAGGAGAGCCATAGCCGAGTACGAGATGAGGGCCGAACCAGTGCAGGGCACCGAGGGGATCTTCAGGACCACGGCTGCTGGCGCAGCGGCATCCTTTACCTCCTCCAACATCCTGCGTTCTACGCGGCCCACTAAGATCCCTCGGCAGTCGGGGAAGCTCCGCGCCAAGCCCACCTCAAGGGTCTCCTCCTCCAGCAAGCCGCAGAACTATGGCCCCATGGTGGCTTACCAGACCAAATCCCCGGTATCCCTCGACTGTCCCACCGTATGCACTTGCAATCTTCAGATTTCGGACCTCGGCTTGAACGTCAACTGTCAGGAGAGGAAGATCGAGCGCATCTCAGATCTAGACCCCAAACCCTACAACCCGAAGAAGATGTACCTCACTGGAAACTACATCCCCTCAGTGCACAGCTCAGACTTCTCAGAAGCTACGGGGCTGGATCTGCTTCACTTGGGGAACAATCGGATATCCGTTATTCACAGCAGAGCGTTCGGGGAGTTGGTGCACCTGCGGAGGCTTTATTTGAATGGGAATCTGATAGAGCGGCTCACTGACGAGATGTTCTACGGCTTAGAAAGTCTCCAGTTTCTTTACTTGGAATACAATGTCATCAGAGAGATAGCAGTGGGCACCTTTGAGCAAGTACCCAATCTTCAGTTGCTCTTCCTCAACAACAACCTGCTCAAAGCGCTACCCCTGGGAGTGTTCAGCGGACTGAGCCTGGCGAGGCTGAATCTGCGCAACAATCACTTCCGAAGCTTGCCCATCAGCGGCGTTCTGGAGGAGCTGATGTCCCTGGTGCAGATAGATCTGTTCGAGAACCCCTGGGACTGCTCCTGTGCGATTGTGGAGATGAAACACTGGTTGGAACAGCTCAGCGCCGGAACCGTGGTGAACAGTGTGATCTGCGAGTCTCCACCGAGGCTGTCAGGGGAGGATATGCGCTACATTCATTCCTCTCATCTCTGCCCAAACAACTCCAGCACTCCTGCATCCGCTGTTCCGCCCTCGGAGGAATCGTTCCCAGGCAGCACCATCACTTTGGAGACGGCGTTGGATTTCGACACACAGCATCCTGCCATCCCTCTCTCCGTGCTCATCCTGGCCCTGCTCCTGATCTTCATCATGTCCGTGTTTGTCGCCGCCGGGCTTTTCGCGGTCATGATGAAGCGGCGCAAGAAGGCCGAACGCTCCGCCTCCATGGGCGCCAACGTGAGCTCCTTCAACGCCCTTTACAGTGACCGCTCTGCCACCAAGGTCAGGACCTCTGCAGGCCACGTGTATGAGTACATCCCTCCTGCTATGGAGGGCACGTCTAAAAGAGCCCACTACGGCCCCGGCGGGGGCGCCGCGGTGGAAGGGTACAGAGACTTCGACGAGCTGAACGGCGGTCTGGCATCTAACTCCGACGAGGACATTGGGAGCACCGCGGTTGGCTCCGAATTCAGTGCCTGCACACCGGATCCCCTCAACAGATCGTCCCCGCTGCAAGATGATAGCTTTTTTTATCGAGACATCCTGGCAAGGGACCAGCCGGCGTCCTACAGGGCCAATTTGCCGTGTAAGCACGGGACACATGTTCCCGCTCACTATGCACCAGACTTTGATGTCAGACATCAGTACTTGCATCCGGACAGGATACAGCAGACCATGGTGTACTGCTCAGCGCCAGCCACGGTCTATGTGGAGCCCAACCGGAGCGAGTACTGGGAACTGAAGGCCAAGCTTCATTTCGAGCCAGATTATTTGGAGGTTCATGAGAAAAGGACAACTTTCACTCAGTTCTGAGCTGCAAGCTCGTCCCCGTCCTCCTGTTATTGCCTCTGTAAAGGGTTATAATGTTAACTGACCACCCTCAAGGTCTCCGGTGGGGGGGTTGTTTTGTGTGGAAGTGGCTCGGATTGGTTTATTTACCAAATTATCTACATGCTTGATGAAGTCTTTCATACTCATGTCAGTCGTGTATTCGAGGTACCTTCTGTCTTACTGACCCGTGCAATAACTTAATGTTTAATATCATTTTTCTTGGATTGTTATGAAAATGACCTGGGGTCGTATTACAGAGACTGAGTAACTCCAGATACGAGGATTACAGATGCTTCCTTATCAAAATTCCTAAAATCTTAAAAACCTGAACGGTGTCTTCTTCTGTTCCTACTGTCAGCTGATCTACTACATCATAGTATCACGTCCTGTTCAAAGTGATGGTAAACTCTGAGAGAACATTGATTTATTAGGTCATTTATTAGGAGAATTAAAACGATCACAAAATCCGAAAGCCTTAAAGTGAACCCCGGCTGGTAACACTTGTAATCCTTAATATGGTGTAAATGACTCTAAATTATTAAGAAACATTATAAAAATCACTAAAAGTATCAGATTTATTAGATTCTCTGTTAAAAATCACTAAAAGTATCAGATTTATTAGATTCTCTGTTAAAAATCACTAAAAGTATCAGATTTATTAGATTTTGTGTAAAATCGCTGCACGTTGGTCTCCATTGTTGTATCTACTGACGTGATCAGCGGGTAGTGACGTCAAATGGTTGCAGTAACCGGCCGTCACGCTCGAGCACAGCTAGCTACTAAACATGCTACTGTTCAGTCTTTACAGTTTGAGCTAGAACTCAACATTTCTGACATCAGCGGTGACATCACACACCACGTTAGTGTAAATGGTGAACAGAGAGGGTGGAGGAGAGAGTGGACACAGTGCTGGAGTTGTTGTGAAGCTGTGTGTTGGTGTTGACGGAGAAGGAGAGTGTCTGTTAAAGGAGCTCCGCTTTCTAGCAGGAAACATTCACACTCAGTAAACAGCTAGATACACTGAACGGGAGTGTCTCTGAGCTTCACACTCCTTTATTAGTGAGTAGTATGTTCACTACTAAGACTGGACTTTCACCTTCAGGATCCACAAACGAGGAGAAGCAGCTGACGCTGACGCTAAACGTTCTCAGGAGAGAGTCCAGCGCATGTTCACGTTCACGGTTCTTCTCGCGGTTCTCCATAATCTGGAGCTTCTGGACTTCCTGTGTGGAGAAACTGTCTACGCTTAAAACCAACAGCCTCCGTCAAGTCTCTCACCAGTGGTGGTCTACTGAACCACTCCAACTCATCCAGACTGAAGTGAGGAGAGCAGAGCGGGGGTCTTTGGGTAGCTGTGTTGGTCCACACGCTGCTTCACTAACTATTCTCCTTGTTTATGTTTGTGAAGCTGTTTAGACTAATATCAGTCTTCACACTGCCTTTCACTGAAACACCATCAACAACACAATGTACATGGTTTTCTTTAAGCTAGATTAGTAACTAACACTCACTCCTTCACACCACATTACACCATATTTAGACTTACAGGTGTTACCAGCCAGGGTTTCCTTTAATAAGCCTTTTTCAGACGATCAGTCTTCACACTTTTTATTAACTCTCACTGTCTAGTTTCAAAATACAGGGTGAGTCAAAGGTCTCAGGACACTCTTTTATTTCAGAAGCGAAAGGGAAAATAACGTATCTGAATACCCCAGCAAGTAACGGGGGTCTATCTTTTAGGCTGTCCTAAGGTGCAGCTCAGCACTAGGGACAGTACAATGAACATGGTGTTCAATGTGGTTGTTGTTGCAGCTTCCTGTGTTGATAACGTTTGAACCACAAGAGATATTACAAATCTGATTACATCAAACAAACTCTAGTCTTCTTTGTTCTGCTACACGACCTCCTTCCCATTGGACAAACTTTCCCTTGATCCAATATGGCGGCTTTCAAGATGGCCACCATGGGACACAGCGTAAAAGATAGACCCCCTCACCCGTTACTAGCTGGGACATTCAGATACGCCATCTTCCCTTTACTTTCTGAAATAAAAGAGTGTCCTGAGACTTTAACTCGCCTGTACTTCTAAAAATAATCAGGTGCTCACTAACAGGTATTACTGATTATCAACCTCAATCAAGAACCCTAGAATTTCCAAACTTGAACCAAGACACACATAGTTCTTAATGTAAACTCTTATCTGGATCTTGTCCTGTAAAGTAGTACTGAAGCCAGGATGTCTCTGTGATACAGTCTGTGGTCTTTACTTTCATTTACTGTTAACGTATTGACTCGTGTATTGGTAATTCATACCGGTTGAAGCTCTTACTTTTATGTGAGCGTGTCTCTAAAGACGTTGAACTCTTTGCTGCACATTTTGCACTACAGGTTGCCGCCATTAAAGGAGCTATATGTAATTCTCAAGCTTACATTTAAAAATCATATTCATAATAATCACTATGTGCACTTCATTAGGAATCCAGTTTTTCATAAACCGATATCGTCGCTGTCCATAAAAACACAAGAATCTCCAAAACGTTAGCTTTACAGCTGTTTACTTTCAATGCAGGTCAATGGGATGGTAGCCATGTTGGAGCATTTTTATTGGTGCAAAACTCTGAGAACACAAGTGTTAAGCTCGAATTATGTAGAACATTAAAAATGCTCCCCGCCCAAAAAAAAAAAAAAAAAAAAAATATATATATATATAGTACTTGGTTTTCATTGGGCAGCAACGATATATATATATTTAAATGGGGTCTTTAATGTTATCAGTGCTACACGTATCGCACTTCACCAAGACGTGTTTATACAGAAAAATAAAAATATGCAAATTCAATCTTCAAGTAGCGCAACCCAAAAACTTACATACAGTTCCTTTAACAGGGCGCGAGTTTAGACACTCCATGCTGTAAATAAAGAAATATGCAGAGCTGGAGAAACAGGGTAGTTAATGGTTTTAAATTAAAAAACACCTTAAAGCTTTATGAAAATGCTGAGTAGGAACGTTTTATGCATTTGCTGCGCGAGCACAACCAACGTGTACATATCTGGCCAACCGCCCGTACGAGTCCGAGACGATGTCACGCTCGCTGTGCAGCACTGTTTGAAGTATTCCAGCCATATCTCCGCCCATTTAAACCACAGGAATAATAAAAAAAACATCTCCAGCGTCTACAGGGGTCGAGAGGAATCATCTGCCCCCCCCTTCCCTTCTTCCCACTCAGAGAGAGAAACAGCAATACGATTTTCTTCATCCACCGGGGTTTCTATTCAACATGTGCCAATGAAATTTTCATGCGGGCCCGAGGCGATCTGGAGAGGCTGTTGTTTTTTGGGTTTTTGTTTTTTCGTGAAGCCCCACTTGCCGCAGACCTTAAACACCGGTTCTTCCTGCAGTTACTGTTTGTATAAAACTATAAATAATGTTTACAGCGTGTAATGATTTTCTTAATTTGGTCTGGTTGCGTTGTGCTCGTATTGTTGTGTTTTCTAATCGCGCCAGTGCGAACTGGACTGAACTGGACTGGACTGGACTAAACTGAACTGAACCGAACTGGACTGGACTTAACTGGACTGGACTGGACTGGACTGAACTGAACTGAACTGAACTGAACTGAACTGGATTGAACTGGACTGGACTGGACAGAACTGGACTGGACTGGACTGGACTGGACTGGACTAGACTGAACTGGACTGAACTGAACTGAACTGAACTGAACTGGACTGGACAGAACTGGACTGGACTGGACTGGACTAGACTAGACTGAACTGAACTGAACTGGACTGGACTGGACTAAACTGGACTGGACTGGACTGAACTGAACTGAACTGAACTGAACTGGACTGGACTGGACTAAACTGGACTGGACTGGACTGGACTGGACTGGACTGGACTGAACTGAACTGAACTGAACTGAACTGGACTGGACTGAACTGAACTGAACTGAACTGGACTAAACTGAACTGGACTGGACTGAACTGAACTGAACTGAACTGAACTGAACTGAACTGGACTGGACTGGACTAAACTGGACTGGACTGGACTGGACTGGACTGAACTGGACTGGACTGGACTGGACTAAACTGGACTGGACTGGACTGGACTGGACTGGACTGGACTGAACTGAACTGAACTGGACTGGACTGGACTGGACTGAACTGAACTGAACTGAACTGAACTGGACTGGACTGGACTGGACTGAACTGAACTGAACTGAACTGGACTGAACTGAACTGGACTGAACTGAACTGAACTGGACTGGACTGAACTGAACTGAAACTCGGTCCATGCCCTGAAGTTGCACTGAATTTTCTAACCTGTACAGCACATACTGTAATAACTATCTTCTGCTACATGCATCTGAACTGGAATGCTGGCTCTGTGCCAAGGACGTGTTTGTTATCAACCCAGCTGTTAATCTCATGTTGCAGACGACAATGAAATAAAATATATTTTCTTTTCCAGTCATACGCCCTGTAGATGTTATTTACCATCAATCATAGTTATAGATATTATCCAGCTGTATGTTATCCACAGACTATCAGTAGTGTAGTGGTTAGTACGGTGGTGTAGTGGTCAGTATGGTGGTGTAGTGGTCAGTATGGTGGTGTAGTGGTTAGTATGGTGGTGTAGTGGTTAGTATGGTGGTGTAGTGGTTAGTACGGTGGTGTAGTGGTCAGTATGGTGGTGTAGTGGTTAGTATGGTGGTGTAGTGGTTAGTACGGTGGTGTAGTGGTTAGTATGGTGGTGTAGTGGTTAGTATGGTGGTGTAGTGGTTAGTACGGTGGTGTGGTGGTCAGTACGGAGGTGGAGTGGTTAGTATGGTGGTGTAGTGGTTAGTAAGGTGGTGTAGTGGTCAGTACGGTGGTGTAGTGGTTAGTACGGTGGTGTAGTGGTTAGTATGGTGGTGTAGTGGTTAGTATGGTGGTGTAGTGGTTAGTACGGTGGTGTAGTGGTCAGTACGGTGGTGTAGTGGTTAGTACGGTGGTGTAGTGGTTAGTATGGTGGTGTAGTGGTTAGTATGGTGGTGTAATGGTTAGTACGTTGGTGTAGTGGTTAGTACGGTGGTGTAGTGGTCAGTACGGTGGTGTAGTGGTTAGTATGGTGGTGTAGTGGTTAGTAAGGTGGTGTAGTGTTAGTATGGTGGTGTAGTGGTTAGTACGGTGGTGTAGTGGTCAGTATGATGGTGTAGTGGTTAGTAAGGTGGTGTAGTGTTAGTATGGTGGTGTAGTGGTCAGTATGATGGTGTAGTGGTTAGTAAGGTGGTGTAGTGTTAGTATGGTGGTGTAGTGGTTAGTAAGGTGGTGTAGTAGTCAGTATGGTGGTGTAGTGGTCAGTATGGTGGTGTAGTGGTTAGTAAGGTGGTGTAGTGGTTAGTATGGTGGTAGTAGTGGTCAGTATGGTGGTGTAGTGGTTAGTAAGGTGGTTGTAGTGGTTAGTATGGTGGTGTAGTGGTCAGTATGGTGGTGTAGTGGTTAGTAAGGTGGTGTAGTGGTTAGTATGGTGGTGTAGTGGTTAGTATGGTGGTGTAGTGGTTAGTATGGTGGTGTAGTGGTCAGTATGATGGTGTAGTGGTTAGTAAGGTGGTGTAGTGTTAGTATGGTGGTGTAGTGGTTAGTAAGGTGGTGTAGTAGTTAGTATGGTGGTGTAGTGGTCAGTATGGTGGTGTAGTGGTCAGTACGGTGGTGTAGTGGTCAGTATGATGGTGTAGTGGTTAGTAAGGTGGTGTAGTGTTAGTATGGTGGTGTAGTGGTTAGTACGGTGGTGTAGTGGTCAGTATGATGGTGTAGTGGTTAGTAAGGTGGTGTAGTGGTTAGTACCGTGGTGTAGTGGTTAGTATGGTGGTGTAGTGGTTAGTACGGTGGTGTAGTGGTTAGTACGGTGGTGTAGTGGTCAGTATGGTGGTGTAGTGGTTAGTACGGTGGTGTAGTGGTTAGTACGGTGGTTTAGTGGTTAGTATGGTGGTGTAGTGGTTAGTATGGTGGTGTAGTGGTTAGTAAGGTGGTGGTGTAGTGGTTAGTAAGGTGGTGTAGTGGTTAGTACGGTGGTTTAGTGGTTAGTACGGTGGTGTAGTGGTTAGTACGGTGGTGTAGTGGTTAGTATGGTGGTGTAGTGGTTAGTACGGTGGTGTAGTGGTCAGTACGGTGGTGTAGTGGTTAGTACGGTGGTGTAGTGGTTAGTACGGTGGTGTAGTGGTTAGTACGGTGGTGTAGTGGTCAGTACGGTGGTGTAGTGGTTAGTATGGTGGGTGTAGTGGTCAGTATGGTGGTGTAGTGGTCAGTATGGTGGTGTAGTGGTTAGTAAGGTGGTGTAGTGGTTAGTATGGTGGTGTAGTGGTTAGTAAGGTGGTGTAGTGGTCAGTATGGTGGTGTAGTGGTCAGTATGGTGGTGTAGTGGTTAGTATGGTGGTGTAGTGGTCAGTACGGTGGTGTAGTGGTCAGTACGGTGGTGTAGTGGTCAGTATGGTGGTGTAGTGGTCAGTATGGTGGTGTAGTGGTCAGTATGGTGGTGTAGTGGTTAGTATGGTGGTGTAGTGGTTAGTATGGTGGTGTAGTGGTTAGTAAGGTAGTGTAGTGGTTAGTATGGTGGTGTAGTGGTTAGTATGGTGGTGTAGTGGTTAGTACGGTGGTTGTAGTGGTTAGTACGGTGGTGTAGTGGTCAGTATGGTGGTGTAGTGGTCAGTATGGTGGTGTAGTGGTCAGTATGGTGGTGTAGTGGTTAGTAAGGTGGTGTAGTGGTTAGTAAGGTGGTGTAGTGGTTAGTATGGTGGTGTAGTGGTTAGTACGGTGGTGTAGTGGTTAGTATGGTGGTGTAGTGGTTAGTATGGTGGTGTAGTGGTTAGTATGGTGGTGTAGTGGTTAGTAAGGTGGTGTAGTGGTTAGTATGGTGGTGTAGTGGTCAGTACGGTGGTGTAGTGGTCAGTACGGTGGTGTAGTGGTTAGTACGGTGGTGTAGTGGTTAGTATGGTGGTGTAGTGGTTAGTATGGTGGTGTAGTGGTTAGTAAGGTGGTGTAGTGGTCAGTATGGTGGTGTAGTGGTTAGTATGGTGGTGTAGTGGTCAGTATGGTGGTGTAGTGGTTAGTATGGTGGTGTAGTGGTCAGTACGGTGGTGTAGTGGTCAGTACGGTGGTGTAGTGGTTAGTACGGTGGTGTAGTGGTTAGTATGGTGGTGTAGTGGTTAGTATGGTGGTGTAGTGGTTAGTAAGGTGGTGTAGTGGTTAGTATGGTGGTGTAGTGGTTAGTACGGTGGTGTAGTGGTTAGATAAACACAGAGGAGCTGAAGATTATAAGTGCTCACAGATGAAGCCGATGTCGTTAACAGTGGGAGGGACAGTCAGTGTTCAGGAGAAACTGGTGGGAGTGACTTTGACAGGGGCCAGAGGAGGGCTTGTGGGACGCTCCTGGTCAGCTGTGGACTGTATCTTCTGACAGTGGTCCAAACTATGAACTGGTGACAGTGTGTTGGCGCCCAGGGCTCGCTGATGTGTGAGGGCAGTGAAGACTGTCCTGCCTGGGCTGAGCTGACAGATGGGCTCCTGTGTCACAGAAATTTTTAATGATGGTCACAGGAGGAACATGTCACAACACCGTGCGTCTCACCCTGCTGTGTACGGGGACAACACTAAAGCTTGTCCACCACCGGAAGTGGCTACAGTGGACCATGGTGCAGCTGGTGAGTCCAGTTTTCTTTTAAAGACAAGCCAGAGGGAGCGTGATTCTCCGAGTGTCCATGCATTCATTTGCTTTGAAACACACACTGACCTGAACACTGTTGCAGACTCTGCATGGTATTGGATCCAAACCCATTTCAGGCCAGGGAGCTGAATGTCTGAGGAATAGATCTTTATTATTTCTTGTGAAATCCATCAACAGGCTTGTGGTTATATCGGCTTCAACATGTCAGAAGTTGGTCAGCTACCAACAACTGGAGCAGCAAAGCACAGGTAGTGAGGGACGTGACCATATAAGGAAAGACAGAAATAGAATGACCTGAATGTCCAGAGATGTTCTGGCTACAGTTTCACAGCAAACCCAAACCCAGCAAACGCACAAGTTCTAACATAATAACCTATAAAACAGCCCTGCTGTCCTTCAATCCCTTCACTTCTCCTCTTCATCCCCATGGAGACATAAGGCTGCAACTGTTCTTCCACTTGAATCTGTCTTTGACCAACATCTCTTCTTGCATTGTTTAACACCAGGTGGTTTTGGGTTTTCCCAGTCTCCCAGTTTCAGTGCTACTTTTGGGATGCAGCTCTCCGTCATCCGAACCTGAGTCTTCTTCTTTTGAGGTCTTGCAGAATGCTTTGATAATTGATAAATAATCTTTTTGTGAAGGTTTGCTGATTTTCTTTAACTGAGGCATTCATTGTGGAATGTAGATACCTCCTGGATGTCTTTCTTTACTCTGCACCAGCATTCAGAACCGTACAGCAAAACAGTTTGGACATTGCTGTTGATCTTGGTCTTCAGGCTGAATTGGTTAGACTTCCAGATGTTGTTGAGTTTGGAAAAAGCACTACATGCCTTGGCCAGTCTGGATTTGATGTTTCTACTAGTGCCATTTTCTTACGAGGATCTCGACTTTGCCCATGACCTGGCAGTTCAATAAGCCATTCAACGAGACCTTCAGGACAAAACTAACCGACTCAGTACATCTCCAAATTGACCAGATCTAAATCTGATGGAGCATCTGTTGGATATGCTGGAACAACAAATCCACCGTGGCTCCATCTCTCAGTTGACAGGGCTTGAATATCTGCTGCCAATGTTTTAGAGCCCGGAACCCGGTACACTTACAGAGGTCCTGTGGAGATCAGGCCGTAGAGGGTCGGAGCTGTTTTGGCAGCACATGAAGGTCCATCGCCAATTTAGACAGGTGGTTATGGAGTTTAAGCTCATCAGTATCTTGTATCTTGTCTTTATTTTCAATGTGAGTCAATGGAACCAGACGTTTCCAAGCTATTTTGGAGCATTTCTATTGGTCCACTCGTCATGAAACTGTCATGCAGTATAAAGATCATCTGCTGTGGTCAAATAATGTAGGAAGGTCCTTGATTTCATTGGACAGCGATGAGATATGTGGTCATACAGAATGTATTCACTTATGGTTTGTGTGGTAACATAATTAGAAGCACATCAAAGGAAAGTTCTACACTGAATGCTGACCGTGTTTGGACATTCCTCTGAAACAGACTCCGTCCAAATGTCTCTGAGCTGCCTCGACATACTGATAATGAAATATTCACGTCTGGAGAAGCGTTTCATGCAGCACGCGCAGGACGTTCCTCCCTCTGCGGGCGGGAAGAGGAGCGAGCAGCCAGAGCCAGCGGCGGGAGAAGGAGGAGGCGTTTTAATTGAATTGGGGCGAGCTGGGTCCGACGGCCTGCCTCCCTTCCTCCTCTGATGTAACCGAGGTAGAAATAATAATGATATTATAAAAAGGGGTCCTCGTTTTCCTCATCGCCGTCATGTCGCTTGTATTTACTGGGAGCGTTTCTCAGGCTAGCTCATTAAAACCCTACCTCTGGCTCCCCTGCCGCTTCATCTGGCCCTGAGCGCGTCTCGCTTTGAGAGAAAGGAGCAGAAAAAAGGAAAAGGCGGAGCGGTTCTATAGGAGAACGTCTGCTCCAGCAGGGCTGGGTTGGAGCTGTTATAGCTGCTGTAATGCGGATTAGCTAAAAATAGTAGAACTATTTACACCAGCAACAACGTGAGGAGCAGAACGTTCGGCGGTAAATGTGCCGCTGAAGCGTCTTGACAGCTGAACAGCGTTCGTGTGATTCTCTTTACAGCAGCACTGAGAACTGTCTCCTCTCGAAGGTAAACAGATGGAGGTATCTTATACTGTAGGCTCCCGGTGGAGAAGCACGTACAGCTCCGGAGCAAATGGCACTGAGACTGAGAGCGTTCAGGATATTACAGACACACCATCACACGTTTGATCCTCACGTCTTCTGTAACTGTGTGTCCGTCTGTAAACCTGCTGAGATCCTACTGAAACACTACTGCAGGTCATACTATACGTAGACTGTCTCACTGCTTAGAACCCTCAAATATTTGGTCTACTGAGGTTTCTCACTTCGGCTGAGATGTACCTCAGCTGCTCAGACAAATCCGATGATGTAACAAAAGCTAAACTGTATCCAAATTGCTGGACACAAAGATACGTTCTGACATCTACTGGGATATCAGAACAGGAGGCTTCCAACAAGAAGCTGTCCTGCCCTCACTGAACAATACTGAACAACTGTCCATCCTGTGTGGTCTGATACTGAACAACTGTCCATCCTGTGTGGTCTGATTCTGAACAACTGTCCATCCTGTGTGATCTGATACTGAACAACTGCCCATCCTGTGTGGTCTGATACTGAACAACTGTCCATCCTGTGTGGTCTGATTCTGAACAACTGTCCATCCTGTGTGATCTGATACTAAACAACTGTCCATCCTGTGTGGTCTGATACTAAACAACTGCCCATCCTGTGTGGTCTGATACTGAACAACTGTCCATCCTGTGTGGTCTGATACTGAACAACTGCCCATCCTGTGTGGTCTGATACTGAACAACTGTCCATCCTGTGTGGTCTGATACTAAACAACTGTCCATCCTGTGTGGTCTGATTCTGAACAACTGTCCATCCTGTGTGATCTGATACTAAACAACTGTCCATCCTGTGTGGTCTGATACTAAACAACTGCCCATCCTGTGTGGTCTGATACTGAACAACTGTCCATCCTGTGTGGTCTGATGCTGCTTCGTGCTGTCCAGTGCTTTGTGGAAAGCTGACCTGTGTGATCCACTAAGACCTCCAAACATTCCACCTGCTTTTATTTAATCAGTGAGGTTTTCTTCTCCCGCTCTCACAAACCTACCAGCTCTTTCTTCTACAACTTCACAAACACTCATCTGGTTCTTCTGCTTCTCTGACAGGACTTCAACAGTTCTCCTCATTTCTGTCTCTGTATTTATTTACACACACAGCGGTCAGTCTTATTCTTATAGTGTTTGTACTGGTTTTACTATCTGGTGTGGAGCAGAGGAGGATGGGTTCCCCTTTTTGAGTCTGGTTCTTCTCAAGGTTCTTCCTCTGGATCTAAGCGAGTTTTCCCACTACTGTTGCTCCTGGTGATGTTCATTCGGGGGCTTGAACCTGGATTTTTCTGTAAAGCTGCTTTGTGACAAAGTATAAATAAATAAATGAACCTAAACTTTAATATCCTTATCCTGAACTGGCTTTGGTTAAACAAGCTACAAACACCTTTCCTGCTAGAAGAACCAGTGTAGACCAGCATGGCTGATCAGCAGTAAAACCAGTATATGTCATGTTTGAGATGCAGGTTAGCCGTGAAACCAGAATGAAGTAATGACAGTCAAAAAAAGAAGAACTTGCTGAAACCATGACTCTGAACTGAGAACAGTTCCTCACTGAACACATGGCAGGAGGTCACCATTAGCCCCAGGCTTTATTCTGGTGGTGAACTACCCCCCAACCCCCCCCCCCCCCACACACACACACACACACACAAACCACCCCACACCCTCACACAGTAACATAAAGCACTCACACATATGGACCTCCAAGGTGTGCCAGCTCCGGGTCGGCTGTGTGCCCTGAGGCCATCACCAGACTTACCCTGCTGTAACAGTCCACTGACACTGGGATCCAACACAGTCCAAACAAAGTCCCTGGGGTGGGCAAGGGCATTCCGCTGACCCCGCGGCCTCTCTCAAATACCCTGGACTGCACTCTCCTCCTCAGCCATGCGTACATAAAATATAAATAAATAAATATAAACCAAATTTAAAAGATCACCTGAGTTGATTTGTAAAGATAAGGCTGATTTGGCCTTGTAAGCTCTGATCCATCATCAAAAGTACAGTCTTCAAAGGTAAGATATAAATAAAACATATTTTTTCATGCCTGAGAGTGCTTGACAGGAATAACTGAGAGAAAAACTCAGAATTGTGTTCACTCAGCAGCTCAGACATACATTAACATCCTCAAATGAAACATATGGAATTTCTTTAACGAGCTTTAAATGTCTGAGTTTATCAGAAACAGCCCAAAAACATTACTACTGCATTCCCGTAGGGGCTCTAGCAGAAATGAGCATTATCATAGAGGTGTTTTGATATTAGTGTCATGAACTGATGAGCATGTTAAGTATCCATTTGAATTCATTTGTTCATTGAATTCATTGGTGTTAATATTCTTGATATTCTGAAAATATTTATTTTTTTATGATTTATGGTAAAAATAGATTTTAGAAGATATCTCTGCTGATCCTGCGGCTCTTAAACACTCTTTCTTTTTATTTACAGCTGCTGAATGTGTGGAAACTGTGTGTATAATAGAATCTCTCGCTCGTCGACCTGCAGATGATTATCGTTATTGATCCTGACCAGCGCTGTTTGTTTATCAGCTGGACGGTGAGGCTGGTGTTTGAACGGTGATAGAATTGCTGCCCACATTTATTTGAAGGTTGCTCAATGCCAGACTGGACGACCACAAAAGGCACCAGGGCCGTCCAAAACTCTAGGTCCTTGTGTGCCACGGTAACCATGGAAACGGCACGGTGATGATGTGTTTTAAGCGGAACCCTGACAGTAATCTCTGGGAGCTTCTGCGATGATGTGCTGGTTATTAGTAATTATGCTGTTAAAGTCAGCACTTTTTAACGAGTCACTGGAAACGACATTAAGATCGAGATAACGAGGCGCCTCGCGTACGCCGGCCTGCCTGTGTGGGTGTTTACATTATATATCAGGTGATGGCATCATCAGAACTTCTGAAGGAGGTGCTATCACATCGCCGTCGTCCCTGTCGTCGGCAGCTCAGCGCCGGGGAGCCGGGCAGATCGCTGCTGAGCGGGGAACGAGGCCAGATCAGGATTATGTAAACCGGAGCAGAGAGCAGAGGGACGACTCGCATATGACTGCCGGCTCAATGGAGGAGAAACGAGTCAAATCAGCCTCGCTCGCCCAAATCAGCACCGCTCCTGATTAGAGCAGCTCGCGCACGCCACCAACCTGAGGGTCCCCCGGCGCTCGGCGACGGGCCCTAAAGAAACAATGAAAAATGGAGGCGGGTTAAGAGGAAAACCGTGTCCCTCTTCGGCGCGCATGAGTGCGGACAGGCCGGCCCGTTTGCTCCGTCTGTCGGAACAGCTGTATTGCGCTCGGTCCCGTGAGCCGGGGCGCATAAATTATTGACTCAGACGCGCCTGAGGGCCCCTCGGCCCCGGAGATCCCGCACCGAGCGACCTGCGCGTAATGACCATCACGGGGGGGGTGTATAAAACATGCTGGCGGTGGCCGAGGCGGCCGAGGCGGAGAGGAAGCCTCGCTATGAAAAACTCTCAGCAGATATTGTGCTTGTCACTGTGGATCTTGTTGGAGAGCCTGAATGTTGTGTTTTCTTTTTTTCTTTTTTCTTTTTGCCACCGTGGCTGGGAGCTGTGGGTGGGAGCTGTTCTGACATTTACAGCCGCCAAGGCGAGTCACGCTGATTTGGAATATGAAGACGTGGAAACTCAGTCTTGTTTACTTTCCTTTTTAATGATGCAGCTCATGTAGGGGGCAAACGTTCCACCACAATCAGACGACTGACAGCAACACAGGAGCAGATCAGCTTTTACAGTATGATATATACGTGGTATATATGCTATCTGTGCTATCTGTGCTATCTGTCAATACATAGGAATACACAGTCAAATCCGTATACATATAAAAACATATGCAGCAAACTGATTATATATAGGCTTTTCTATTGAGTAGAGCTTTTCTATACGTCAGTGTGTTTATTTAACTCTTTCCAAGCTTCTCCTAAACAACCCAGTATTATTATCAGTTCTCATCTAATACCTGCTTTAACTGCTCAGTACTTCATTAAGATAAATCAAGATTTGCTGCTGAAGGAACTGAACACGTTCATACAATGTCTGGGGCGTCCAGGAGAAATCTGGAACCTAACTTTGTTCTTCAAACTGGATCAAGATCTGATCTACTTCTCTCACAATAACATATTCATGTTACTTTGTATTGTATGTCTGATTATTTACATCTGTTCTAATCAGATCTGCTCTTCTTACTGGTGATCAGACACTTATTGATCAGATACAGACTTTTAACCCTTTGATGCACAACCTGGTCAAGAGATTTTATTCTCTGTATCTTCGTAGTAAATCAATTTCATCACTCGAGTTTCCATGAATTCCTCAGTGTTCTTGTTTCTGATCATCACACGTCCTGATTTCAGTTTATTATGCTGATACTATGCTGATAGTTTATTATTCTGATAACATCAGAACACACGTTAGAAATGATGATGGTCCAGACCAGCCTGAGGAGATCTCCTCTAACTAGACCGTACCTAATTCTAATTAGTCTATATGTTAAAAAATATAAAGAGCTGTCCTAATATTTTAAGTTGTTTGAACACAGTTTGTTGTTCTGTTCCTAGTATTTGAAATTCAATTAATTATTAATGTTTTAAGGCAGCACAAACACCAACTTTTAGAATTCAAACATAATAATAATCCTAATCTCGTGACGAGTGATGGAGAGATGAAGTGATGGAGAGATGAAGTGATGGAGAGATGAAGTGATGGAGAGATGAAGTGACGGAGAGATAGAGTGATGGAGAGATGGAGAGATGGAGTGATGGAGAGATGGAGTGATGGAGAGATGAAGTGACGGAGAGATAGAGTGATGGAGAGATGGAGTGATGGAGAGATGGAGTGATGGAGAGATGGAGTGATGGAGAGATGAAGTGACGGAGAGATGGAGTGATGGAGAGATGAAGTGATGGAGAGATGGAGTGATGGAGAGATAGAGTGATGGAGAGATGGAGAGATGGAGTGATGGAGAGATGAAGTGATGGAGAGATGGAGTGATGGAGAGATGAAGTGATGGAGAGATGAAGTGATGGAGAGATGGAGTGATGGAGAGATAGAGTGATGGAGAGATGGAGTGATGGAGAGATGGAGTGATGGAGAGATGGAGTGATGGAGAGATGAAGTGACGGAGAGATAGAGTGATGGAGAGATGGAGTGATGGAGAGATGGAGTGATGGAGAGATGAAGTGATGGAGAGATGGAGTGATGGAGAGATGAAGTGACGGAGAGATGGAGTGATGGAGAGATGGAGTGATGGAGAGATGGAGTGATGGAGAGATGGAGTGATGGGTCAGCCAGAGTTGCAGGTACTTAGTGGTGCTGGTCAGTCTGTGCTGTGATATTTGACTGACCACCAGCAGTGGGCGACTGTGTGATAGTGTTACTGAGATGTTATATGTTTTTATCATCGTCATTAATTCAATCATCATCATCATCATCATCATCATCATCATCATCATCTTGACGCCATCATGGCATTTCACACACACACACACACACACACACACACACACACACACACACACACACACACACACGTCCTCGCTGTGAGACCCTGTTAATCCTGCAGCTCCTCTATACTCTCAGCTTCAACCACACTAGTCTTCTCCTCCTCCCACTCACTCCGTCCCTCAGCTTCCCTGTCACAGCGCTCCTCTGGCCCGTAACCTCCCTCCTTCTAAGTCCTCCTGCTGTAACTGTCTGCTGTAGCTGTCTGCTGTAGCTGCGTGCTGTAACTGTCTGCTGTAGCTGCGTGCTGTAGCTGTGTGCTGTAACTGTCTGCTGTAGCTGCGTGCTGTAACTGTCTGCTGTAACTGTCTGCTGTAACTGTCTGCTGTAGCTGCGTGCTGTAGCTGCGTGCTGTAGCTGCGTGCTGTAACTGTCTGCTGTAACTGTCTGCTGTAGCTGCGTGCTGTAACTGTCTGCTGTAGCTGTCTGCTGTAGCTGCGTGCTGTAGCTGTCTGCTGTAGCTGCGTGCTGTAACTGTCTGCTGTAACTGTCTGCTGTAACTGTCTGCTGTAGCTGTCTGCTGTAACTGTCTGCTGTAGCTGCGTGCTGTAACTGTCTGCTGTAACTGTCTGCTGTAACTGTCTGCTGTAGCTGTCTGCTGTAGCTGTCTGCTGTAGCTGTCTGCTGTAGCTGTCTGCTGTAGCTGCGTGCTGTAGCTGTCTGCTGTAGCTGTCTGCTGTAGCTGTCTGCTGTAGCTGCGTGCTGTAACTGTCTGCTGTAGCTGCGTGCTGTAACTGCGTGCTGTAGCTGCGTGCTGTAGCTGTCTGCTGTAGCTGCGTGCTGTAGCTGTCTGCTGTAGCTGTCTGCTGTAGCTGTCTGCTGTAACTGTCTGCTGTAGCTGCGTGCTGTAGCTGCGTGCTGTAGCTGCGTGCTGTAGCTGTCTGCTGTAACTGTCTGCTGTAACTGTCTGCTGTAGCTGTCTGCTGTAGCTGTCTGCTGTAGCTGCGTGCTGTAGCTGCGTGCTGTAACTGCGTGCTGTAGCTGTCTGCTGTAGCTGTGTGCTGTAGCTGTCTGCTGTAACTGTCTGCTGTAGCTGCGTGCTGTAGCTGCGTGCTGTAGCTGTCTGCTGTAACTGCGTGCTGTAGCTGTCTGCTGTAGCTGCGTGCTGTAGCTGCGTGCTGTAACTGCGTGCTGTAGCTGCGTGCTGTAGCTGTCTGCTGTAGCTGCGTGCTGTAGCTGGATGTTGGAGCTGCGTGCTGTAGCTGTCTGCTGTAACTGCGTGCTGTAGCTGTCTGCTGTAGCTGTCTGCTGTAGCTGCGTGCTGTAGCTGTCTGCTGTAACTGTCTGCTGTAACTGTCTGCTGTAACTGTCTGCTGTAGCTGCGTGCTGTAACTGTCTGCTGTAGCTGTCTGCTGTAGCTGCGTGCTGTAGCTGTCTGCTGTAGCTGCGTGCTGTAGCTGTCTGCTGTAGCTGCGTGCTGTAACTGTCTGCTGTAACTGTCTGCTGTAACTGTCTGCTGTAGCTGTCTGCTGTAACTGTCTGCTGTAGCTGCGTGCTGTAACTGTCTGCTGTAACTGTCTGCTGTAACTGTCTGCTGTAGCTGCGTGCTGTAGCTGTCTGCTGTAGCTGCGTGCTGTAGCTGCGTGCTGTAGCTGTCTGCTGTAGCTGCGTGCTGTAGCTGTCTGCTGTAGCTGTCTGCTGTAGCTGTCTGCTGTAACTGTCTGCTGTAGCTGCGTGCTGTAGCTGCGTGCTGTAGCTGCGTGCTGTAGCTGTCTGCTGTAACTGTCTGCTGTAACTGTCTGCTGTAGCTGTCTGCTGTAGCTGTCTGCTGTAGCTGCGTGCTGTAGCTGCGTGCTGTAACTGCGTGCTGTAGCTGTCTGCTGTAGCTGTGTGCTGTAGCTGTCTGCTGTAACTGTCTGCTGTAGCTGCGTGCTGTAGCTGCGTGCTGTAGCTGTCTGCTGTAACTGCGTGCTGTAGCTGTCTGCTGTAGCTGCGTGCTGTAGCTGCGTGCTGTAACTGCGTGCTGTAGCTGTCTGCTGTAGCTGCGTGCTGTAGCTGTCTGCTGTAGCTGCGTGCTGTAACTGCGTGCTGTAGCTGTCTGCTGTAGCTGCGTGCTGTAGCTGCGTGCTGTAGCTGTCTGCTGTAGCTGCGTGCTGTAGCTGGATGTTGGAGCTGCGTGCTGTAGCTGTCTGCTGTAGCTGCGTGCTGTAGCTGCGTGCTGTAACTGCGTGCTGTAACTGTCTGCTGTAGCTGCGTGCTGTAACTGTCTGCTGTAGCTGCGTGCTGTAACTGCGTGCTGTAACTGTCTGCTGTAGCTGCGTGCTGTAACTGTCTGCTGTAACTGTCTGCTGTAGCTGCGTGCTGTAACTGCGTGCTGTAGCTGTCTGCTGTAGCTGCGTGCTGTAGCTGTCTGCTGTAGCTGCGTGCTGTAGCTGTCTGCTGTAGCTGCGTGCTGTAGCTGCGTGCTGTAGCTGTCTGCTGTAACTGTCTGCTGTAGCTGCGTGCTGTAGCTGGGTGCTGTAGCTGTCTGCTGTAGCTGCGTGCTGTAGCTGCGTGCTGTAGCTGCGTGCTGTAGCTGTCTGCTGTAGCTGTCTGCTGTAGCTGTCTGCTGTAGCTGCGTGCTGTAGCTGCGTGCTGTAGCTGCGTGCTGTAGCTGTCTGCTGTAGCTGCGTGCTGTAGCTGCGTGCTGTAGCTGTCTGCTGTAACTGTCTGCTGTAGCTGCGTGCTGTAGCTGTCTGCGGTAGCTGCGTGCTGTAGCTGCGTGCTGTAGCTGCCTGCTGTAGCTGCCTGCTGTAGCTGTCTGCTGTAGCTGCGTGCTGTAGCTGGATGTTGGAGCTGCGTGCTGTAGCTGTCTGCTGTAACTGTCTGCTGTAGCTGCGTGCTGTAGCTGCGTGCTGTAACTGTCTGCTGTAGCTGCGTGCTGTAGCTGCGTGCTGTAGCTGCGTGCTGTAGCTGCGTGCTGTAGCTGCGTGCTGTAGCTGTCTGCTGTAGCTGCGTGCTGTAACTGTCTGCTGTAGCTGTCTGCTGTAGCTGCGTGCTGTAGCTGCGTGCTGTAGCTGTCTGCTGTAGCTGCGTGCTGTAACTGTCTGCTGTAGCTGCGTGCTGTAGCTGCGTGCTGTAGCTGTCTGCTGTAGCTGCGTGCTGTAGCTGTCTGCTGTAGCTGCGTGCTGTAGCTGTCTGCTGTAGCTGCGTGCTGTAGCTGCGTGCTGTAGCTGTCTGCTGTAGCTGTCTGCTGTAGCTGCGTGCTGTAGCTGTCTGCTGTAACTGTCTGCTGTAGCTGCGTGCTGTAGCTGTCTGCTGTAACTGTCTGCTGTAACTGTCTGCTGTAGCTGCGTGCTGTAGCTGTCTGCTGTAACTGTCTGCTGTAGCTGCGTGCTGTAGCTGCGTGCTGTAGCTGTCCTGCTGTAGCTGTTGGAGCTGCGTGCTGTAGCTGTCTGCTGTAGCTGTCTGCTGTAGCTGTCTGCTGTAGCTGTCTGCCCTGTAGCTGCGTGCTGTAGCTGCGTGCCTGTAGCTGTCTGCTGTAGCTGTCTGCTGTAGCTGTCTGCTGTAGCTGCGGTGGTGTAGCTGCGTGCTGTAGCTGTCTGCTGTAGCTGCGTGCTGTAGCTGCGTGCTTGTAGCTGCGTGCTGTAACTGTCTGCTGTAGCTGCGTGCTGTAGCTGTCTGCTGTAGCTGTCTGCTGTAGCTGCGTGCTGTAGCTGTCTGCTGTAGCTGTCTGCTGTAGCTGTCTGCTGTAGCTGTCTGCTGTAGCTGCGTGCTGTAGCTGCGTGCTGTAGCTGTCTGCTGTAGCTGTCTGCTGTAGCTGTCTGCTGTAGCTGCGTGGTGTAGCTGCGTGCTGTAGCTGTCTGCTGTAGCTGCGTGCTGTAGCTGCGTGCTGTAGCTGCGTGCTGTAACTGTCTGCTGTAGCTGCGTGCTGTAGCTGTCTGCTGTAGCTGTCTGCTGTAGCTGCGTGCTGTAGCTGTCTGCTGTAGCTGTCTGCTGTAGCTGTCTGCTGTAGCTGCGTGCTGTAGCTGTCTGCTGTAGCTGTCTGCTGTAGCTGCGTGCTGTAGCTGTCTGCTGTAGCTGTCTGCTGTAGCTGTCTGCTGTAGCTGTCTGCTGTAGCTGCGTGCTGTAGCTGCGTGCTGTAGCTGTCTGCTGTAGCTGTCTGCTGTAGCTGTCTGCTGTAGCTGCGTGGTGTAGCTGCGTGCTGTAGCTGTCTGCTGTAGCTGCGTGCTGTAGCTGCGTGCTGTAGCTGCGTGCTGTAACTGTCTGCTGTAGCTGCGTGCTGTAGCTGTCTGCTGTAGCTGCGTGCTGTAGCTGCGTGCTGTAGCTGCGTGCTGTAACTGTCTGCTGTAGCTGCGTGCTGTAGCTGCGTGCTGTAGCTGCGTGCTGTAGCTGCGTGCTGTAGCTGCGTGCTGTAACTGTCTGCTGTAGCTGCGTGCTGTAACTGTCTGCTGTAGCTGCGTGCTGTAGCTGTCTGCTGTAGCTGTCTGCTGTAACTGTCTGCTGTAGCTGTCTGCTGTAGCTGTCTGCTGTAGCTGCGTGCTGTAGCTGCGTGCTGTAGCTGTCTGCTGTAGCTGCGTGCTGTAGCTGTCTGCTGTAACTGTGTGCTGTAGCTGCGTGCTGTAGCTGCGTGCTGTAGCTGTGTGCTGTAACTGTCTGCTGTAGCTGTCTGCTGTAACTGTCTGCTGTAACTGTCTGCTGTAGCTGCGTGCTGTAGCTGTCTGCTGTAGCTGTCTGCTGTAGCTGCGTGCTGTAGCTGTCTGCTGTAGCTGCGTGCTGTAGCTGTCTGCTGTAACTGTCTGCTGTAGCTGTCTGCTGTAGCTGTCTGCTGTAGCTGCGTGCTGTAGCTGTCTGCTGTAGCTGCGTGCTGTAGCTGCGTGCTGTAGCTGTCTGCTGTAGCTGTCTGCTGTAGCTGTCTGCTGTAGCTGCGTGCTGTAGTGCGTGCTGTAGCTGTCTGTAGCTGGTGCTGTAGCTGCGTGCTGTAACTGTCTGCTGTAGCTGCGTTGCTGTAAGCTGTCTGCTGTAGCTGGTTGCTGTAGCTGAGTGCGTAGCTGTCGTGCTGTAAACTGTCTGCTGTAGCTGCGTGCTGTAACTGTCTGCTGTAGCCTGCGTGCTGTAGCTGTAGCTGTCCTGTGTAGCTGTCTGCTGTAACTGTCTTGCTGTAGCTGTCTGCTGTAGCTGTCTGACTGTAGCTGCGTGCTGTAGCTGCGTGCTGTAGCTGTCTGCTGTAGCTGCGTGCTGTAGCTGTCTGCTGTAACTGTGTGCTGTAGCTGCGTGCTGTAGCTGCGTGCTGTAGCTGTGTGCTGTAACTGTCTGCTGTAGCTGTCTGCTGTAACTGTCTGCTGTAACTGTCTGCTGTAGCTGTCTGCTGTAACTGTCTGCTGTAACTGTCTGCTGTAGCTGCGTGCTGTAGCTGCGTGCTGTAACTGCGTGCTGTAACTGTCTGCTGTAGCTGTCTGCTGTAGCTGTCTGCTGTAACTGTCTGCTGTAGCTGTCTGCTGTAACTGTCTGCTGTAGCTGCGTGCTGTAGCTGCGTGCTGTAGCTGTCTGCTGTAGCTGCGTGCTGTAGCTGCGTGCTGTAACTGTCTGCTGTAGCTGCGTGCTGTAGCTGCGTGCTGTAGCTGCGTGCTGTAGCTGTCTGCTGTAGCTGCGTGCTGTAGCTGTCTGCTGTAGCTGTCTGCTGTAGCTGCGTGCTGTAGCTGTCTGCTGTAACTGTCTGCTGTAGCTGCGTGCTGTAGCTGTCTGATGTAGCTGTCTGCTGTAGCTGCGTGCTGTAGCTGTCTGATGTAGCTGTCTGCTGTAGCTGTCTGCTGTAGCTGCGTGCTGTAACTGCGTGCTGTAGCTGCGTGCTGTAGCTGCGTGCTGTAGCTGCGTGCTGTAGCTGCGTGCTGTAGCTGCGTGCTGTAACTGTCTGCTGTAGCTGTCTGCTGTAGCTGCGTGCTGTAGCTGTCTGCTGTAACTGTCTGCTGTAGCTGCGGTGCTGTTAGCTGTCTGATGCTAGCTGTCTGCTGTAGCTGCGTGCTGTAGCTGTCTGATGTAGCTGTCTGCTGTAGCTGTCTGCTGTAGCTGCGTGCTGTAACTGCGTGCTGTAGCTGCGTGCTGTAGCTGCGTGCTGTAACTGCGTGCTGTAGCTGCGTGCTGTAGCTGCGTGCTGTAGCTGCGTGCTGTAACTGTCTGCTGTAGCTGCGTGCTGTAGCTGTCTGCTGTAGCTGTCTGCTGTAGCTGCGTGCTGTAGCTGTCTGCTGTAGCTGCGTGCTGTAGCTGCGTGCTGTAGCTGTCTGCTGTAGCTGCGCTGTGGATGTTGGAGCTGCGGAGAACATGTCTGTTATTTTTATACGTTTACGCCTCTAGTTGTTTTATTTTGTTGTCCCACATCTTCTCCGTCCCCCGCTTTTGTTTCTCCTTTACACTTCCATCCACAGATTTTAGGCTCTGAGTCACATCATCTGAGGTGAGAAGCAGAGAGGACGGAGGCGAGGAGGGTGCGGCCCAGTAGGAGATGTGGCTGGGCCTGTAGAGTGTTAGCAATGGGCTGCTGTCTCTGCTTTATGGGTCAGTCGTTGGTCATTTGTTAAATTAAAATGTGTAAATTAGATTCAGTGTAAATGTTATGGACCCTCAGGTGCGCTGGCCCATCAGGAGAAAGCCTGGCTTGCTAGATGATCAGTCCAGTCCAGGCCTGCGTCTGCCCATAGGTTGAAATCTGGCCATGGGTGGTCCTGTCTGTAAGATAATGACCCTAAACACACATCAAAATCCACACAGACTGGGACAATGACCCTCGCAGTCTCCAGATTTGAGCCCAAAAACCCTGTCATGTGTATTTAAGATCCACAAGTGGAGGCAGGTAACAACACCAGGAGGTGTCCCGCATTGAGGAGTGGTCCGAGACCCCTCGATTAGTGTCCTGTTATCGTTTTAAGCATTACAGAAAATGACTAAGGCTTATAGCAGCAGTAATAACGCTGGTGTGGATGTTATATAATATATAAAGTTAAAAACAGCTCACTCGTTTGTTTACGCCTGAATGTTCTTGCGTGGTTTATTTTCTTTCAACCCCAAAATCAAAGGACAGACACAAAGAGCAGCGCAGCCTCTCCATCCGAGCCCGTCTCCACTGAGAGAGATCAAACAGAGCTTCACACGGTCCTCGCCCTTCAGTCACGTTCCCGATCATATCTCCACGCTGGCTCCTAATCAGCTCGGCTCGCCGCCTTTCTTCTCCCGCCGCCGCGTAAAGAGCCTTCGCCAGCGTTTCAAATTAACCTCCTCTGTCGGCCTGTGTGGCTCCGCCGGTTATCAGCGGCGGGCAGGCGGGCAGGCGGGCAGCTCCAAGGACACGTCCTTCCACACATTCCCCAAACGCTCCGTCCTCAGAACAAGGTCCGTCTAACGAGCGGCTGCAGTAACGATCACATCATGTGACCTCAGCATAACGAGCGCTGACCACTCCGCTGATACCGCAGTGACCGCCCGACTAATACCTGCTTTATACGGTCAGCCCTGATTGGTCAGATGCTCAGAACCAATTACATGTCAGAAGCTCAGCTCTGATTGGCTGTCCATGTCTTTTCAGAAGTTGGTCCCGGATCAGTCAGAAAGTTGTCCCTGTCTGATCAATAGTTGAGCCCTGATTAATTAGAAACTCAGCCCTGATTGGTCAGAAACATAGTCTTGATTTGTCAGAAGTCTGTTCCGGATTGGTCGGAAAGTTGTCCCTGAGTGATCAAACTGAGCCCTGATTGGTCAAAAGCTCAGCCCCGATTGGTCTGATGGTTGTCCCTGACTAATTAAACTAAGCTCTGATTGGTCAAAAGCTCAGCCCTGATTGGTCAGATGGCTGTCCCTGACTAATCAAACTCAGCTATAATTGATCAAAGACTCAGCCCTGATTGGTCAGATGACTGTCCCTGACTAATTAAACTGAGCTGTGATTGGTCAGAAGTTCGACTTCTAGAGTATCCCCTACAGATCTTAGACATCAGATGTGATTAGAATCCTAAGCTTGGCCCTAATTGGTCAGAAGTCTGTCCCTGAGTGGTCTGAAGCTTGGCCTGACTGGTCTGAAGTCTGTCCTCAACTGATCAGAAGCTCAGCCCTTATTGGTCAGAGGTCTGTGTCTGACTGATTAGAAGCTCAGCTCTGATTGGTCAGAAGTCTGACTCTGATTGGGCTGAAGCTTGGCTCTAATTGGTCAGAAGTCTGTCCCTGACTGATTAGAAGCTCAGCTCTGATTGGCCAGAAGTTTGTCCCTGCCTGGTCTGAAGCTCAGTCTAGACTTAAGCAGACCTGGAGCAGGTCCAGTGTGTAGTATAAGTTGCCGTGGTGATGTATCCTGCTGAGAAGTAAACCACAGTCGTGTGATCCGCCGTTAGATCAGCTGGGTAATGAAAAACCCTGCTCAGTGAGAAGGAGCGCTGGGCGGTCAGCGTTTGTAAACTAATGAATAAACAAACAAACAACCCGGAATGCTTGGAGGACCATCGCGCAGGGGGTCTTGTGGCTTTGACGCTAATTGGGTCCACTTTGTATGTGCAATGCTGTAAACAAAGGATGACCTCATCTCACTGTTGGCAAATAACAACAAAAGACTAAATGAGCTTCCACGCTCTGTCCTGCGCCGCGCCGCGTAGATGTGCTGGTTTTAATCTCACGCTGTCCCACTCCTGTCACGGCGCCGCGCAGCCGCAGGACTGGACCGGGCCCGTCTGGAGGTGTTTTTCTCTCTCTAGCTGAGCTCCGTGTCCTCTCGGGACGCTCAGAAGTGGACAGATGGCGAGGTGCTGGAGAGCTGTCCCCAGGCCCTTAGCGAGGGGCTTCATGCTAACTGCGCTTATTGCAGTGAATTGATCTCAAGCTACAGCATTTGCGCTGCTGTTCTCCGGCGCTGCTGTTCTCCGGCGGTGCTGTTCTCCGGCACTGCTGCTCTCCGGCGCTGCTGTTCTCCGGCGGTGCTGTTCTCCGGCACTGCTGCTCTCCGGCGCTGCTGTTCTCCGGCACTGCTGTTCTTCGGCGCTGCTGTTCTCCGGCGGTGCTGTTCTCCGGCGGTGCTGTTCTCCGGCACTGCTGCTCTCCGGCGGTGCTGCTCTCCGGCGCTGCTGTTCTCCGGCGGTGCTGTTCTCCGTCGGTGCTGTTCTCCGGCGCTGCTGCTCTCCGGCGCTGCTGCTCTCCGGCGCTGCTGTTCTCCGGCGCTGCTGCTCTCCGGCGCTGCTGTTCTCCGGCGCTGCTGTTCTCCGGCGGTGCTGTTCTCCGGCGCTGCTGTTCTCCGGCGGTCCTGTTCTCCGGCGCTGCTGTTCTTCGGCGGTGCTGTTCTCCGGCGCTGCTGTTCTCCGGCGCTGCTGTTCTCCGGCGGTCCTGTTCTCCGGCGCTGCTGTTCTTCGGCGGTGCTGCTCTCCGGCGGTGCTGCTCTCCGGCGCTGCTGCTCTCCGGCGCTGCTGCTCTCCGGCGCTGCTGTTCTCCGTCGGTGCTGTTCTCCGTCGGTGCTGCTCTCCGGCGCTGCTGTTCTCCGGCGCTGCTGTTCTCCGGCGCTGCTGCTCTCCGGCGCTGCTGTTCTTCGGCGCTGCTGTTCTCCGGCGCTGCTGCTCTCCGGCGGTGCTGTTCTCCGGCGGTGCTGCTCTCCGGCGGTGCTGTTCTCCGGCGCTGCTGTTCTCCGGCGGTGAGGAAGTGCATGTAATCGAGGTGGGAAACAAACAGCGAGCCAAATGAATCCGCTTGCGTTTGAAGTCTCGGTGGCAAGACCTCGCAAAGCCACTTAGCGTAAGTTCCAGAGTTGGAAAATTGCAAATGCGTGCTGGTGAACGTTTAATATTCAGACCTCGGCACTTCAAAGAGCCGGGAGCCGTGTTGAATGCAGCGCTGCACCGGCAGCTGCCGGGATGAAGATGCTCACCTCGTCACCTCTGAGGAGAACTTGTTTCACTTGTGGGTTCGGATCCAGTTCATCACCTGAGACGCTCTTGTTCGCTGAGTGGAACGGTTTCTCTGGCAGTGTAACTGATAATATTCATACGTACAGCGTTTAATCTGTTCACTTCACTCACAATTACATACTTAATCTGTTTGGTGGGGGGCTGAGTTGGGTGGTCTCAGCTATGCTAACATGCCCTACACACTGGTCTGCTGTCTGTTGACCTTAATGCACTGTTAAGTAATGACAATTGTTGTAACTTTAAAAAAGTGCTGTCCTAAAAATGGAGATTTGAGATTTTCTAGGCATAAAACACAGATTGTTGTTTTGATAATGTAATGTTTAAAATTAATTTAGCTCAAAATCTTCAAAACTTCCAAAGTTTCACTTTTCATTTGTTCTAATACACCTAACCCAAACTTCTTCATGGTTTTCCCCAGACTTAAAAAATTCCAGACATTTCATCTCAAGATCAGAAGAAGATCAGAATTTTTAATAGTTGTTTTAATCTAAATAAATGTTTGTGTCTGTTTTGTCTTAAATGTCAACATTTATGTTCAGAAACTTATAATTTGAAGTTCAAATCAAGTTCAAAATGTTAAGGCAGCATGAACACTGACCTAGTAACATTTGAACCTGTATATATTTTTTGAGTATATTAAGCTTGAGATTAGGATTTAGTATTAAGTTGATCTAAATTTGATTTTATATTAATTTTATCTTATCTTACAGCATCTCATCCTATTCTTAAACTACTAGACTTACTGTATTAACTGTGGGACGAGTTAGGTGGTGAAGATCTGTCAGAAAGTAAAAAGTGAATAACTGTACTGTTAGGCTTTACTCTGCAGTGCGAAACCACAATAACACAAATCTCTACTCCAGCTTCACAGCAGGACCCGAGCACAGCCTCACCTCTCTCTCCCAGTTTAAAGTAATAAATTATAAACTGTGTTTGGCCCAGAACTTCACCGCATGCCTTTCAGTCCCAGAGAAATCTGTAATGAGAATTCAGTTTTAATTATAAAGCAGTAAGATACCTGCGCTCAGCGGCTCTGAACACCCAGCAGCTTCTGAGAGCATCACAGAGAGCAGCTCAGCAGATCTGTTAAACCACAGTGAGACGACAGAGCGCCACGGTCAGTACGGTCACACTCAGTACGGTCACACTCAGTACGGTCACACTCAGTCTTCTGTAAACACTGACCTCACGCTACAGTCGGCTAGTTAGTACTGCAGGAAACTGGCGGCCAGTGTGATTAATGATGGTGAATCAACTTCCAGCAGAAAAAAACTTGGAAGGTGTCACAGGACTGCAGGACTGAATACTAATTAATATTGATCTCAGGCTTAACCTAGCAGTGTGTGCTGATAAACACAGTCTAATCTCAGTCTAATCTATGGTCTAATGTAGTATAGCTAGTGAACACCACGCACTCACATTCTATATCTTTTACACAGTAACAGTAAAAATACAGGAATACTGTACACATCTGTGCTCATCTGAAGGACCATTCCAGCAACTTTCTAGAATTTCTGCATATTTAAATCAGTATGGAAGGTCATTCAGAGTGATGGTCTGATGTGAAATGCTCCTCAGTGTGAAAGCTCCCTCGTATAAAGGTACTGCATTCGCTGCTGAGACTGTGTTTTATGTGTGCATATCAGAAATCATGTGCAGCTCCACTGCTGGTGTTGGATAGTAAATAAAATATATAATAATATAAAAATAATATAAATGTAGTTACAGAACTGACGGGTCGAGTTCAGGTGTTTTAAAAATGTATAACACAGAAACAAATCCTGAACCTAAATTTAGGAAATTTATATTATATATATGATCTACTGACCATAAGCATGCAGTCATATGTACCTCAGCTGAAAGTTGATGCAACCTTCTACTACACAGTATGGGTTAAACTCTCCTCGTATTCATCTCCTATCTTATGTTCTATGAGTATTTCTATGTTACTGTATGTTCTGCTGACTGTGTGGTTCTCTTGCAGTAACCGTTCCTTCTTGAAGGTCCATGTCGTGCGTCAGTGATACAAAAATTATTTGTATTGATAAAGTAAATAATAAACTGAAATCAGGATTAGTGGTGATCAAAAACAAGTTAGGAGTTCATGGAAGCTTAAATGATGAATTAATTTACAGCAAAGATGCAGAACATAAAATCTCAGTCAGATAAGTGTCTGATCAATAAGTGTCTGATCATCAGTAAGAAGAGCAGATCTGATTAGAACAGATGTAAATAATCAGACATACAATACAAAGTAAGATGAGTATGTTATTGTGAGAGAAGTAGATCAGATCTTGATCCAGTTTGAAGAACAAAGTTAGGTTCCAGATTTCTCCTGGACGCCCCAGACATTGTATGAATGTGTTCAGTTCCTTCAGCAGCAAATCTTGATTTATCTTAATGAAGTACTGAGCAGTCAAAGCAGGTGTTTCAGATTCATATCAGATGTTTCTGTTCCCATCACCACCACCACTGTAACCAAGTCTGAGTTTTTCTCCACTCGGAGCGACTTCGACTGCATGTCAACTGAATTATGCAGGAATTTTGAACAATCAGTGGACTTCCCCTTTTCAGCATGATGTTTTGGATGAAGCCGTGTTCCAGGATCTGCTGAGTCACAGCTGTCACAGCTGAGCTGGCGGTTTGCCCCAGAGCCGCGGCGCACATCTCCTCCCAGCGAAGAGAGGGAGCGCCACAAGATCACAGCCAGATTAAAGCGGCGTTCACAGATTCCTCCTCCCCAACACGCGTCTCCTCCTTCTCCTCCCCTCCGCCACCAAACCAGGAGAGCGGGGAGCTCGGCTCCCGAAATGTTGAGGAGCCTCTCGTATCACTGGGAGACGGTCTGCATTATTCAGACTCATGTTTAAATGAAGGCTGTTGGTAAATAATTGAGCAGCTGAACGTCTGGAGGTGTCTTCGCTGGTGAGGAGGATGAAGATTAATAATCCAGAGCTTCATTCAGGAAAGCTTCATTTAGCAGCTAACCATGTGCACATGCTCCAGGATATCCAGACAGACACGGAGGTTAAATCTCTCCCAACCTCACAGACAAATACAACAACCATCACAAACAAACAAACACACAAATAAACAAATAAACAAATAAATACGAATCCTAATGTATGATAGTATTATTCATATATTATAATAATAATTCCATACAAACACAATAAAACACCCAGCAGTCATACATCAGTGAGTGGAGAACAGAGTGGAGGAGA
>CM038709.1:49201616-49289116 GCA_021613375.1 Megaleporinus macrocephalus
CAATCAACCTAATCAATCAGAGGTCAGTTTATTTTCAGTGTGTGGACGTTGTGGACATGTTTGTTGACCGCATGTTTTGCTCATTTATAGTATTTCAGTTGTTATCTGCTGCCCGGCTCACAGCTCGCTCAGTTTAGAGCTTGTTCAGCTGCTCGCTGGCCCGGCTCACAGCTCGCTGGCCCGGCTCACAGCTCGCTCAGTTTAGAGCTTGTTCAGCTTCTCGCTGGCCTGGCTCACAGCTCGCTGGCTCGGCTCACAGCTCACTCAGTTTAGAGCTTGTTCAGTTTCTCGCTGGCCCGGCTCACAGCTCGCTCAGTTTAGAGCTTGTTCAGCTACTCGCTGGCCCGACTCACAGCTCGCTGGCCGGCTCACAGCTCGCTGGCCCGGCTCACAGCTCGCTCAGTTTAGAGCTTGTTCAGCTTCTCGCTGGCCCGGCTCACAGCTCGCTCAGTTTAGAGCTTGTTCAGCTACTCGCTGGCCCGGCTCACAGCTCGCTGGCCCGGCTCACAGCTCGCTGGCTCGGCTCACAGCTCGCTGGCCCGGCTCACAGCTCGCTCAGTTTAGAGCTTGTTCAGCTACTCGCTGGCCCGGCTCACAGCTTGCTGGCTCGGCTCACAGCTCGCTCAGTTTAGAGCTTGTTCAGCTTCTCACTGGCCCGGCTCACAGCTCGCTGGCCCGGCTCACAGCTCGCTGGCCCGGCTCACAGCTCGCTCAGTTTAGAGCTTGTTCAGCTTATCGCTGGCCCGGCTCACAGCTTGCTGGCTCGGCTCACAGCTCGCTCAGTTTAGAGCTTGTTCAGCTGCTCGCTGGCCCGGCTCACAGCTCGCTGGCCCGGCTCACAGCTCGCTCAGTTTAGAGCTTGTTCAGCTTATCGCTGGCCCGGCTCACAGCTCGCTGGCCCGGCTCACAGCTCGCTCAGTTTAGAGCTTGTTCAGCTGCTCGCTGGCCCGGCTCACAGCTCGCTGGCTTGGCTCACAGCTCACTCAGTTTAGAGCTTGTTCAGTTTCTCGCTGGCCCGGCTCACAGCTCGCTCAGTTTAGAGCTTGTTCAGCTTCTCACTGGCCCGGCTCACAGCTCGCTGGCCCGGCTCACAGCTCGCTCAGTTTAGAGCTTGTTCAGCTTCTCGCTGGCCCGGCTCACAGCTTGCTGGCTCGGCTCACAGCTCGCTCAGTTTAGAGCTTGTTCAGCTGCTCGCTGGCCCGGCTCACAGCTCGCTGGCCCGGCTCACAGCTCGCTCAGTTTAGAGCTTGTTCAGCTTCTCGCTGGCCCGGCTCACAGCTCGCTGGCTCGGCTCACAGCTCACTCAGTTTAGAGCTTGTTCAGTTTCTCGCTGGCCCGGCTCACAGCTCGCTGGCCCGGCTCACAGCTTCCCTGTCTTATATTAATAATTATAAAATAAATTATAAAATAAAATAAATAAATAAAATAAATAATAATATAATATAACTATAAGAATATATGTTCAGGTAGGTGTGTACAAGCGTGTGTTGGGCTGTGTTTCAGTGTGTTAGGTTTATTAGCCCTCGCTGTCAGTGATATGTAATATGTATATGTAAGTATGTATATATGGCTGTATGTATAGATGTATGTATAGATGGCTGTATGTATAGATGGATGTATGTATAGATGGATGTATGTATAGATGGATGTATGTATGGATGGATGTATGTAAAGATTGATGTATGTATAGATGGATGTATGTATAGATGGCTGTATGTATAGATGTATGTATGTATAGATGGATGTATGTATGGATGGATGTATGTATGGATGGCTGTATGTATGGATGGATGGATGTATAGATGGATGTATGTATAGATGGATGTATGTATAGATGGTTGTATGTATGGATGGATGTATGTAAAGATTGATGTATGTATAGATGGATGTATGTATAGATGGCTGTATGTATAGATGGATGTACGTATAGATGGATGTATGTATAGATGGATGTATGTATGGATGGCTGTATGTATGGATGGATGGATGTATAGATGGATGTATGTATAGATGGATGTATGTATAGATGGTTGTATGTATGGATAGATGTATGTAAAGATTGATGTATGTATAGATGGATGTATGTATAGATGGCTGTATGTATAGATGGATGTACGTATAGATGGATGTATGTATAGATGGATGTATGTATGGATGGCTGTATGTATGGATGGATGGATGTATAGATGGATGTATGTATAGATGGATGTATGTATAGATGGATATATGTATAGATGGCTGTATGTATAGATGTATGTATGTATAGATGGATGTATGTATAGATGGCTGTATGTGTAGATGGATGTATGTATAGATGTATGTATAGATGGATGTATGTATAGATGGCTGTATGTATAGATGTATGTATGTATAAATGGATGTATGTATAGATGGATGTATGTATAGATGGCTGTATGTATAGACGGATGTATGTATAAATGGATGTATGTATAGATGTCTGTATGTATATATGGCTGTATGTATAGATGGATGTATGTATATATGGCTGTATGTATAGATGGATGTATGTAAATATGGCTGTATGTATAGATGGATGTATGTATAAATGGCTGTATGTATAGATGGATGTATGTATAGATGGCTGTATGTATAGATGGATGTATGTATAGATGGATGTATGTATAGATGGTTGTATGAATAGATGGATGTATGTATAGATGGATGTATGTATGGATGGATGTACGTATAGATGGATGTATGTATAGATGGATGTATGTATGGATGGCTGTATGTATGGATGGATGGATGTATAGATGGATGTATGTATAGATGGATGTATGTATAGATGGTTGTATGTATGGATAGATGTATGTAAAGATTGATGTATGTATAGATGGATGTATGTATAGATGGCTGTATGTATAGATGGATGTACGTATAGATGGATGTATGTATAGATGGATGTATGTATGGATGGCTGTATGTATGGATGGATGGATGTATAGATGGATGTATGTATAGATGGATGTATGTATAGACGGATGTATGTATAAATGGATGTATGTATAGATGTCTGTATGTATATATGGCTGTATGTATAGATGGATGTATGTATATATGGCTGTATGTATAGATGGATGTATGTAAATATGGCTGTATGTATAGATGGATGTATGTATAAATGGCTGTATGTATAGATGGCTGTATGTATAGATGGATGTATGTAAATATGGCTTTATGTATAGATGGATGTATGGATAGATGGATGTATGTATAGATGGCTGTATGTATAGATGGATGTATGTATATATGGCTGTATGTATAGATGGATGTATGTATAGATGGATGTATGTATAGATGGATGTATGTATATATGGCTGTATGTATAGATGGATGTATGTATAGATGGCTGTATGTGTAGATGGATGTATGTGTAGATGTATGTATAGATGGATGTATGTTTAGATGGATGTATGTATAGATGGATGTATGTATAGATGGCTGTATGTATAGATGGCTGTATGTATAGACGGATGTATGTATAGATGGATGTATGTATGGATGGCTGTATGTATAGACAGATGTATGTATAGATGGCTGTATGTATAGATGGATGTATGTATAGATGGCTGTATGTATAGATGGAGGTTTGTATAGATGGATGTATGTATAGATGGCTGTATGTGTAGATGGATGTATGTATAGATGTATGTATAGATGTATGTATGTTTAGATGGCTGTATGTATAGATGGATGTATGTATAGATGGATGTATGTATAGATTGCTGTATGTATAGACGGATGTATGTATAGATGGATGTATGTATAGACGGATGTATGTATAGATGTCTGTATGTATAGATGGCTGTATGTATAGATGGATGTATGTAAAGATGGCTGTATGTATAGATGGATGGATGTATAGATGGATGGATGTATATATGGCTGTATGTATAGATGGATGTATGTATAGATGGATGTATGTATAGATGGCTGTATGTATAGATGAATGTATGTATAGATGGATGTATGTATGGATGGATGTATGTATAGATGGCTGTATGTATAGATGGCTGTATGTATAGATGGATGTATGTATATATGGCTGTATGTATAGATGGATGTATGTATAGATGGATGTATGTATAGATGTATGTATAGATGGATGTATGTTTAGATGGCTGTATGTATATATGGATGTATGTATAGATGGATGTATGTATAGATGGATATATGTATAGATGGCTGTATGTATAGATGGATGTATGTATAGATGGCTGTATGTATAGATGGATGTATGTAAATATGGCTGTATGTATAGATGGATGTATGTATAGATGGATGGATGTATATATGGCTGTATGTATAGATGGATGTATGTATAGATGTATGTATGTATAGATGGATGCATGTATAGATGGATGTATGTATGGATGGATGTATGTATAGATGGAGGTATGTATAGATGGCTGTATGTATAGATGGATGTATGTATAGATGGATGTATGTATAGATGGCTGTATGTATAGACAGATGTATGTATTGATGGATGTATGTATAGATGGATGTATGTATAGATGCATGTATGTATAGATGGATGAATGTATAGATGTATGTATGTATAGATGGATGTATGTATAGATGGATGTATGTATGGATGTATGTATAGATGGATGTATGTATAGATGGATGTATGTATAGATTGATGTATGTATGGATCTATGTATAGATGGATGTATGTATGGATGTATGTATAGATGGATGTATGTATAGATGGATGTATGTGTAGATGGATGGATGTATATATGGCTGTATGTATAGATGGATGTATTTATAGATGGATGTATGTATAGATGGATGCATGTATAGATGGATGAATGTATGGATGGATGTATGTATAGATGGATGTATGTATAGATGGATGTATGTATAGATGGCTGTATGTATAGATGGATGTATGTATAGATGGATGTATGTATAGACGGATGTATGTATAGATGGCTGTATGTATAGACAGATGTATGTATTGATGGATGTATGTATAGATGGATGTATGTATAGATGCATGTATGTATAGATGGATGAATGTATAGATGGCTGTATGTATAGATGGATGTATGTATAGATGGATGTATGTATAGATGGATGTATGTATAGATGGCTGTATGTATAGATGGATGTATGTATAGATGGCTGTATGTATAGATGGATGTATGTATAGATGGATGTATGTATAGATGGCTGTATGTATAGATGGATGTATGTATAGATGCCTGTATGTAAAGATTGATGTATGTATAGATGGATGTATGTATATATGGCTGTATGTATAGATGGATGTATGTATAGATTTATGTATGTATAGATGGCTGTATGTATAGATGTATGTATGTATAGATGGCTGTATGTATAGATGGATGTATGTATAGATGGATGTATGTATATATGGCTGTATGTATAGATGGCTGTATGTATAGATGGATGTATGTATAGATGGCTGTATGTATAGATGGATGTATGTAAATATGGCTGTATGTATAGATGGATGTATGTATAGATGGATGGATGTATATATGGCTGTATGTATAGATGGATGTATGTATAGATGTATGTATGTATAGATGGATGCATGTATAGATGGATGTATGTATGGATGGATGTATGTATAGATGGATGTATGTATAGATGGATGTATGTATAGATGCCTGTATGTAAAGATTGATGGATGTATAGATGGATGTATGTATGGATGTATGTATAGATGGATGTATGTATAGATGTATGTATGTATAGATGGCTGTATGTATAGATGTATGTATGTATAGATGGATGTATGTATAGATGGATGTATAGATGGATGTATGTATAGATGGATGTATGTATAGATGGATGTATGTATAGATGGATGTATGTATAGATGGATGTATGTATAGATGGATGTATAGATGGATGTATGTATAGATGTATGTATGTATAGATGGATGAATGTATAGATGGATGTATGTATGGATGTATGTATAGATGGATGTATGTATAGATGGATGTATGTATAGATGGATGTATGTATGGATGTATGTATAGATGGATGTATGTATGGATGTATGTATAGATGGATGTATGTATGGATGTATGAACACTGGTTCTGCATTAGTGCTTGGATGCGTGTCTCCCTGTACGTCCCGTGCAGCTAATGTACTCCTTTACTGTGGAAATGTAGGCTAGCATGAAATTTTCACTGCCGGGCGCTGAGATTTATAATTAAGCAGCTGGGATCACGAGGTGGGGGCTACAGAGGCGTAGGGCTAATCTGTGCTGACAGAATACCCCTCACGCTGGGGCTGGAGATGTGGGGGTGGAATGTTTACAGTTGCCCTGTCCTGCAGTCGCCCCGGCCGGGAGTGAGCAGGAGGCGCTCCACCAGCCGGGCTCGAGCTTTGTCTTTTTGTTTGTCTGACTGTTTTGTTGCTGTGACGCTGCTTGTCCTCCAGGAACCAGCAGGAACGTTCCGCAGCGAGATCTTTAATTCATAACCAGGAGCTGGAACTCTGGAGCAGGCTGAACTTCTCTGTGTGATGTTGTAGGGAGGCTGTATCTGAGTGTTGTTACAGGTCAGTGTTATGTAAGGTGTTCTCCGGTCCAGGCCTGTGTTCTGTAGAGTATTGAAGTCTGTCTAATCAGCAGGAAGCTCTGTGTCAGAGCCTCAGAGGTCAAGCAGCCCCGTGGTTCTCTCTGACCGTCAAGCTGGAAGCTCAGTATTAACTCAGAATGAATTTCATAGAGCCATAATAAGCATTCATGTGTGGTGATTAATATTTTTGTTATAGTTTCTGACCAGGGAGGGATTACTCACAGGGCTGCTGGGGACAGGGCCTTCGCTGGGGGGGCTCTGACCAAACAGCCAGAGGCAGCTTGAATACATAAAAGCTTTAATTTAATATATTAAATAAACAGCACTCGAGGGAAGAAAAGATTTACACTCTTCTGTCTGATGATTTCTGCATTCGGTTCAGTTTCAGACTTCAAATTCCTCACGGCGCTGATACGGCGGTCACTCTGGTGGAAGAACATTCCGTTCTGGGCTTATTTGGACTGTATGTTGGGATCATAGTGGTGTTTTGTGATTGGTGGAAGTTTCAGGGGAAAGACGAATGCTTGTGCACTAATCACCTGAGGTGGGATTCAAACCATCGCCGTGGGTGATCACAGCATATAGCACACTTCTCCTGCACCACCAGAGGGTAGGAGAGGAGGCACCTTAAATACCTCAAAGCAGTGTGGGGGGGGAAAGGCGGGAAATAAACAAACAAAGGAAAAGCAAGGGGACGGCGTTTACCAATAAAAGAACTTTACTCTTCTTTTCTTTTTCTTTCTTGGTGTTTTACTTTCTTCTCAGACTTTCTCTGTTTTCCACAGACTTCTTCTTTTACTTTTCTCTTTTGTTCTTTCCTCTTCTTTTTCTTCTTCCTCTTCTTCTTCTTTTACTGACTTTTCTCTTTTGTTCTTTCCTCTTCTTCTTCTTCTTCCTCTTCTTCTTCTTCTTCTTCTTTTACTGACCTTTTTCTTTTGTTCTTTCCTCTTCTTCTTCTTTTTCTTCTTCTTCTTCTTCTTCTTTTACTGACTTTTCTGGATACTCACCTCTATCGATCACCCTCTACAGAGGTGCGAAGCCGGACGGTGTTTGTGGCTGACTTAAGCGGGAGCAGCCCAGGTGCGCCCAGTCAGCCTGATCCTGGGAGTTGGAGTTGTTTCTCCTTTTCCTACCAGACCTCCCTCTGCGCTGACTGAGCCCTCTGGGCCATGACAATCAGACTCGTTAACAAAACAGTAGCACCCCCAGATATGACCACTACACCACCATACTAACCACTACACCACCTTAATGACCACTACACCACCGTGCTGACCACTACACCACCATGCTGACCACAACACCACCTTAATGACCACAACACCACCGTCCTGACCACTACACCACCTTAATGACCACTACACCACCTTAATGACCACTACACCACCGTCCTGACCACTACACCACCTTAATGACCACTACACCACCGTGCTGACCACTACACCACCATGCTGACCACAACACCACCTTAATGACCACAACACCACCGTCCTGACCACTACACCACCTTAATGACCACTACACCACCTTACTGACCACTACACCACCGTACTAACCACTACACCACCATACTAACCACTACACCACCGTGCTGACCACTACACCACCGTACTAACTACTACACCACCATACTAACCACTACACCACCGTGCTGACCACTACACCACCGTACTAACTACTACACCACCGTACTGACCACTACACCACCGTACTGACCACTACACCACCGTACTAACCACTACACTACCATACTAACCACTACACCACCGTGCTGACCACTACACCACCGTACTAACTACTACACCACCATACTAACCACTACACCACCGTGCTGACCACTACACCACCGTACTAACCACTACACCACCGTACTGACCACTACACCACCGTACTGACCACTACACCACCATGCTGACCACTACACCACCGTACTGACCACTACACCACCGTACTGACCACTACACCACCATGCTGACCACTACACCACCGTACTGACCACTACACCACCGTACTGACCACTACACCACCATACTGACCACTACACCACCGTACTGACCACTACACCACCATACTAACCACTACACCACCATACTAACCACTACACCACCATACTAACCACTACACCACCATACTAACCACTACACCACCGTACTGACCACTACACCACCATACTAACCACTACACCACCGTACTAACCACTACACCACCGTACTGACCACTACACCACCGTGCCACCTCTAGTTTCCCTCCATGGTAACTATTAGTGTGATAGGGTATATGTTTTGGTGAGAGGCCCAAGGTGTCGTAGTTGAAGGTAAATTTGAGTCACTTGAACTCTCCACTGCTGGCTGGGGTTCCATAAATATTCAGATATATTCAAAATATTCAGACGTGAAACGGTTACCGAACTCCAGCGTCTGGAAAGACTTAGTAAGCTGCTGCTGAGGCTCTGAGACTCCAGCGTTCCACGGTGAGAGCCGTTATCCACGAATGGAGAAAACTTGGAACTGTGGAGAACCATCCCGGGACTGGCTCACCAAAACTTTACCAAGAGCTCATTAGAAGAACCCAGACCAACATCTTAACAACTACAGGCCTCAGTTAAGGTCAAAGATGATGGACATTAATGGTCTCCATGGGAAAGTCACAAGGCTCAAGCCCCTGCTGACCTATCTCGTCTCACATTTGACAAAAAGAATCATCTAGAAGACCCCCAAAACTTACTCTGTGAAGTCAAAGTCAAAGGTAGAACATCTGGAATATTCACTCCAATAGACTCATTAACAAAACAATACCACCCGCAGATAGAAATGTGGGACTGTTTCCTCCGGCATATATAAAGACCCTCAGAGGCTGCTCGTGTACCTCTTGGTGAGGGATCTGCTGGACGTGCTGCCTCTACGACTCACTCGATGATATTGTGTCCAGTTACAGACTCTGAGAGGAGCATCATCAGAAACAGGGCGTCATTCCCGCCAACTGACCACCATCTAGTCTGTTCTGGCCCAGCTGTTAGGAGGTGTTGGGAACAGTGGTTACATGAGGGCACACAGACACAGTAAACAGACTCAGAACCACCCAGAAAGACCACCTATAGAGAGGATCATCAGGTCCGTCAACAAGCACGAGCAGCTCCCACAGTTTCCTGGAACCACATCCTCTTTAGTGACGGTTCTGTTTGGGATCTGACGCTGGTCGGGTTTGAGTATGAAGACTGGTGGTGGTGCTTCAGTCCTGCCTTTGCTGTGGAGTGACACACTGACTGATCTGGGGAGCATCGCTACGACAGTTGGCCCCCCTTGTAGTGATACAAGGGTCACTAACAGCTCGGCCGTATGTGCAGGACGTCCACACATGTTTCCTCTCCAGACAGAACTTCCAGCTGGCCTTGTTCAGCAGGATATTGTTTCACACACAGCGAGGGCTTCCCAGGAACCTCTCCACCAGATCCCAACACTTCCTTGCCCAGATTTATCACCAGTCCAGCATTTATAGGAGCTGGGTCTCCAGCTTCAGCACCTATGAGTGTTCAGGATCTACAGGACCAGCTGGAACATCTGTGGGTAAATGTGCTGAAGGACGTTGTACAGAACCTGTATGTCTCAGCTCAGTATCCTCAACCCGGCTGACTGGGTATCTATGGACTGTAGGAGAAATGCGGCACACCAGGAGGAAACATGGTGGTGGTGGTGTGATGCTCTGGAGCTGCTTTGCTTCTGCAGAACCTGGATTATCGTCATAGTTGATGAAACCATGAATTTTAGTCCCTATCAGAAAATCCTGGAGAAGAATGTCTACCCGTCAGTTCAAGCAGAGTTGGGTTGTGTAGCAGGATGATGATCTAAAGCACATAGGCAGGTCCACCTGTGAACAGCTGTCTCCACTGTCTCCACACATGATAAGATGATTAGTTGTGGTTCCTCAAACTTTCCACTGTACAGAGTACTGAATCAGTTGTACTGACTGAGATGTTTAGGGTCTCTGCTGAGGCTCTGCTGGTTTTACTTTCAGGTGTGTTTAATAATGTTGTCCCTGGAAGCTCCTTCACTACGATTGTGTGAAATCTTCTCAAGCAATAACAAAGATATCAGGGAATATACCTAGAACTATATATATATATATGTGTGTGTGTGAGTGTGTGTCTGAGTGTGTGTGTGTGAGTGTGTGTGTGTAAATATGAATTTTTATATAAGTGAAGAGACCAGATTTTATTTACACACATGATTAAGTGAATATAACAGGAAGTCCCCACTAAGTTAGTTTTACAGGTCTGTGGGTATGCGTGTGATTCAGCTCTCTCCCCTGCAGCTCTACTGAGTCTGTTCACATACACTCACAACCCCCACCCCACCCCCCTTTCTAAGAGTGTGAGGCTATGGGGTGGGGTGGGGGTGGTGGCTGTGGGGGGCCGGGGGGCCACACAGTTCAGGCTGGGTGAGCAGTAACAATTTTCCCTGGAAGTGCCTGCATTCTAACCAAACACAGGGACATAGACAGAGCTTGGGGGGCAGAGCTGACGGGGTACAGAGCTTGCGGGGCACAGATCTCGGGGGACACAGATGAGGGGGGGTACAGAGCTCAGGGGGACAGAGCTTGGGGGACATGTTAGAGCGGAGATGAGCTGAGGGGGTATACAGAGCTCAGGGGGAAACAGCTCATGGGAGACAGAGCTTGGGGAACAAACTGAGGGGGGACAGAGATCTCCGGGGACAAAGTTCAGGGGGTACAGAGCTTGTGGGGGACAGATAAGGTAAGATAAGATAAAAGCTCAGGGGGTATAGAGCTCAGGGGACAGATCTGGGGGGCGCATAGTGAAGTGAAGTGATATACAGAGCTAAGTGGGTGTATACAGAGCTGGGGGGGTGTATAGAGCTGAGGGGGTATATAGAGGTGAGGTGGTTATATAGAGGTGAGGGGGGGTATACAGAGCTGGGGGGGTATAGTGAACTGAGGGGGGGTATACAGAGCTGAGGGGGGGTATAATGAGCTGAGGGGGGGTATAGTGAGCTGAGGGGGTATATAGAGGTGAGGTGGGTATATAGAGCTGAGGGGGGGTATAGTGAGCTGAGGGGGTATATAGAGGTGAGGTGGTTATATAGAGGTGAGGGGGGGTATACAGAGCTGGTGGGGGTATACAGAGCTGGGGGTGGTATAAAGAGCTGGGGGGGTATACAGAGCTGGGGGTGGTATACAGAGCTGGGGGGGTATATAGAGCTGGGGGTGGTATACAGAGCTGGGGGGGTATAAAGAGCTGGGGGGGTATACAGAGCTGGGGGGTATATAGAGCTGGGGGGGTATACAGAGCTGGGGGGGTATACAGAGCTGGGGGGGTATATAGAGCTGGGGGGGTATACAGAGCTGGGGGGGGTATATAGAGCTGGGGGGGTATATAGAGCTGGGGGGGTATATAGAGCTGGGGGGGTATACAGAGCTGGGGGGGTATATAGAGCTGGGGGGGTATATAGAGCTGGGGGGGTATATAGAGCTGGGGGGGTATATAGAGCTGGGGGTATATAGAGCTGGGGGGGTATACAGAGCTGGGGGGGTATACAGAGCTGGGGGGGTATATAGAGCTGGGGGGGTATACAGAGCTGGGGGGGTATATAGAGCTGGGGGGGTATATAGAGCTGGGGGGGTATATAGAGCTGGGGGGGTATATAGAGCTGGGGGGGTATATAGAGCTGGGGGTATATAGAGCTGGGGGGGTATACAGAGCTGGGGGGGTATACAGAGCTGGGGGGGTATATAGAGCTGGGGGGGTATACAGAGCTGGGGGGGTATATAGAGCTGGGGGGGTATACAGAGCTGGGGGGGTATATAGAGCTGGGGGGGTATACAGAGCTGGGGGGGTATACAGAGCTGGGGGGGTATACAGAGCTGGGGGGGTATATAGAGCTGGGGGGGTATATAGAGCTGGGGGGGTATACAGAGTGGGGTATAGTGAAGTGATGTCTGGCTGTTTGTTCCGAAATGAAGGTTTAGAAACGTTTGTAACACATCAGCTTTATTTTTCACTGAACAGGAGAAACGAGTGTGTTTCCTTGTAATTGTGTGTGTGTGTAAGTGTGTGTGTGTGTGTGTATGTGTGTGTGTGTGTGTGTTTGGAGGTTATGAATTTTTCATGCTGCTCCACTTTAGGCTCAGGTAGGTTTTGTACCTGTATGAAACTGTAGTGTGATCTGTGGAGATGTTCACATCCTGAACTCAGACCTTCTTTAATCATCCTGTTTATTTCTCTTCATTATTAGACAGAATTAATTAATGATATTAATTAAATAGTCTAACCAAAGAATAGTCTAAATTAAAAGCAGGAGCTACTCCACCTAAAAAAGAGCTGAATTTAATCACTGAACACTGAATGTTTACTCGTGTCTTGGGGACTCCTGCTTTGTGTAGTGGACCAATCACAGCCAGGCTTTGAAACAGATGTTAAAAGAGGGGGTAAGGGGCGTCTCTACCAGTATTGTGACCAAATCTATGCCCTTGCTAAATTCCCAGAGAACCTCGGACCCAGATATCAGCGGACGCTGGAAACAAACGACCCGGAGAAGATCGGGAACAGAGGCCGTCCTGCTAACAGGGCGAAGCTAATAGAAATCATTCATTTTCTATGAGAGGCTGTTAAACGAAGCACTTTGAGACGGAGCAGCCATACATGAGCGAGCTTATCTATCAAGATGACACACTTATAAACTATTTATAAACACTCTTTTTTCTACTCAGCGTAAAGCTATCTAGCACGTTTGCCCACTTTAGCGGAGAGAGTGGAGAAGCATGTCTGCTACAGCTGTGTTTCTGCAGGAGAGCATCAATTAGGACTGACGCCCCAGACCTGTTTACTCCTGGGCATCACTTCAGACTGTGGGTGGAGCAACAAGAGTGAAATCCTAAACTTTTACGGTGTACTGCAAACACACTCCACACAGACACTGAGAGACCGTACACACTCCACACAGACACTGGGAGACAATACACACTCCACACAGACACTGGGAGACAATACACACTCCACACAGACACTGGGAGACCATACACACTCCACACAGACACTGAGAGACCGTACACACTCCACACAGACACTGGGAGACAATACACACTCCACACAGACACTGGGAGACCATACACACTCCACACAGACACTGAGAGACCATACACACTCCACACAAACACTGGGAGACAATACACACTCCACACAGACACTGGGAGACAATACACACTCCACACAGACACTGGGAGACCACATACACTCCACACAGACACTGGGAGACCATACACACTCCACACAGACACTGGGAGACCATACACACTCCACACAGACACTGGGAGACCATACACACTCCACACAGACACTGGGAGACCATACACACTCCACACAGACACTGAGAGACCATACACACTCCACACAGACACTGGGAGACAATACACACTCCACACAGACACTGGGAGACCATACACACTCCACACAGACACTGAGAGACCATACACACTCCACACAAACACTGGGAGACAATACACACTCCACACAGACACTGGGAGACAATACACACTCCACACAGACACTGGGAGACCACATACACTCCACACAGACACTGGGAGACCATACACACTCCACACAGACACTGGGAGACCATACACACTCCACACAGACACTGGGAGACCATACACACTCCACACAGACACTGGGAGACAATACAAACTCCATACAGACACTGGGAGACCAAATGAACTCCACACAGAAACTGGATGACCATACACACTCCACACAGACTCTGGGAGACCATACACACTCCACACAGACACTGGGAGACCGTACACACTCCACACAGACACTGGGAGACCATACACACTCCACACAGACACTGGGAGACCATACACACTCCACACAGACACTGGGAGACCGTACACACTCCACACAGACACTGGGAGACCATACACACTCCACACAGACACTGGGAGACCGTACACACTCCACACAGACACTGGGAGACCATACACACTCCACACAGACACTGGGAGACCGTACACACTCCACACAGAAGGGACTCTGGTTACCCGACTGAGGAACTGAACCCGGACTGTTCTCACTGTGAGGCAACAGCTCCTCTCCTACATTGTGCTGGTGGTGTTTCCAGGTCTGTTGTGATGGCTGTTCTGTGTTAATGAGGAGAACCAAAGACGGTAGTGATTCTCCAGAGAGAGGCGCTCAAGAGTAACGAAACATATCGATCCATGAGCACTATTCCCGGACGAGTCGGAGCTGAAGATGCTTTCATGTGGTCTCTGTTTCATCTGGAGAGCAAGCTTCCCAGTAGGAGGTACCACGTGAAGGCCAGCTGGATGATAGTCAGATTCAGTAGACAGTTTGTGATGCAGCAGTACAGTAATGTGCTGGATTTCTTCATGGAGGAGAGAAGTGGACAGTCCAGCAGCAGAAAACAACCTGGACAACAGTCAAATGTACTGAACGGTCATTTTAATCATGTATAATATTTTAATTTTGTATAATTTGAGCTCCAAACACCAGCAAATTGGCCCAAGTCAAGGTTTATTTGTCACATATATAGACATACAATCAGCAGTGAAATGCTTCGACAACTGCTGTTCATATAAAATAATGAGATCATAAAATGTATTTAAAAATCTGAAATATTAAGAAATATAAAAAGGCAAAAACAGGATAGCATAAACATAAAATTAGTGTATTAGTGTATGAGTGTATATGAGTGTGCATGAGTGTGTATTAGTGTATGAGTGTATATGAGTGTGTATGATTGTGTATAGATGTGTATTAGTGTATGAGTGTGCATGAGCGTGTATTAGTGTATGAGTGTATATGAGTGTGTATGATTGTGTATAGATGTGTATTAGTGTATGAGTGTGCATGAGTGTGTATTAGTGTATGAGTGTATATGAGTGTGTATGATTGTGTATAGATGTGTATTAGTGTATGAGTGTGCATGAGCGTGTATTAGTGTATGAGTGTATATGAGTGTGTATGATTGTGTATAGATGTGTATTAGTGTATGAGTGTGCATGAGTGTGTATTAGTGTATGAGTGTATATGAGTGTGTATGATTGTGTATAGATGTGTATTAGTGTATGAGTGTGCATGAGCGTGTATTAGTGTATGAGTGTATATGAGTGTGTATGATTGTGTATAGATGTGTATTAGTGTATGAGTGTGCATGAGTGTGTATTAGTGTATGAGTGTATGAGTGTGTATGATTGTGTATAGATGTGTATTAGTGTATGAGTGTGTATGAGTGTGTATGAGTGTGTATTAGTGTATTAGTGTGCATGAGTTTTTATTAGTGTGAGTGTGTATGATTGTGTATAGATGTGTATTAGTGTATGAGTGTGTATGATTTTGTATTAGTGTATGAGTGTGCATGAGTGTGTATTAGTGTATGAGTGTATATGAGTGTGTATGATTGTGTATAGATGTGTATTAGTGTATGAGTGTGTATAATTGTGTATTAGTGTATGAGTGTGTATGATTGTGTATGAGTGTGTATGATTGTGTATGAGTGTATATGAGTGTGTATGATTGTGTATTAGTGTATGAGTGTATATGAGTGTGTATGAGTGTATTAGTGTGTATGAGTGTGTATGATTGTGTATTAGTGTATGAGTGTGTATGAGTGTGTATGAGTGTATGAGTGTGTATGATTGTGTATTAGTGTATGAGTGTGTATGATTGTGTATTAGTGTATGAGTGTGTATGAGTGTGTATTAGTGTATGAGTGTGTAATATTGTGTATTAGTGTATATGAGTGTGTATAAGTGTAGGAGTGTGCATGAGTGTGTATGATTGTGTATTAGTGTATGAGTGTGTATGAGTGTGTATGAATGTGTATGATTGTGTATTAGTGTATTAGTGTATGAGTGTGTATAAGTGTGTATAATTGTGTAAGAGTGTGTATATGAGGGTGTATAAGTGTGTAAGAGTATGTATAAGTGTGTAAGAGCGTGTAAGAGGTGGTCTAGTTGCTGTTCTAGCTAATGAACCACTGAGTTCTCTCATATAGATCTCAGAAAGGTGCACTGTGGGAATGTGAGTTCCTCCTCAGACAGAACTCCGGACCCCCTGTCCCGAGGAGCAGACCAGTAAAGCTCAGTTATTACACTTGCCCACCAAGAGTGACGCAGACTGTAAAGTGTCTGATTTATTATTACTCCAAAAACGTCCAGCCACTAACGAGCTCGTTAACTAATTACACATTTACTTAATTACTGTAAACACAAACCTTTCATCTGAAAACATTATCTGTCCAGCGAGACCCTCAACATCCATCATTCACCGTTCAGTCGTTCACTCTCACTCTTTATCAGCACAGCTCTAACAGACAGGGCTACAACACCCAAATACTCAATTCTACCTGTTCAGTGTAAATCAGTGAGACTCACAGGTACAAACATCTTCCACAGAGAACCTCCACACCATGTTCTAGAAGATCAGCAGCGTTTAGCTGAGCTTCATATACGCAGCGTGCTCCAGTTTCCCAACTGGAACTCCAACTTCAGGGAGCGTTCCGTTCTAAACTTCCTAGTCGGAGGTCTGAAAGGTCTGAACTGCGAGTGTTTGAATACGTAGTGAAGCTGCTGAACTCGGTGGTCTGTAACGGTGGTCTCCTCTTCATCACCTTCATCTGCAGCACTTCAGTTCCAGACCGCCGACAGACCCCCAACAACAAGAGCGTCTCGTCACTCACACACGCAGCACTTACACAAGCCTTCAGTTCAGTGACGTACAGTGGGCGGAGCCTCTCTCTGTTCACAACCAATCAGCTATACACACCACCTGCTCTCACCCAATCAGCAGCCTGATCACTGTATGTTGGGATACTCGGATCCAGCTTAATGTACTTGGATAGCATTGCAGGAGATATAGGTTTGGTGGGAGATCAGACTGAACTGTGGGAGATCAGACTGAATTGTGGGAGATCGGACTGAATTGCGGGAGATTAGACTGAATTGCGGGAGATCAGACTGAATTGCGGGAGATCAGACTGAATTGCAGGAGATAGGACTCAATTTTGGGAGATCGGACTGAACTGTGGGAGATCAGACTAAATTGTTGGAGATCAGACTGAACTGCCAGAGGTAGGACTGAATTCTGGGACATCAGATTGAATTGCGGGAGATTAGACTGAATTGTGGGAGATCAGACTAAATTGCGGGAGATCAGACTGAATTGTGGGAGATCAGACGAAATTGCGGAAGATTAGACTGAATTGCAGGAGATCAGACTGAATTGCTGGAGATCAGACAGAATTGCAGAAAATAGGACTACATTTTGGGAGATTGAACTGAACTGTGGGAAATCTGACTAAATTGTTGGAGATCAGACTCAACTGCTGAAGATTGGACTGAATTCTGGGAGATCTGAGTATGTGAGATTAGATTGAATTAAAAACATTAAGAACTGAAAACAGTAGCCTGAACTGTGTCAGAGCCGTTATTGAAGATGAAGCCACCAGACTTCCCGCTACGTGTCTGATCTTGAATTAGATTTTTAGACGTTGCTCTGAAGGATCCAGAAGAAAGAAGGACTTCTCTAACCGGCCGCCTCATAAAACCCGTCCGAGTGCTGCGCGGCGTCTAATCTAAACTGACTCTACAGTGCGGCTACACGCTGTACAATCAGACTACACAAGTAAATTAGAACTGAAATTGAATTGCTGTGGAGTTACCTGCTGTTGCGTCCGAGCTGTTCTTTCTCAGCAGCTAAACCCCAAAAGTAATTGTCCTCAGATTACGCTGCAGTCACTCGGCTAATCAGCCGGCAGGTCTGGAAAGTGCCGGCGCAGCAGAGGGCGGATTAGCGGCGCGGCCGGGTCCTGCGCTCGGGTCCAGCGCTCGGGTCCAGCGCTCGGGTCCGGCCAAACACAGGCCTCATTCAGCGCCGCAGGATTTGGCCGCCGGCCCCGAAGAAACCCGAAAGAATTAAAATGCAAATGAGCGGCGGATTACGGAGCGAGGCCGCCAGCTCTCCAAAGACACGCCGTTGTTTTCCATTTCAGGCCTTCACACGAGCCCTTGTAGCGGTCAGCAGTGAGGAAACGCTGACCACACAGCCACTCCGGCTACACGGCTTTTTAAATCTCCTCTTTTCTGATACTCGGCTCGTCCAGCGCTGCTCTGGACGTAACTGACTGGTCAAACTCTTATCAGCTCCTAAACACTGTGATAGCTGTGCTGACCACGTGGTGACCACAGTGGTCCTCCTGCTGACCTGATCTGCCTGACGTATCATTAACATCACTGTATGAAATAAATAGAGTTACACAGAGAGGTCTGCTGAGTGTCTCTATGTTACTGTATGTACTACTGAGTGTCTCTATGTTACTGTATGTACTACTGAGTATCTCTATGTTACTGTATGTACTACTGAGTGTCTCTATGTTACTGTATGTACTACTGAGTGTCTCTATGTTACTGTATGTACTACTGAGTGTCTCTATGTTACTGTATGTACTACTGAGTGTCTCTATGTTACTGTATGTACTACTGATTATCTCTATGTTACTGTATGTACTGCTGAGTATCTCTATGTTACTGTATGTACTACTGATTATCTCTATGTTACTGTATGTACTACTGAGTGTCTATGTTACTGTATGTACTACTGAGTGTCTCTATGTTACTGTATGTACTACTGATTATCTCTATGTTACTGTATGTACTACTGAGTGTCTCTATGTTACTGTATGTACTACTGAGTGTATCTATGTTACTGTATGTACTGCTGAGTGTCTCTATGTTACTGTATGTACTACTGATTATCTCTATGTTACTGTATGTACTGCTGAGTATCTCTATGTTACTGTATGTACTACTGAGTATCTCTATGTTACTGTATGTACTACTGAGTGTCTCTATGTTACTGTATGTACTACTGATTATCTCTATGTTACTGTATGTACTGCTGAGTGTCTATGTTACTGTATGTACTGCTGAGTATCTCTATGTTACTGTATGTACTACTGAGTGTCTATGTTACTGTATGTACTACTGAGTGTCTCTATGTTACTGTATGTACTGCTGAGTGTCTATGTTACTGTATGTACTGCTGAGTATCTCTATGTTACTGTATGTACTACTGAGTATCTCTATGTTACTGTATGTACTGCTGAGTGTCTGTGTTACTGTATGTACTACTGAGTGTCTCTATGTTACTGTATGTACTGCTGAGTGTCTGTGTTACTGTATGTACTACTGAGTGTCTCTATGTTACTGTATGTACTACTGAGTATCTCTATGTTACTGCATGTACTGCTGAGTATCTCTATGTTACTGTATGTACTGCTGAGTATCTCTATGTTACTGTATGTACTGCTGAGTGTCTATGTTACTGTATGTACTACTGAGTGTCTCTATGTTACTGTATGTACTGCTGAGTGTCTCTATGTTACTGTATGTACTGCTGAGTGTCTCTATGTTACTGTATGTACTACTGAGTATCTCTATGTTACTGTATGTACTGCTGAGTGTCTATGTTACTGTATGTACTACTGAGTGTCTCTATGTTACTGTATGTACTACTGAGTATCTCTATGTTACTGTATGTACTGCTGAGTCTCTATGTTACTGTATGTACTACTGAGTGTCTATGTTACTGTATGTACTACTGAGTGTCTCTATGTTACTGTATGTACTACTGATTATCTCTATGTTACTGTATGTACTGCTGATTATCTCTATGTTACTGTATGTACTGCTGAGTATCTCTATGTTACTGTATGTACTACTGAGTGTCTCTATGTTACTGTATGTACTACTGAGTATCTCTATGTTACTGTATGTACTACTGAGTATCTCTATGTTACTGTATGTACTACTGAGTATCTCTATGTTACTGTATGTACTACTGAGTGTCTATGTTACTGTATGTACTGCTGAGTGTCTCTATGTTACTGTATGTACTACTGAGTATCTCTATGTTACTGTATGTACTACTGATTGTCTATGTTACTGTATGTACTACTGAGTGTCTTTGTTACTGTATGTACTACTGAGTATCTCTATGTTAGGTTAAAACAAAGATAAAAGTTATTGTCACTTGACGTCATTGTAATTGTAGAAATATGTATTTCAGTAATAATAACTCTTAAATTTGTGTATAAATAATGTTACACCCAGATTATTCTTAGATGTTTGGACAACAATGTAAATCAAACTGCTCATGAGTGACAGTGATGCAGTTTCACCTCCTACTTTTTAAGTTCAGGGTGTGTCTAAAATAGGTCTCCGCCCACAGACTAACATAAAAATAGTATCTGTTTTTTTCATTTTAATATAATCTTTCTTGTTTTATGTATTTTATTTTTTTTCAATATTATTAAAAAAATTAATAACATAAATATAAAGATATATAACTGTAAAGCATTAATTTCTGATGTGAAAATTCTGAAACATTCCTATAAACAAATTACATTATAAGAAATGATCATGGCTGTCCCAAGAAAAACATGAATCTCCAAAATAACAACTAAACAGGACTATTTCTAAGCTCTTGTGGAGCATTTCTATTGGTCCGGTCATCATTTAAGCTTTACTTAATATAAACAGCAGCTGGTCCAGTAATGATGTAGAAAAATAAAAAACAACAAAAATGGAAATTCATGTTTTTCATCATATATATATATATATAGTTTATTACTATCTCAGGTACGCTTTGTTATTTAATTATCTGTTTATTTTATTGAGGGACTACAGTTTATACTGTATATATTTACTCTGCAGCCACTAATCCCTCACTCTGCTTCACTGGCTTGCTGCCCGATTGGCCAGTGCAGATGTGTGTGTGTGTGTGTGTGTCCACCTCTGGTTTGTGTGTATGGCTGGAGGTGTTCTGGTCCTTTCAGACCAATCACGCACATAAACCCTCCGTTCCAGCCGACGGCCCCCACCAGATCAGCGTATCATTAACTGTGTGTATATGTTTGTCTGCTCTAGTCCTGGTTTATCTCGGGTACAGACTGATCACCCGCTGCCCTCCGTCCTTCTGACCGATGCTAAATGCTGGCTAATGTGAGCTACCTGAGCATGTCTTCCTCAAAAGAACAAAACTCATCCTTTTTTGGGTCACTGGATTTTTAGAACTGGGCTGTTTTTGGTCTGCTGCACCCTCTAGTGGTGAACTCAGTCCACTGCTTATTGGCTACACCACAAATCAGACAGTGGAGCACAGCATGTGGGGTAAATGTGATGCTGCTTGTGGCTGAAAGCTCCTGAAAATGAAACAAACCAACAAACGAAGCACTGTGGAGGTCAGGCGTAACGAGGCCTCCTGAAATTAATTGTGATGTTGCAATTCAAATCTGTGACGATGTCCAGCATGGAGGTGTGACACGGCACTGTGGAGAAGGAATGTAGGACCATTGACCCTGTGTGTTTGCACACAGAGGAATCTGACCTCCTACATACACACACACACACACACACTAGGGGGCAGTGAAACACCTACATACACACACATTACTGAACACACACACTACTGAACACACACACACACAAGGGGACAGTGAAACTCACATACACACACATTACTGAATACACACACATTAGTGAATACACATGTTAGGGGGCAGCAAAACACCCACATACACACACACACACACACACACTAGTGAACACAAAAACACTAGGGGGCAGTGAGACATACACATACACACACTAGGGGCAATGAAACCCACATACACACACATATACACACATTAGTGAACACACACACACTAGGGGGACAGTGAGACATTCACATACACACACTAGTGAACACACACACTAGGGGCAATGAAACCCACATACACACACATTAGTGAACACACATACATACACACACACACTCGTGAACACAAACACACTAGGGGACAGTGAGACATACACATACACACACTCGTGAACATACACACTAGGGGCAATAAAACACACATACACACACATTAGTGAACACACACATACACACACACTTCAGTATTGTGGGCTGAGTGTATCGTTACACCCCAGTAGCTGTAATAACTCGTATAGAAGTTTATAAAGAGTTTGTTTACACATACATAGTGAAGGTAAAGATCACAAAGTAAACAACCCTCACAACAACAAATTACTATGTTTCAGCTAATTAACTGAGAATTACAGTCCCAACACAACTTCACTTTAGAATATTAATGACATTAAAATACTCACATATATACTTAAATACATACAATACTTAAATAATACATATAAACCCAAAGACCATCAGACATTCGTACTAACTGCAGCTCTGGATCTTCTCTCGTCCGCCTCACACGTCTTAGTGATTTCAGCTCTTCACCTTTAATGCTGCAGAACTATTTAAAGTAGAACAACAAACTAGAAGAAGAAGCTGGTAAACAGGTCCTCCAGCGTCTCGCCTCAAACCCGGCTGAGCTGTCCAGCCATTTCTAATAGACTTGGTTTTGTGGTTTTGACTCACGTTTGTTTATAAACCGGAGAATTCCAGCGTCTGCATCGCCGCGGCTGTTATTAGCCACTGAGCTAACGTACGATTACTCCATCTTAAAACCAGTTTGTTTGTTTAAGATCAGAAAAATAATAAACAGCACTGCTGCTGGTTCAGTCGGGCTCTTCCTGCATGACCATGTATACCAGCATACCAGCTTCCAAACTACAGCATACACTGGTTTTGCTGGTGACCAGTCGTGCTGCTGTTTGCCTGCAGGGATCTGATCTGAGCTGAGCTGGGCCAGTCCAATCAACAACACACAGCTACAGCGTGTGTGTGTGTGGGGGTGAATTCACAGTGTAAACATTCACCAAAAACGTATTTTTATTACATATTAGTATCATTATTATTATTATTAGTATTATTGTTATTGTCCAAAGAAAAACAAGTGTCTCCAAAATGGCAAGTTTACAAGAGAGGGCAAAACATTCTTTACTTTCAATGTAAGTCAATGGAACCAGAATTTTGGATAATTTTGGATAATTTTGGAGCCTTTCTATTGGTTTATTCATCATTAAATTAAATTAAACACAATGTACACATCAGCTGTCGTGTTCAAATAATAGGTACATGGTTTTCTTTGAAGATATTAACACATTAGCATCATTTTTCTGTTTTCTTTATATTACAGAAGCAGTTTATTTCAAATTAGTGTACAGAGTAGGACTAGTCAGTAAATTAAATGTTGAGCCATGGCGCCCTCGTGTGGCCAGTGATCATTACTGCACCTCCTCTCTCACTACTGTGAGCACAGCTGTAGAACTTAATATCAGTTTTCAAAGATATTCAATATTAAAACCAAGATTAATATTCTGATACATCTGAGCTTTATTGATGTGGACACTGCAGTGCAGAAACACCTGAGCTGAACATTATTCAGTTAAAACCAGAAAGTTCAGGAGTTCATTTGTGCTTCAATCGGTCATATGGGATCTTTACAAATGTGAGGCTGAAGCTTTAGCATAAGCTAGACAACAGCAGCTAAGCTAGCTTGGCTGGCTATCGTAGCCCTGAACAGTAGGGTTTAAAAGCAGTGTTGTTAGCTTAGCGACAACAGACGAGCTTTATTAAACAGTTTCAACTCTGTTTCAGATTAAACTTGTTTAAGGTTATATTAGCAATGTAGGCTAATAAACTGGTCCAGATTAAAGATAGGCTAATAAAAACACTATGTTCCACTAACACATCTGAACATGGGTAAATATCTGCAGCAGAATATTAGAATGAACTTTATTACAGCAGATTAAGAAATATGGATTATTTAGGGTTTCAGATAAAGAATTTTATCTTCTTAGTATCACATAAGACCATACAGACTCCACACAGACACTGGGAGACCATAGAGACTCCACACAGACACTGGGAGACCATACAGACTCCACACAGACACTGGGAGACCATACACACTCCACACAGACACTGGGAGACCATACAGACTCCACACAGACACTGGGAGACCATACACACTCCACACAGACACTGGGAGACCATACACACTCCACACAGACACTGGGAGACCATACACACTCCACACAGACACTGGGAGACCATACACACTCCACACAGACACTGGTAGACCATACAGACTCCACACAGACACTGGGAGACCATACACACTCCACACAGACACTAGGAGACCATACACACTCCACACAGACACTGGGAGACCATACACACTCCACACAGACACTGGGAGACCATACACACTCCACACAGACACTGGGAGACCATACACACTCCACACAGACACTGGGAGACCATACACACTCCACACAGACACTGAGAGACCGTACACACTCCACACAGACACTGGGAGACCATACACACTCCACACAGACACTGAGAGACTGTACAAACCTGTGCACTACACATCTAAAAGTAAACTTATATAAAACACACTAAAATACTGTATACTGATCAGACAGGTGTATGTAACTGGGTTGGATTTAGACAGACTGGTTCTTTAGCTTATAGACTGTATTAAACTTTTTTATTTAAAATAGTGAGTAAAAGCAGTTCTCTGTTAATATCAGTGGATCAGTGCTGGAGAGGTCATGTGATCAACTTTTTCATCTCATTGCTTTAAAAGATTAGAAGTGATCACAGCCCTTTGATGAGTTTTTGATAGAAAGACAATAAAGTAAAATAGTCAGTTTCTTGGTTTACTGGTGATCGTTACTGGTGGAGTCTGTAAAGTCCTGCGTTCCTCCGTCCAGTTTCCGCTGGTTTTAACTGTTGCTTCTCTGAGGGACCTGCTTTTTTCTCCGTGAGATTTTTACACATGAATAGGACTGGAGGTCCAAGGTCAGCTGGTCTGACCCCAGGTCGCTCAGAGACAATTCCAGGCCACCCCGCTCCCCGCACCACCACACACATACTCCACCAAACCCCACCCCCACAGTTTCCTGGACCACCAGGGATGGGTGGAGCTCTGATGTTGCCATTTTAAAGCCGGCAGAAGGCAGTGGACCGGAGAGCACGGTGGAGTTCACAACCTTATCATCCAAACTATCACTGTTTCTGAAATAAAAAATAGTTTATGTGGTCTCCCAGTGTCTGTGTGGAGTGTGTTTGGTCTCCCAGTGTCTGTGTGGAGTGTGTGTAGTCTCCCAGTGTCTGTGTGGACTGTGTATGGTCTCTCAGTGTCTGTGTGGAGTGTGTTTGGTCTCCCAGTGTCTGTGTGGAGTGTGTATGGTCTCCCAGTGTCTGTGTGGAGTGTGTACGGTCTCCCAGTGTCTGTGTGGAGTGTGTACGGTCTCCCAGTGTCTGTGTGGAGTGTGTTTGGTCTCCCAGTGTCTGTGTGGAGTGTGTGTAGTCTCCCAGTGTCTGTGTGGAGTGTGTATGGTCTCCCAGTGTCTGTGTGGAGTGTGTATGGTCTCCCAGTGTCTGTGTGGAGTGTGTACGGTCTCCCAGTGTCTGTGTGGAGTGTGTATGGTCTCCCAGTGTCTGTGTGGAGTGTGTACGGTCTCCCAGTGTCTGTGTGGAGTGTGTTTGGTCTCCCAGTGTCTGTGTAGAGTGTGTATGGTCTCCCAGTGTCTGTGTGGAGTGTGTATGGTCTCCCAGTGTCTGTGTGGAGTCTGTATGGTCTCCCAGTGTCTGTGTGGAGTGTGTGTAGTCTCCCAGTGTCTGTGTGGAGTGTGTACGGTCTCCCAGTGTCTGTGTGGAGTGTGTATGGTCTCCCAGTGTCTGTGTGGAGTGTGTACGGTCTCCCAGTGTCTGTGTGGAGTGTGTTTGGTCTCCCAGTGTCTGTGTAGAGTGTGTATGGTCTCCCAGTGTCTGTGTGGAGTGTGTATGGTCTCCCAGTGTCTGTGTGGAGTGTGTTTGGTCTCCCAGTGTCTGTGTGGACTGTGTATGGTCTCTCAGTGTCTGTGTGGAGTGTGTATGGTCTCCCAGTGTCTGTGTGGAGTGTGTATGGTCTCCCAGTGTCTGTGTGGAGTGTGTATGGTCTCCCAGTGTCTGTGTGGAGTGTGTATGGTCTCCCAGTGTCTGTGTGGAGTGTGTATGGTCTCCCAGTGTCTGTGTGGAGTGTGTATGGTCTCCCAGTGTCTGTGTGGAGTGTGTATGGTCTCCCAGTGTCTGTGTGGAGTGTGTATGGTCTCCCAGTGTCTGTGTGGAGTGTGTCTGATCCAGAGGGATAACAATTTAGTATGTTGGATGGATGGACAAAAGAATTGTGTTTGTTTTGCCTCATCAGGCTTTTCTGTACTGTTAGATTAAATGTTCTCTACGTACATTGTTGTTTAAATACTGCTGTCAAGTTGGGGATCAACACAACATCAACCCGAGCTTGTAAGGAATGTGGTTCAGTCACAATCTCCAACTAGAAGTACTGAATATGTACCCTTGAGAATTCCACACAGTGACATTTCAGTACCTTCTTCTATTACAACTCACTCTTCAGTCTTCACCTGTCACACTTGTGCTTGTGGTTAATAATCTTGCTCAAATGTGTGCTATTAATATAGAAACATTATATATCATATTTATTAGATAAAGCCCTAAATGTACTGGGTTGTGCTTTGCTCTCTTCTACTGTACTGCTAGTTTAAGGTTTCGTTACTGGAGTTTCTTTAAAGTCTGATCATTCTATGCTCATACATCTGTTTCTGTTTAATACAAATTAAATAAATAAGAGAAAACTGCAATAACAGTCTAGACAGTTACCGCTAAAACAGCAGACGCAGAGCGAGGAACATCAGTTACACTCAAAAAGAAAGTGAAATCAACCAAACTGGTGAAACAGCATCACGTCCAGGCCTGTCCAGCGTCATCTGCTTCAACAGGAAATGTTCTTTATGTGTAATAAACCAGAAATACTGAATCATACCTGAACCCAGTCCTGCATACTGAGCTCCGCAGCTACACACCTGAGCTCCATGTGATCAAACCTGAGGTCCAGATTTCCAATTCTTAACTCTAAACCTCCATACTATACCAGGGCTCCAAACCTCCATTCCTGAGCTCCAAACATTCAAACCTGAGCTCCAAACCTCCATTCCTGAGCTCCAAACCTCCATACTATACCTAATCTCCAAACCTCCATTTCTGAGCTTCTGACATTCAAACCTCAGCTCCAAACCTCCATTCCTGAACTCCAAACCTAAACTATACCTAAGCTCCAAACCTCCATTCCTGATCTCCAAACCTCCATTCCTAAGCTCCAACTAAGTTCCAATCCTCCACACCTGAGCTCTAGTCCTCTATACCTGAGCTCCACACCTCCATACAAAGTTAAGTGTTTTAAAACACCAAGATCATCAGCTGGTGGGACTTAGAGACAAAATACAGAAACGTATTATATTTACACACCTACACCGATCAGCCATAACATTTAAACACCATAGTACCTGCTCTGTGGTGGTCCTGTGGGGGTCCTGATCATTAAAGAACAGAGTAATAAAGTATACAGAGAATCAGATGAACTACAGTCTGTAAGTGGAGCTCCTGTATGGTCAGTGGAGCTGATACAGCGGGCAGTGAGTGGAGGTACAGTGGTCAGTGAGTGGAGATACAGTGGTTAGTGAGTGGAGGTACAGTGGTCAGTGTGTGGAGGTACAGTGGACAGTGAGTGGAGATACAGTGGACAGTGAGTGGAGGTACAGTGGTCAGTGAGTGGAGATACAGTGGTCAGTGAGTGGAGGTACAGTGGTCAGTGTGTGGAGGTACAGTGGACAGTGAGTGGAGATACAGTGGACAGTGAGTGGAGGTACAGTGGTCAGTGAGTGGAGGTACAGTGGACAGTGAGTGGAGATACAGTGGACAGTGAGTGGAGGTTCAGTGGACAGTGAGTGGAGATACAGTGGACAGTGTGTGGAGGTACAGTGGACAGTGAGTGGAGATACAGTGGACAGTGAGTGGAGGTACAGAGGACAGTGAGTGGAGATACAGTGGACAGTGAGTGGAGGTACAGTGGACAGTGTGTGGAGATACAGTGGACAGTGAGTGGAGATACAGTGGACAGTGTGTGGAGGTACAGTGGTCAGTGAGTGGACATACAGGGAGATGGTGTTAATGTAGTGGATATTTTGAACATATTTGAATATATAGGATCACTGCAGTGACATCACCAGAACTGTTATTATTATTTAGTTTCTTTGTTATTTGTATGAAGAGTTGTTGATGCACAAACCCAAACATATAAAACAGAGACAGTAATGATCTTCACAGCCTTCCTGACCTGGATTCACTGCAGAACATCTACTACCTGACTGTTGTTTGTACATATACACTTTTGTGCTAAATTCCTGCAGCGTGTTCCAAAAATGTTGAGACAGGAGCACATTTACCACCGCGTTACATCACCTGTCCACTTCACCACACTCAGTTACCCTCAAAGACCTGGAGGCACATCAACATCAATAACACATCACTATACAGTTCATGATACTGTCACTTTATTTTGGTTAGTATAGTATAGTACAGTATAGTATAGTACCGTATAACATAATACAGTAAAGTATAGTACAGTATAGTATAATACAGTATAGTATAGTACAGTATAGTATAATACAGTATAGTATAGTATAGTGTAGTATAGTACCGTGTAATATAATACAGTGTGGTATAATACAGTATATTATAGTACCGTGTAATATAATACAGTGTAGTATAGTACAGCGTAATATAGTACAGTGTAGTATAGTACAGTATAGTATAGAACAGTGTAGTAAAATACAGTATAGTATAGTACAGTGTAGAATAATACAGTATAGTATAGAACAGTGTAGTAAAATACAGTATAGTATAGTACAGTGTAGTATAGTACAGTATAGTATAGTACAGTGTAGTATAGTATAGTGTAGTATAGTATAGTGTAGTATAATACAGTATAGTATAGTACAGTGTAGTATAGTACCGTATAATATAATACAGTATAGTATAGTACAGTATAGTATAATACAGTATAGTATAGTATAGTGTAGTATAGTACCGTGTAATATAGTACAGTGTAGTATAGTACAGTATAGTATAGAACAGTGTAGTAAAATACAGTATAGTATAGTACAGTGTAGAATAATACAGTATAGTATAGAACAGTGTAGTAAAATACAGTATAGTATAGTACAGTATAGTATAGTACAGTGTAGTATAGTATAGTGTAGTATAGTATAGTGTAGTATAATAAAGTATAGTATAGTACAGTGTAGTATAGTATGGTGTAGTATAGTATAGTGTAGTATAGTATAATACAGTGTAGTATAATACAGTATAGTATAATACAGTGTAGTATAGTACAGTGTAGTATAATACAGCGTAGTATAGTACAGTGTAGTATTATACAGTATAGTATAGTACAGTGTAGTATAGTATAGTGTAGTATAATAAAGTATAGTATAGTACAGTGTAGTATAGTATGGTGTAGTATAGTATAGTGTAGTATAGTATAGTGTAGTATAGTATAGTGTAGTATAATAAAGTATAGTATAGTACAGTGTAGTATAGTATGGTGTAGTATAGTATAGTGTAGTATAGTATAATACAGTGTAGTATAATACAGTATAGTATAATAGTGTAGTATAGTACAAACCTCCTGTTTGTAACAATTGGGATAATCTGTGTATAACCTCAGTGGACTGTATTTTATTATATAGTGTTATAGAGTGTATAATCTCAGTGTACTGTATTTTATTATATAGTGTTATAGAGTGTATAATCTCAGTGGACTGTATTTTATTATATTGTGTTATAAAGTGTATAATCTCAGTGAACTGTATTTTATTATGTGGTGTTATAGAGTGTATAATCTCAGTGGACTGTATTTTATTATATAGTGTTATAGAGTGTATAATCTCAGTGTACTGTATTTTATTATATAGTGTTATAGAGTGTATAATCTCAGTGCACTGTATTTTATTATATAGTGTTATAGAGTGTATAATCTCAGTGTACTGTATTTTATTATATAGTGTTATAGAGTGTATAATCTCAGTGGACTGTATTTTATTATATGTTGTTAGAGTGTATAATCTCAGTGAACTGTATTTTATTACATAGTGTTCTAGAGTGTATAATCTCAGTGGACTGTATTTTATTATGTGGTGTTATAGAGTGTATAATCTCGGTGGACTGTATTTTATTATATAGTGTTTTAGAGTGTATAATCTCAGTGTACTGTATTTTATTATATAGTGTTATAGAATGTATAATCTCAGTGGACTGTATTTTATTACATAGTGTTCTAGAGTGTATAATCTCAGTGGACTGTATTTTATTATGTGGTGTTATAGAGTGTATAATCTCGGTGGACTGTATTTTATTATATAGTCTTATAGAGTGTATAATATCAGTGGACTGTATTTTATTATATAGTTTTATAGAATGTATAATCTCAGTGTACTGTATTTTATTATTTGATGTTATAGAGTGCATAATCTCCGTGTACTGTATTTTATTATATATTGTCATAGAGTGCATAATCTCAGTGGACTGTATTTTATTATGTGATGTTATAGAGTGTATAATCTCAGTGGACTGTATTTTATTATATAGTGTTATAGAGTGTATAATCTCAGTGGACTGTATTTTATTATATAGTGTTCTAGAGTGTATAATCTCAGTGGACTGTATTTTATTATATAGTGTTATAGAGTGTATAATATCAGTGGACTGTATTTTATTATATAGTGTTATAGAGTGTATAATCTCAGTGGACTGTATTTTATTACTTGGTGTTATAGAGTGCATAATCTCAGTGTACTGTATTTTATTATATAGTGTTATAAAGTGTATAATCTCAGTGGACTGTATTTTATTATTTGGTGTTATAGAGTGCATAATCTCAGTGTACTGTATTTTATTATTTGGTGTTATAGAGTGTATAATCTCAGTGGACTGTATTTTATTATATAGTGTTATAGAGTGTATAATCTCAGTGAACTGTATTTTATTATATGATGTTATAGAGTGTATAATCTTAGTGGACTGTATTTTATTATTTGGTGTTATAGAGTGTATAATATCACTGAACTGTATTTTATTATATAGTGTTATAGAGTGTATAATCTCAGTGGACTGTATTTTATTATTTGGTGTTATAGAGTGCATAATCTCAGTGGACTGTATTTTATTATTCGGTGTCATAGAGTGTGTAAACTCAGAGGACTGCATTTAATTATATAGTGTTATGGAGTGTATGATCTCAGTGGACAGTATTTTATTATGTGGTGTTATAGAGTGTATAATGTCAGTGGACTGTAATTTATTATATGTTGTTAGAGTATATAAGCTCAGTGCACTATGTTTTATTATATGGTGTTATAGAGTGTATAATCTCAGTGGACTGTATTTTATTATATGGTGTTACAGAGTGTTTAATCTCAGTGGACTGTAATTTTTATATGGTGTTATAGAGTGTATAATCTCAGTGGAGTGTATTTTATTATATAGTGTTATAGAGTGTATAATCTCAGTGTACTGTATTTCATTATGTGGTGTTATAGAGTGTATAATATTATTGGACTGTAATTTATTATATGGTGTTAGAGATTATAATCTCAGTGGACAATATTTTATAATATGGTGTTATAGGGTGTATAATCTAAGTGGACTGTAATGTATTATATGGTGTTAGAGTGTATAATCTCAGTGGAGTGTATTTTATTATTTGGTGTTATAGAGTGTATAATCTCAGTGGACTATATTTTATTACGCGTTGTTATAGAGTGTATAAGCTCAGTGGAGTGTATTTCATTATGTGGTGTTATAGAGTGTATAATATTATTGGACTGTATTTTATTATATGGTGTTAGAGATTATAATCTCAGTGGACTGTGTTTTATTATGTGGTCTTAAAGTGTATAATCTCAGTGGACTGTATTTTATTATGTGGTGTTATAGAGTGTATAATCTCAGTGGACTGTATTTTATTATGCGTTGTTATAGAGTGTATAATCTCAGTGTACTGTATTTCATTATGTGGTGTTATAGAGTGTATAATATTATTGGACTGTATTTTATTATATGGTGTTAGAGAATATAATCTCAGTGGACTGTATTTTATTATGTGGTCTTAAAGTGTATAATCTCAGTGGACTGTATTTTATCATGTGGTGTTATAGAGTGTATAATCTCAGTGGACTGTATTTTATTATGTGGTGTTATAGAGTGTATAATGTCAGTGGACTGTAATTTATTATATGGTGTTAGAGTGTATAATCTCAGTGGACTGTATTTTATTATGTGGTGTTATAGAGTGTATAATGTCAGTGGACTGTAATTTATTATATGGTGTTAGAGTGTATAATCTCAGTGGACGATATTTTATAATATGGTGTTATAGGGTGTATAATCTAAGTGGACTGTAATGTATTATATGGTGTTAGAGTGTATAATCTCAGTGGAGTGTATTTTATTATTTGGTGTTATAGAGTGTATAATCTCAGTGGACTGTATTTTATTACGCGTTGTTATAGAGTGTATAATCTCAGTGGAGTGTATTTTGTTATGTGGTGTTAGAGTGTATAATCTCAGTGAACTGTATTTTATTATATGTTGTTAGAGTATATAAGCTCAGTGGACAATTTTTTATTATTTGGTGTTATAGAGTGTATAAGCTCAGTGGACTGTTTTTTATTATTTGGTGTTATAGAGTGTATAATCTCAGTAGACTGTATTTTATTATATGTTATTAGAGGATATAAGCTCAGTGGACTGTTTTTTATTATTTGGTCTTATAGAGTGTATAAGGTCAGTGTACTGTATTTTATTATATAGTGTTATAGAGTGTATAATCTCAGTGGACTGTATTTTATTATATAGTGTTATAGAGTGTATAATCTCAGTGGACTGTATTTTATTATGTGGTGTTATAGAGTGTATAATGTCAGTGGACTGTAATTTATTATATGGTGTTAGAGTGTATAATCTCAGTGGACGATATTTTGTAATATGGTGATATAGGATGTATAATCTAAGTGGACTGTAATGTATTATATGGTGTTAGAGTGTATAATCTCAGTGGAGTGTATTTTATTATTTGGTGTTATAGTGTGTATAATCTCAGTGGACTGTATTTTATTATGCGTTGTTATAGAGTGTATAATCTCAGTGTACTGTATTTCATTATGTGGTGTTATAGAGTGTATAATATTATTGGACTGTATTTTATTATATGGTGTTAGAGATTATAATCTCAGTGGACTGTATTTTATTATGTGGTCTTAAAGTGTATAATCTCAGTGGACTGTATTTTATCATGTGGTGTTATAGAGTGTATAATCTCAGTGGACTGTATTTTATTATGTGGTGTTATAGAGTGTATAATGTCAGTGGACTGTAATTTATTATATGGTGTTAGAGTGTATAATCTCAGTGGACGATATTTTATAATATGGTGTTATAGGGTGTATAATCTAAGTGGACTGTAATGTATTATATGGAGTTAGAGTGTATAATCTCAGTGGAGTGTATTTTATTATTTGGTGTTATAGAGTGTATAATCTCAGTGGACTGTATTTTATTACGCGTTGTTATAGAGTGTATAATCTCAGTGGAGTGTATTTTGTTATGTGGTGTTAGAGTGTATAATCTCAGTGAACTGTATTTTATGTTGTTAGAGTATATAAGCTCAGTGGACAATTTTTTATTATTTGGTGTTATAGAGTGTATAAGCTCAGTGGACTGTTTTTTATTATTTGGTGTTATAGAGTGTATAATCTCAGTAGACTGTATTTTATTATATGTTATTAGAGTATATAAGCTCAGTGGACTGTTTTTTATTATTTGGTCTTATAGAGTGTATAAGCTCAGTGGACTGTTTTTATTATTTGGTCTTATAGAGTGTATAAGCTCAGTGTACTGTATTTTATTATATAGTGTTATAGAGTGTATAATCTCAGTGGACTGTATTTTATTATATAGTGTTATAGAGTGTATAATCTCAGTGGACTGTATTTTATTATATAGTGTTATAGAGTGTATAATCTCAGTGGACTGTATTTTATTATTTGGTGTTATAGAGTGTATAATCTCAGTAGACTGTATTTTATTATGTGCTGTTATAAAGTGTATAATCTCAGTGGACTGTATTTAATTATGGGGTGTTACAGAGTGTATAATCTAAATGGACTATAATTTATTATATACTGTTAAAGTGTATAATCTCAGTGGACAATTTTTTATTATATCGTGTTATAGGGTGTACAATCTCATTGGACTGTATTTTATTATATGTTGTTAGAGTGTATAATCTCAGTGGACTGTATTTCATTATATAGTGTTATAGAGTGTATAATCTCAGTGGACTGTATTTTATTATATAGTGTTATAGAGTGTATAATCTCAGTGAACTGTATTTTATTATATAGTGTTACAGAGTGTATAATCTCAGTGGACTGTATTTCATTATATAGTGTTATAGAGTGTATAATCTCAGTGAACTGTATTTTATTATATAGTGTTATAGAGTGTATAATCTCAGTGGACTGTATTTCATTATATAGTGTTATAGAGTGTATAATCTCAGTGAACTGTATTTTATTATATAGTGTTATAGAGTGTATAATCTCAGTGGACTGTATTTTATTATATAGTGTTATAGAGTGTATAATCTCAGTGAACTGTATTTCATTATATAGTGTTATAGAGTGTATAATCTCAGTGTACTGTATTTTATTATATAGTGTTATAGAGTATATAATCTCAGTGAACTGTATTTTATTATATAGTGTTATAGAGTGTATAATCTCAGTGAACTGTATTTCATTATATAGTGTTATAGAGTGTATAATCTCAGTGAACTCTGTTTTCTGAGTTGGTGGCCGTTGTTGTGGGGGAGGAGCTCAGAGCGGAAGTAGTTTGAGTATGCTAATGAAGTGTTGGGCTCAAGATATTTACGTTCCGCGGGCGCCGCCCTTCATTCACGCGCACATGGCTCAGAGCAGCGCGCGCCGCTGCTGTGCGGGTTTATTGTTTACTCCGGTGTGTGTTTTATTTTATTTACTGGTTATTTGTTTGTTTGTGTGTGTATTTGTAGGAGAGAGTCTCGCGCGGACGCCGCTGGACTCCGTGGTTTCGGTCCCCGCGTGCAGCGTGAACGGTAAGATCGGAGAGCGCGTGAGTGAGTGAAGATGGAGGATCCGGCCGCGCGCGTGTTGTTGACATGAAACCTGTTGGCGCGAGACTCGCGGAGCGGCGCACCGATCGGGCGGAGCGGGGCACGTAAATAAATTAACCTCGCGCGCGTTGGCGGGGGGAACGAACCGCGCGCTCCGGCCAAACAGTGCGGCTGGCGGACACGGGGAGAGTTTGAAAGCGCGTGCGGCTCGCGGTGCTGCTGCGGGGAGCCTCCGCCCGCGCGCGCTTCACAATTTAAAAAAAAAACGAGGAGGAAAAAGAAAACAAAACAAAAAGTCGAATAACGCGGCGGAGCGCGCGCGGATGGCGGGCCTCGCGCTGGGTGTTTACGGCGTATTAACGTGTTCGGGGTTTACGGTGTTTGAACGGATCCGCGCGCTGCTCCGAGTGGCTGCAGAACAAAAGCAGCACATGGGGGCAGGAGGCCGCGCGCGGCTAACGGCTAACAGCTAACGCATTCACACGTACAGAGGAGGCTCAAAAACGGACAACACGTGGACGAAAGCGGCAAATTTGAGATAAATGTTGACACTTTCACCCCCAAAACCTGGAAACGCTCCCGCCACGGGGGCCGTAAACGCCGGTTTATTAAAAAAATAAATAAACAGCCCGCAGCTAGCCGTACCACGGGCGCGCGTGGTCTTGTTGCACGCGCAGGCCGGACGCGCTTTTGTGTAAGTTAGTGAGAGTTTAAAGGTGGGATTTTCGTGCGCGCGGGTTTTTCTGGGGGGGAATCTGAGCCGCGGGGCGGTTGTAGGGCAGGTGGGGGGAGATCGTAGCTCCGTTAGCGAACCAGAAACGTAAAGGGGGGGAAAGCAGTGCGAGCTAAAGCTAACAAGTCGTTGCTAATGCACACACACATACACGCACGCGCGCGAGCCCAAGTCCGGGAGCTGTGGGGTCGGCGAGCTCGCGCTCATTTCCTCGTGGGTGGAACACTTTATTTTGGTGTGGGGTTTGTGTCTGGGTCGCGAGCCTGCGGCGGGGGTGACTGCGGCGCCGCGCGCGCTGTGTGCGTGAGTTTCAGACGCACGGGCGCTGCGGACTCGGCGGCGCCATGTTGGTGCAGGTTGTTGGGGGAGGGGGCGGCGCGCGCGGGCGCATGCGCCATGTTAGTGCGGGGCTTTAAGGGGGAGCGCGTGCGCACTCGCGCGGAAGTGCCTCGTGCATGCGCGCTCGCTCGCTCCCCTTGTGCGGTGGGGGGAGGGAGCCCGCGTACGCGAGAGAGGCAAGCGCGCATGCGCGGACCTGCCGCGCGGGACGCACGAGTGTGAGTGTGCACGCGAGGTCGGGTCTTTTGGACTTTGGTGTCGAAAAGCGTGCACGCGCGTGTCTTGGGCTGCGTGTGTACACGGTGTTTGTTTTTATACGATTAAAGAGCAAATATGAGGCAATTTATTTAATATTTATATAATTATTATTTTATTATATTTGTAATATATTTAATATATTATTAATGTATATATAATATAACTTAAACAGCTTGTAGAAAAATCTAATGATTAATAAAATGATTTTTATACTTACATTAAGAAATGATCGGTTACAGTGAGGGTGATCTGATCTGATATTGATAAGGGTATTGAGAGAAGATCAATAACCTGCTCCTGCTTCTCTTTCAGACTCTCCACGTCCACCTGAGGTCACTCCGTCTCAGAGTCCATGTCACTGTAGGGTCAAAGTGCTTACAGTGCAGGTAGTTCTGTGCATTGTCTACTGCAGTGGAGGCACTTCAAGCTCTACCCTGACGCGCGCTCACCTGCGCTCACCTGGAGGCTGCGGCGGCGCGAGCTGCACGACTGCTTATGCTAAGGTGCATCTAGTGCAGATAGTGGAATAGACTAGCACCTACTGCCCTAAGTGCCCCTTCTGGCATAAGGGGCTGGGATGTCTGCCTGCTGTGATTGGCTGTGTGCCCCTAACCCCCTCCTCCCTACACTCTCTCTGCTGTGATTGGCTGTGACCCCGCCCCCCCTCCCCTCTCTTTTATTGCAGTTCTCTGCTAGTTTTGCATAGTTGCACTACAAGAAAAATTTAGTTGTGCAAATCTATGCAAAACTGATGGTGGTCTGCTTTCCCCGTCACTTCCTTTGTTTGGCTCTCTGATGGTTGCTGGTCGTAGCGCTGCGTGTCCGTCTGTCTGTCTGATTCCAGGAGATCGCCCCTCTTGCCCCGCCCCCCCCTCCTCCTCCCGCAGCCACTTGCTGGTCCCAGCAGTATTAAAGTGCTTATAGTGCAGGTAGTTTACTGTAACGCTTCTACTGCAGTGTGAGCACTTGAAGTACTTCTAGACGCGCGCATCGTGGTGGACGACGACGACGGCGATGACGCCACAGCTGCCGGCAGGACGCTGACCGTCGTCACTGGTCTGGTCAGTTTTGCTGGTTTGCATTCAGCGTTCCCCCGGTTGCTGTGCAAATCCATGCAAAACTGATCATAGCGGTGGATGAGCTCGATAGCGGCTCCGAGTGGACGCACCCCGTTCTTTGCAGGTTGGGATCGGTAGCAATGTTCTGTTGTGCTGGAGTATTGCACTTGTCCCGGCCTGTTAAGGGTATGGGGAATATCCCAGCTGACCTCAGAGGTGGCGTTTCTCTCTCTCCTGAATGTTCAGAGGTTATTGTTTGGATCAGACTCTGTAATAAAGCACTTGCGTGAACTTCTGCTCGTCTGTCTTTGTTTACAGAGTCACTGCTGCTTCAGTCAGGATCTGCAAAAGTGGAACATGCAGGACCTCAGAAAGAACCTGGCTCAGTGTTAGTAAAGAGTTTAGACCCCAGTTTGGGATTACTGGCCGTGAGGGGGTTCAGGTCTTGGAGGGCTTCAGTCCAGCACGGTTTTGGTGGGTTATCAGCTCAGACGCAGGTAAATCACCAACCTGAGCTGCACTGAGACCCTCTGAAGTGTCCCAGCATTCCCACGAAGGACTGCAGGGTTTGGTTGAGTTTCTTCCAAGCTCACCTGGTTTGACCCTGTACGTCAGTTAGTCTTAGTCTTTGAACTGTTGATCAGGTGTGAATTAGATGCCTAGTCCAGAACAGTGGCAACTCTGCGGTGTCCAGTTCTGCCTCTGAGGGGCTTTAATGCTTAAACACTTATGATTCAACTGGTTACCAGGTTTCTGAGAAGGTAAACCATGAAGACTGCTGGACAGAAGTCCTCCAGGTCCTGCATGTTCTGTTCTAGTTTGTATACGTATTAACGAGAGTAACTGTTATCAGGTTTGGTCAGTATTTCGTAGTTGGACAGTCACCGCCCTGCACTAGGCTTGAACCCTGCAGGCTCTGAGCTCCAGTGTGTCTGGGCTGCATTGAATCAGTAGCTTGTAAACAATGTTAGTATGAATAATTATTTTTGGAAAATCAAATTTGAAATTAGCATAATCTGCTGTAATGACACAGTGAGTAGAAATGGTCTTTTGAACTGGAACGTTAAAGTATGGGTGTGTGTTGAAGATGTAGGGTCATTAGTGCTGAGGTCAGTGGTCACCAGTCCTCGTCTTAAAGCTCTACTAGCCTGCAAATAGTCCAGTTCCATCTGCAATCAGCCAATCCTGCTTCACATAAGCTTCCTTTCTGATTGGCTGTTAGATTCAGGTTGAAACTGAACTCTGGGTAAAGTTGAGTTGGTCTGGTGACCAGTGAGTTAAACTACTCTCAGTCAAATTAAGAAGCCACAACAGGTAAGTCAGGTAAAGGTGATCAACTGAACTGCTCTAATGAATTTATTCATGAATTAAAAGAACTATAAATATATCGTTGCTGTCCAGTGAAGAACGTGTATCTCTATTTTTGTTGATTTTGAGTTTTCTACATTGTTTGAACACACCAATGGGCTTTTATATTGTGTGAAAATGTAACGATGAACGGACCAATAGAAGTGCTCCAAAATAGCTTGGAAAGTATTCTGGTTCCTATGACTTACATTAAAGGTAAAGTATGTTTTTGGTCTCTCCTATAAAGTTCCAATTTCTGAGGTGCTTGTTTTTCATTGGACAGTGATGAGATATGTCACATTTAATTAATTAACTAATTGTTGACAAATTAAGTATGAAAGCCATCTCAATTTCTTACATCATAAAAGTATGTTGGTATAATTATTATAATTCTAGAAGACCAGTTTGGGCCCATACCAGCTCAGAAAACGTTTCTAATGATGGATTGAATGAATCGTCTTGACTTGAGGAGATACATGGGCTCTGTTTGTGGAGGAGGTGTTTGGGGAATTTCGGAATGAGGTGCTGGTGTAGAGAAGAGAATTTTATATTTTTTGGTTGTAGGTCTGTGTGAAGCCTTCAAGGCTTCTATCTGAGCTGCAGTGCAGAGTCTTAGCAGTTCTGTGCCTGAAAGCCTACAGAGATATGAGCTCAACACTCAACCAGCTTGATGCATTTCTCTTAAGGTTGTCTTACCTAACATGATATCCCCTCCCTGGCCACTTTATCAGAAACCTCTAGGGCGCAGAGACAGTTTTTGTGGAAGCCGGCCTCTAGCTCTTCCCCAGTGGTCAGTTAGAGCTGCTCCTGGCTGGAGGATCCAGTCAGAGCCTGGCAGTGATGCTGATGCTGATCTGCTACTGCTGCGCTGGGAACGAACCACCGTCCGAATACTATCCTGAAGTTAGTGCTGCTGTGGTCAGAAGTGAATGACCAGTAGTGAACGAGGGGGCTGGTGAGCTGTGCAGTGATAGATGGACTATGCCTACGTACGCCTACACACTCCTACGTAGGACTGCAGCTCCAACTCCACACGCAAGTTGTTTTAGTTTGTGAATTTATTTATTTATTTATTTATTTATTGTAAATACATGTTCATGCTATTCACGTACGTTCCTGAACTGCTGTGACAGAAACATGTTTACCTCTGAGTTACATCACCTTCCTGTAAACAGCTCTTACTGAGGACTGGAGATAGAAATAGATTCCATTTTCCATTTTCTACACTTCAGCTGTGCCGTGTGGAGCCTTTTAATAACCAGATATAATCTTATTTTATTTTCTTCTTATTATTATTTTAACTGATTTAATCCACCAAAGTACAGTCTAGTGGGACATACCCACCATATCTCCACTCACTGACCACTGTATCAGCTCCACTGACCATACAGGACCTCCACTCACTGTCCACTGTATCAGCTCCACTGACCATACAGGACCTCCACTCACTGTCCACTGTATCAGCTCCACTGACCATACAGGACCTCCACTCACTGTCCACTGTATCAGCTCTACTGACCATACAGGACCTCCACTCACTGTCCACTGTATCAGCTCCACTGACCATACAGGACCTCCACTCACTGTCCACTGTATCAGCTCCACTGACCATACAGGACCTCCACTCACTGTCCACTGTATCAGCTCCACTGACCATACAGGACCTCCACTCACTGTCCACTGTATCAGCTCCACTGACCATACAGGACCTCCACTCACTGTCCACTGTATCAGCTCCACTGACCATACAGGACCTACACTCACTGTCCACTGTATCAGCTCCACTGACCATACAGGAGCTCCACTTACAGACTGTAGATCATCTGATTCTCTGTATACTTTATTACTCTGTTCTTTAATGATCAGGACCCCCACAGGACCCCCACAGAGCAGATACTATTAGAGAGGTGGGTCATTCTCAGCACTGCAGTGACACTGACGTGGTGGTGGTGTGTTAGTGTGTGTTGTGCTGGTGTGAGTGGATCAGACACAGCAGTGCTGCTGCTGGAGTGTTTAAACACTGTCCACTCACTGTCCACTCTATTAGACACTCCTACTACTTGCTGGTCCACCTTGTAGATGTAAAGTCAGAGACAGTAGCTCATCTGCTGCTGCACAGTTTGTGTTCCTCTAGTCCTTCATCAGTGGACACAGGACGCCGCCCACAGGACACTGCTGTCTGGATAGTTTTGGTTGGTGGACCATTCTCAGTCCAGCAGTGACACTGAGGAGTGTCCAGATTGTTTTTACATCATGTTATAGTACAGAGGTGTCCCTTCCTGGTCCTGGAGACCTACCACCCTGCAGAGTGGAGCTCCAACCCTAATCTAGCACACCTGGTCCAGGTAATGAAGGAGCTCAGGCCCATCTGAACATTACAGCCAGGTGTGTTTGATCTCCAGGAGCAGGGCTGGATATACAGTTACAGTGGAATACAGTTGAAACCACTGGTTCGTGTGTTTAATTGGAACCACTAGAGGGCAGTATAAGCTAAAATAGATGTTTTGCTGAAGATAAGGATCTGTTCTCGTTACTGCAGCTCATTACTGTATGTATTTAATAGGGAGTTAAAACACACATACCTGATCAGTGTTGTGTTTAATTAATGGACTTAATTGTGATTGAGTTTGTGTTTAATTGGTGTAAAAGTGTAAAAGGAGGTGAGAATATAATAATATAAACACACACAGTCAGCAGGAACACTGACCGCTGCTGCTCAAAGAAAAACCTGTATAATAATAATTAAAATAATGTTATAATGAATTCTATGTATAGTCTTTTTTCTGATTTTGGTTTTTCTACATCTGAACAGCTGTTGTTTACGTTGTGTACAAGTTATCAGATGAACAGACCAATAGAAATGCTCCACAATAACTTCAAACACCTCCTCTTTACATGGACGGGAGTTTAAAGTTGAAGTGGCTGATTTTTAACTGATAACAAAACATCAGTCTGGCTTTAACAGTCCTGTAATCTGATCTTCTGCTTTCATGTCAGGTGTTCCAATCACAGTCTAATCTACTACACCTGATTCAACTCGGTAGCCAATCAACAGCCTCCTCCTGGGTGTGTTGAGGAAATCTACTACTACAACTCAGTAGTAAATCAGTAGGTGAGCGTGGCTAGTATGTCTGAATACTCAGTAGTAAATCAGTAGTGAGCGTGGCTAGTATGTCTGAATACTCAGTAGTAAATCAGTAGGTGAGCGTGGCTAGTATGTCTGAATACTCAGTAGTGAATCAGTAGGCGAGCGTGGCTAGTATGTCTGAATACTCAGTAGTAAATCAGTAGGCGAGCGTGGCTAGTATGTCTGAATACTCAGTAGTGAATCAGTAGGTGAGTGTGGCTAGTATGTCTGAATACTTAGTAGTAAATCAGTAGGTGAGCGTGGCTAGTATGTCTGAATACTCAGTAGTAAATCAGTAGGTGAGAGTGGCTAGTATGTCTGAATACTCAGTAGTAAATCAGTAGGCGAGCGTGGCTAGTATGTCTGAATACTCAGTAGTGAATCAGTAGGTGAGTGCGGCTAGTATGTCTGAATACTCAGTAGTAAATCAGTAGGTGAGCGTGGCTAGTATGTCTGAATACTCAGTAGTAAATCAGTAGGTGAGAGTGGCTAGTATGTCTGAATACTCAGTAGTAAATCAGTAGGTGAGCGTGGCTAGTATGTCTGAATACTCAGTAGTAAATCAGTAGGCGAGCGTGGCTAGTATGTCTGAATACTTAGTAGTAAATCAGTAGGTGAGCGTGGCTAGTATGTCTGAATACTTAGTAGTAAATCAGTAGGTGAGCGTGGCTAGTATGTCTGAATACTCAGTAGTGAATCAGTAGGTGAGCGTGGCTAGTATGTCTGAATACTCAGTAGTGAATCAGTAGGTGAGTGTGGCTAGTATGTCTGAATACTCAGTAGTGAATCAGTAGGTGAGTGTGGCTAGTATGTCTGAATACTCAGTAGTAAATCAGTAGGCGAGCGTGGCTAGTATGTCTGAATACTCAGTAGTGAATCAGTAGGTGAGTGTGGCTAGTATGTCTGAATACTCAGTAGTGAATCAGTAGGTGAGTGTGGCTAGTATGTCTGAATACTCAGTAGTGAATCAGTAGGTGAGTGCGGCTAGTATGTCTGAATACTCAGTAGTGAATCAGTAGGTGAGTGTGGCTAGTATGTCTGAATACTCAGTAGTGAATCAGTAGGTGAGTGTGGCTAGTATGTCTGAATACTCAGTAGTGAATCAGTAGGTGAGCGTGGCTAGTATGTCTGAATACTCAGTAGTAAATCAGTAGGTGAGCGTGGCTAGTATGTCTGAATACTCAGTAGTGAATCAGTAGGTGAGTGCGGCTAGTATGTCTGAATACTCAGTAGTGAATCAGTAGGTGAGTGTGGCTAGTATGTCTGAATACTCAGTAGTGAATCAGTAGGTGAGTGTGGCTAGTATGTCTGAATACTCAGTAGTGAATCAGTAGGTGAGCGTGGCTAGTATGTCTGAATACTCAGTAGTAAATCAGTAGGTGAGCGTGGCTAGTATGTCTGAATACTCAGTAGTAAATCAGTAGGTGAGCGTGGCTAGTATGTCTGAATACTCAGTAGTAAATCAGTAGGTGAGCGTGGCTAGTATGTCTGAATACTCAGTAGTAAATCAGTAGGTGAGTGTAGTAAGTATGTCTGAATACTCAGTAGTAAATCAGTAGGTGAGTGTAGTTAGTATGTCTGAATACTCAGTAGTAAATCAGTAGGTGAGCGTGGCTAGTATGTCTGAATACTCAGTAGTAAATCAGTAGGTGAGTGTAGTTAGTATGTCTGAATACTCAGTAGTAAATCAGTAGGTGAGTGTAGTTAGTATGTCTGAATACTCAGTAGTAAATCAGTAGGTGAGTGTAGTTAGTATGTCTGAATACTCAGTAGTAAATCAGTAGGTGAGTGTAGTTAGTATGTCTGAATACTTAGTAGTAAATCAATAGGTGACCGTGGCTAGTATGTCTGAATACTCAGTAGTAAATCAGTAGGTGAGTGTAGTTATTATGTCTGAATACTCAGTAGTAAATCAGTAGGTGAGTGTAGTTAGTATGTCTGAATACTTAGTAGTAAATCAGTAGGTGAGTGTAGTTAGTATGTCTGAATACTCAGTAGTAAATCAGTAGGCGAGCGCGGCTAGTATGTCTGAATACTCAGTAGTAAATCAGTAGGTGAGTGTAGTTAGTATGTCTGAATACTCAGTAGTAAATCAGTAGGTGAGTGTAGTTAGTATGTCTGAATACTCAGTAGTAAATCAGTAGGCGAGTGTAGTTAGTATGTCTGAATACTCAGTAGTAAATCAGTAGGTGAGTGTAGTTAGTATGTCTGAATACTCAGTAGTAAATCAGTAGGTGAGTGTAGTTAGTATGTCTGAATACTCAGTAGTAAATCAGTAGGTGAGTGTAGTTAGTATGTCTGAATACTCAGTAGTAAATCAGTAGGTGAGTGTAGTTAGTATGTCTGAATACTCAGTAGTAAATCAGTAGGCGAGTGTAGTTAGTATGACTGAATACTCAGTAGTAAATCAGTAGGCGAGTGTAGTTAGTATGTCTGAATACTCAGTAGTAAATCAGTAGGCGAGTGTAGTTAGTATGTCTGAATACTCAGTAGTAAATCAGTAGGCGAGTGTGGTTAGTATGTCTGAATACTCAGTAGTAAATCAGTAGGCGAGCGCGGCTAGTATGTCTGAATACTCAGTAGTAAATCAGTAGGCGAGTGTAGTTAGTATGTCTGAATACTCAGTAGTAAATCAGTAGGTGAGTGTAGTTAGTATGTCTGAATACTCAGTAGTAAATCAGTAGGCGAGTGTAGTTAGTATGACTGAATACTCAGTAGTAAATCAGTAGGCGAGTGTAGTTAGTATGTCTGAATACTCAGTAGTAAATCAGTAGGTGAGTGTAGTTAGTATGTCTGAATACTCAGTAGTAAATCAGTAGGCGAGTGTGGTTAGTATGTCTGAATACTCAGTAGTAAATCAGTAGGCGAGCGCGGCTAGTATGTCTGAATACTCAGTAGTAAATCAGTAGGCGAGTGTAGTTAGTATGTCTGAATACTCAGTAGTAAATCAGTAGGCGAGTGTAGTTAGTATGTCTGAATACTCAGTAGTAAATCAGTTCTCACCATGTTTAATTATTTACAGTGAAGATACAGAACTTCAGAGTCTGAACCCAAAACTAACCAAAACATTAACCTATTAACTAACTTACCTACCAAACACACTGTACTGTAAATAACAAACACACAAACAACAACAAACACCAATAGAACATACACCCTCCACACAGAGAGAGAGAGAAGGGAGAGAGAGAGAGAGAGAGAGAAGGGAGAGGAGAGAGGGAGAGAAGGGAGAGAAAAAAGAGGGAGAGAGAGAGAGAGAGAGAGAGAGAGAGAGAAGGGAGAGATAAAAAAGAGAGAGAGAGGAAAGAGAGAGACGGGAGAGGAGAGAGGGAGAGAAGGGAGAGAAAAAAGAGGGAGAGAGAGAGAGAGAGAGAAAGAGAGAGAGAGAAGGGAGAGAAAAAAGGGAGAGAGAGAGAGAGAAGGGAGAGATAAAGAGAGAGAGAGAAGGGAGAGAGAAAAGAGAGAGAGAGAAGGGAGAGATAAAAAGAGAGAGAGGAGAGAGAGAGAAGGGAGAGGAGAGAGAGAAGGGAGAGATAAAAAGAGAGAGAGAGAAGAGAGAGAGAAGGGAGAGATAAAGAGAGAGAGAGAAGGGAGAGAGAAGAGAGAGAGAAGGGAGAGAGGGGAGAGAGAGAGAAGGGAGAGAGAGAAGGGAGAGAAAAAAGAGAGAGAGAGAAAGAGAGAGAAGGGAGAGAGAAGAGAGAGAGAAGGGAGAGAGGGGAGAGAGAGAGAAGGGATGAAGAGTGTGAGAATGGAGAGAGAGAAGAGAGAGAGAGAAGGAGGACACAGCAAACACTGAAATACATCACTGGACGTATCATGTTTGTCCAGTGAGGGGACAGAGTGTGACAGTGGGAGAAATAGAAACCTGGACTAACAGGAGAACCTGTCCTCCTCTGATCAACACCTGATATCAGATCAATAACACAGCGAGAGCAGCGCAGATAGACGGTGGGGTTTAATAATTTATGTACTTTCCTGAACGTCCAGAACAATAAACCAGCCAGTCGCCGGACACAAGCATTTAGATTAACCAGCTCGCTGAGCGTCCAGATATTAATGATCTGTGTTTCAGTGTGTTGTCTATTCGGTCAGTCTGTATTGTTCTATATCGGTGATCAATAGAGAAAGACTGGCTTTGACTCTCTCACTGAGTTAACCTACTCTTACAGTTATTTACAAACAAATAACAAAAAAAACAAACAGGCTCCAGAACAGTGTGGACTCTGCTGCTGTTCATGTTTTAGCCACCAGGTGTCAGTGTGTGCCGCTCTTGAGAGATCAACTTTCTGATTCAAACTGAAGGAAAGCTTCATTTCCCACAAACAGTTAAATAAAAGTAAACCATAATAAACTGCAGTCTGTCTCAGGAGGCTCAGCTGGACTGGACAGGAGCTTCTCTTCAAAGAATAATAAACATATTTCTGTAAATATCTAGAACAGATATGGAGTTTATCAGTAAAGCAGTGCTGGTAGTGTTGGTGCTGACTGGAGTATTTAATATATAGAGTATGATTTGAGATGTTCCTAATTTCACAGACAGCTCCACAAATACATCTGGCTGGTGTATTCAGCAGTTAGCAATAAAAACACCTCAACTCACTAGTTAGAGAAAGTGTCCACATACTTTTGGTCATTCGTTCAACTATACTGTTTCAGTCTGGATATATACTCTGATCAACCATTGCTGGAGTGTTTGAACTTCTCCAGCAGTGTCTCTGCTGGACTGAGAATCGTCCACCAACCAAAACTATCTGGACAGCAGTGTCCTGTGGGCGGCGTCCTGTGTCCACTGATGAAGAACTAGAGGAACACAAACTGTGCAGCAGCAGATGAGCTACTGTCTCTGACTTTACATCTACAAGGTGGACCAGCAAGTAGTAGGAGTGTCTAATAGAGTGGACAGTGAGTGGACACAGTGTTTAAACACTCCAGCAGCAGCACTGCTGTGTCTGATCCACTCACACCAGCACAACACACACTACTAACACACCACCTCCACCACATCAGTGTCACTGTAGTGCTGAGAATGATCCACCTCCCTAATAGTATCTGCTCTGTGGTGGTCCTGTGGGGGTCCTGATCCTTAATGAACAGAGTAATAAAGTATACAATCAGATGAAGATATATATATATATATATATATATATATTTATAGGGGGAGTCAAAAGTCTCAGGACACTCTTTTATTTCAGAAATGAAAGAGAAAATGGTGTATCTGAATACCCCCAGCAAGTAACGGGTGAGGGGGGGGCTATCTTTTAGAACATGTCCTGAACATGACCGCCATCTTGAAAGCCGCCATATTGTATCAAGATCAAGTTTGTCCAATGGGAAGGTGGTTGTGTAGCAGATCAAAGACCAGAGCTGATCAGAAATTGATTGGTGTAATCAGATTTGTAATATCTCTTGCGGTTCAAACGTTACCAACACAGAAAGTTACAACAACAACCACATTGAACACCATGTTCAGTGTGATTCACAAGAGATATTACTAATCTGATTACATCAATCGATTTCTGAGATTCTGGTCCTCTTTGATCTGCTACACGACCACCTTCCCATTGGACAAACTCAAAGATTGTGGCTTTAAAGGTGGCGGCCATGTTCGGGACATAGTCTAAAAGATAGACCCCCTCACTCGTTACTTGCTGAGGTATTCAGATGTGTTATTTTCATTTCCCTTTCTCAAATAAAAGTGTCCTGATACTTTTGACTCACCCTGTATATCCGGGTTAATATAATCTCTATGCTGAAAAATGAATGTATGTTGAATTTGAATGTGTTTGTTGTTGGTGTTGATGTTGTTGTTGTTGTTGGTGTTGTTGATGTTGTTGTTGGCGTTGTTGTTGTTGTTGGTGTTTGTGTTGTTGTTGTTGTTGGTATTGTTGTTGGTGGTGGTGGTGTTGTTGGTGTTGGTGTTGTTGGTGTTGTTGTTGGTGTTGTTGTTGTTGTTGTTGTTGGTGTTGTAGTTGATGATGGTGTTGTTGTTGTTGGAGTTGGTGTTGTTGATGGTGTTGTTGTTGATGGTGTTGTTGTTGATGGTGTTGTTGGTGTTGTTGTTGATGGTGGTGTTGTTGGAGTTGGTGTTGTTGATGGTGGTGTTGTTGATGGTGTTGTTGTTGATGGTGTTGGTGTTGTTGGTGTTTGTGTTGTTGTTGTTGATGTTGGTGTTGTTGGTGTTGGTGTTGTTGATGGTGGTGGTGGTGTTGTTGGTGTTGTTGGTGTTGTTGTTGATGGTGTTGTTGGTGTTGTTGGTATTGTTGTTGTTGTTGTTGGTGGTGTTGTTGTTGGTATTGTTGTTGTTGTTGTTGTTGTTGTTGTTGTTGTTGTTGTTGGTATTGTTGTTGTTGTTGTTGGTATTGTTGTTGTTGTTGGTGTTGTTGTTGTTGTTGTTGGTATTGTTGTTGTTGTTGTTGATGGTGGTGGTGGTGTTGTTGGTGTTGTTGGTGTTGATGGTGTTGTTGTTGATGGTGTTGTTGGTATTGTTGTTGTTGTTGGTATTGTTGTTGTTGTTGTTGGTGGTGTTGTTGTTGGTATTATTGTTGTTGTTGTTGTTGTTGGTATTGTTGTTGGTGTTGTTGTTGTTGTTGTTGTTGGTATTGTTGTTGTTGTTGTTGTTGTTGTTGGTATTGTTGTTGTTGTTGTTGGTGGTGTTGTTGTTGTTGTTGGTATTGTTGTTGTTGTTGTTGATGGTGGTGGTGGTGTTGTTGGTGTTGTTGGTGTTGATGGTGTTGTTGTTGATGGTGTTGTTGGTATTGTTGTTGTTGTTGTTGGTATTGTTGTTGTTGTTGGTATTGTTGTTGTTGTTGTTGTTGTTGTTGGTATTGTTGTTGTTGTTGGTGGTGTTGTTGTTGTTGGTATTGTTGTTGTTGTTGTTGATGGTGGTGGTGGTGTTGTTGGTGTTGTTGGTGTTGATGGTGTTGTTGTTGATGGTGTTGTTGGTATTGTTGTTGTTGTTGTTGTTGGTATTGTTGTTGTTGTTGTTGGTGGTTTTGTTGTTGTTGTTGGTATTGTTGTTGTTGTTGTTGTTGTTGTTCTTGGTGTTTGTGTTGTTGTTGTTGGTATTGTTGTTGTTGTTGGTATTGTTGTTGTTGTTGTTGTTGTTGGTATTGTTGTTGTTGTTGGTGTTGTTGTTGTTGTTGTTGGTATTGTTGTTGTTGTTGGTATTGTTGTTGTTGTTGGTGTTTGTGTTGTTGTTGTTGGTATTGTTGTTGTTGGTATTGTTGTTGTTGTTGTTGTTGGTATTGTTGTTGTTGTTGTTGTTTTGTGGTGCTGTGTTATTACAGAGCTGATCTTTGGTCCTACACTAACCCGTCAGAGGGTTGGGTCTCTGAGCTCCTCTGTAGATGAACGGTGGACTGAATCTGATTGGCTGGTTATGAATTCTGTGGTCATGTTGTGGTCAGTGCTGTAGACGTGGACAGTAATTTCACAGACGAGCTCATTCAGTTCAAACTCTTCACGAGAGAAGAAGCAAACAAATCACCAACAGACACGTCCGGCGTCCCCGCTTAGAGGACTCGGCCGCCTGGATTAGTGGTGCTGAAGCATCTCCTCAGCTGAGGAAGTTCAGAGTGGATGACAGAGGAAGAATCCGGGACACCTGATTGGCTGTGTTTTTAATGAGATTCATTTATTCATTTATTCTTTTTACCCAGATTGACAGCCGGACGACTCAATGAAACAAGAAAAATTATTTATTAGTTAATAACATTTAATTTATATCCAAATCTGACTCTCCATTATAACCAATAACCAAACAAGGAGGGAGTGTGTGAAGAACAGAGTGGAGGAGATGGAGGTGAAGAACAGAGTGGAGGAGATGGAGGTGAAGAACAGAGTGGAAGAGATGGAGGTGAAGAACAGAGTGGAAGAGATGGAGGTGAGGAACAGAGTGGAGGAGATGGAGGTGAGGAACAGAGTGGAGGAGATGGAGGTGAAGAACAGAGTGGAGGAGATGGAGGTGAAGAACTGGGTGGAGGAGATGGAGGTGAGGAACAGAGTGGAGGAGATGGAGGTGAGGAACAGAGTGGAGGAGATGGAGGTGAGGAACAGAGTGGAGGAGATGGAGGTGAAGAACAGAGTGGAGGAGATGGAGGTGAGGAACAGAGTGGAGGAGATGGAGGTGAGGAACAGAGTGGAGGAGATGGAGGTGAGGAACAGAGTGGAGGAGATGGAGGTGAGGAACAGAGTGGAGGAGATGGAGGTGAGGAACAGAGTGGAGGAGATGGAGGTGAGGAACAGAGTGGAGGAGATGGAGGTGAAGAACAGAGTGGAGGAGATGGAGGTGAGGAACAGAGTGGAGGAGATGGAGGTGAGATGTTACAGTAGATGTTGGAGGTGATGCTGATGTGATGAAGAGAGGTTTGAACTGAACTGAAAGATGAGCTGCTATCAAGCAGCAGATCAAGAACCACCAAGAAAACAAACCACCACATACTAAAGATCACCAGTGTTCACTCCCAGATCACCCTTACACACTACAATACTCACTCCTACTGACCACCAGTGTTCACCCCCAGATCACCCTTACACACTACAACACTCACTCCTACTGACCACCAGTGTTCACCCCCAGATCACCCTTACACACTACAACACTCACGCCTACTGACCACCAGTGTTCACCCCCAGATCACTCTTACACACTACAACACTCATTCCTACTGACCACCAGCACCATCAGCTCAGTTTCTCCTTCACCAGTTCCCTCATTGTTGGATGTTGTTTTGATAATGTTGATGGAGAAGCTGATGAAGAAGCATCACATGACTAGCTAACGTCAGCACATCTGTCAGCTCAAGTTTCAACCGTGACTGTGGATTGTACTGTTCTGGTTCTGGACATAAGTTTGGTGAGGCTTCCTGTTTGCTAGCTTTCCCGCTCCGCCTGGAGAACCGTGTTTAAGGTGGAACAGATGATTTGAAAAAGAACTCAACAGATAAGAAGCCAACCTCAGCTTCTGCAGTGAAGGAAATATTATCATCAGTGGTTTTGAGTTTGGGACACATATAGGGCCATTGACCGGGGGTAGTCTCAGGACCCCCAAGCATGTTAATGCCCTTATTGCTGACCACTGTACTCATCTCAGAACTTCAGTCCAGCAGTGACAGAGTGATTTCATGTTTTCATGCTTTTAAACTCCTGAAAAGCTGCTTTGTCACAACATTGTTGTAAAAAGTTCTACACAAATAAACTTGGCTTAACAAGCCCACCATCACTATGTGCAATGCCAATCGCCAGCCATGGCCAGAAGTTACAGTGCTGGCTAAAGATATCAACGTGGATAATGATGTAGGTCACCTGTTGCTGGGAAACAGGCACTAGAGATGGACAGTATGATGATATTTATGGTGATTCTGATGTACGTTTTTAAGTATGCGGTCCTATTTTTGCCGATGCGAAGCTCATGAAGGATGTAGGTGTATAAGGTGTGTGATAGACCATCTGCACAGATACCCCTCATTGCTGTCAGAGGCACTCGGGCCACGGCGGCAGCACGTCAACAAGTTGGTTGGAAGAGCTGCCCGAGACTTCCCAGGACTACCCTGGACCCCTAATTCACCAGACTTGAACACAACTGGGCATCTGTGGGACCACCTGGATGGTGGTGTTGGCTCTATGGATCCTCTGCCACGCTCCCTCCAGCAGCTGTGGGATGCACTGCAGTCATCATGATACCTCCAGATACCTGTGACCACCTACCAGGACCTTACTGAGTCTCCCAGTCCGTCTAGTTGCTGTCTGTGTTGCACACAGTGGTCACTCTGGTGGTCATAATAATGTGACTGTACTGTGTATTTGTAAATCACTGACTGTTGGTTCTTTTTTTATTTGTTCTACTTTATCAGATGGCAGAAAAACTCTATGTATATCATTCCCAACCCCAACCATGGGCTTAAGAGTTGTGAAGCTCTCCAGCTTTGGACCTTGCAGCCTCCATCTATTGCTTTTGGGATGAGCTGGCATACCTGAACTAATCATCCAACATCAACAGTCAAATCCTTACACCAGTGTTCCAACGTCCGGCCGTCTCGGAAAACTAGAGCGGACCACTGCTGAAATTCCAGAAGAAGATTCTTTGCATGCTGGTCATGTTTGGTCATACGCCTCTCTCCGCTGACCTGCTGGAGACGAAGTGGTGAAGTCTGTTCTCACCGATAACCTCCTGAAACTGGGTCTCACGACTGTCGCAGTGTTCACCGGGAGTGAATGTGACGGGAATTCTGAGATGATTTCCCCCAAAAAGTACCTGAGGCTACATTTTTAATATAGAGTCCGAGTCAGAGAGCGGCTGTGAAGTACCACCAGCTCTAAACGGGCACATATTTAAAAACAAACCCACCATCTTACACTTTCTGATATTTATATGTAGTATTTGTACTATTTTTATTCTTCTAATCTATGGTTTTAATCATCTGCACATCATTGCATTCTGTTGTTGTTATTATTAGTAATAATTATAATAATAATAACATTAATAATAATGGCTTAGCTGTGCTTTTTCACTCTGTTGTTTTGTAATGGTTGTAATGGTTTTGTAGTATTTTTGACTGTGTATGTATTTCTGGTCACATGATGTTGTACTTGATTCTTATCAGAGGTCTTTTATGAAGAACTGCCTCTGAGTACCCTGGACAGACACTAGAGGGCACTGTTCTGAAAGAAATGTGGAGCTGCTGCAGAAATGTGTTATTTATAAATAATCCTACAGAAGTAAATATTTCAACACTGCAGTTATATTAATGTTTTTCAACTCTCTCTCTTTTTTCATTCCTTTCTAATAATGCATTATTTATATTGATGATGTCACCGAGTGCAGCTCACGACTGATGAGCACTCCAAAGGCTGTGCTAATACATATTTTTACGTAGAATTTGTGGTAAGAGGTGTTTAGTCTCATCACTAGTACATAGGAAATTCACATATTTAGACTCTAATGTCAACGTGACGCTGGTCCTTCAACAGAGGAAACAGGGGCCGGACCTGGCCCGCTGAGTGGACCACTGGGAACCTGACTGCAGAGCCGTCCACTGACCTGGCACAGAAGGAGAAGCTTTGCGGGTCGACACAGACCTGACAGCCCTGAAACCCAGCACCAGCACTGCCGGGCCAATGCTCAGTTTTCTCCACTAACTTAGGAACACTGTGCTGTCTCACTGGACTTCTCCAGAGAACTGTAGAACCCTTTGTTGGATTGCAGATGCTTTCCAGGGCTCTAAGCAGAGCTGTGGAACCTTGTGCAGGATTGCAAGTGCTCTCCAGAACTCTAGGCAGCACTCTAGAACCCTGTGCTGGATTGCAGGTGCTCTCCAGAACTCTAGGCAGCACTCTAGAACCCTGTGCTGGATTGCAGGTGCTCTCCAGAATCTAGGCAGCACTCTGGAACCCTGTGCTGGATTGCAGGTGCTATCCAGAATCTAGGCAGCACTCTGGAACCCTGTGCTGGAGTGCAAGTGCTATCCAGAATTCTAGGCAGCACTCTGGAACCCTGTGCTGGATTGCAAGTGCTATCCAGAATCTAGGCAGCACTCTGGAACCCTGTGCTGGATTGTATGTTCTCTCCAGTACTCTAGGCAGCACTCTGGAACCCTGTGCTGGATTGCAGGTGCTCCCCAGAACTCTAGACAGCACTCTAGAACCCTGTGCTGGATTGCAGGCCCTCTCCAGAGTTCTAGGCAGAGCTTTAGAAACCTGTGCTGGATTGCATGTGCTCTCCAGACCTCTAGGCAGCGCTCTAGAACTCTGTGCTGTCTCTCTGGCGTTCTCCAGAGCTCTAGGCAGAGCTGTGGAACCTTATGCTGTTCATGACTCGTTAAAGTGGGCCAAATATTAGAGATGCCCACCCATACAGTCCACACGGTGCCAGTCCCCTGCAGAGGCAGCAGGCTGGGCTGACATTGTGCAGACGGGCTGGAAGGTGGTTGGAGGTTTTTGAAGCCACTTGATCAGCAAAACTCATCATGACAGTTACATTAGCAAGCTTGTCAGGTTACCAGCCACTGACTGAAGACTGAGGGCCATGATGCTCCACTGACCTCCATAATCCATCGCAGCAGCTTGAGGTCACTTGCTGCGTAAACATGTTGAGAGTTCTGGATATGAAATATATATAGAATAGACTAGCAGACACGCAGCAGCTGTCACGTTCTGTACAGCCTCACTTTTATTTTCTGTATGTATTTTGACTTCATTAGCTGTACAGGGAGTTTCCAGAGGAGCAACTGCTGCAGATGAAGATGTTCTGCTGCTGCTTGATGGAGTGAAATAAGCTGCTAGTGGCATTTTATTACCACTAACACATCAACGTGATGGACATGGAGACGATATGGAACGTCTGAGAAGATCTCATGCCGTAGTTCTCCTGCTCCTCCTGTAGTTTGTCTATTTGCAGAAAGTGACTTGCATTTGAGATGATTCCACTTCACATCTTGTCACAGCTCGTTACCTGGAAACTAGATTACCTTCTTCATATTGATAGAGGAGGAGAATCTTAGCAGCATGTTTGTATTTATTTAGGGATTTTATAACTGGGTGTAGCAGAAATGCCACATTTGGGCTGAAGACGTCAAGAAAGTCTTTCTGAGTTTGCTGCTTAGAAGAAGCATCACAAAAAAAGATGTATTGAGTTGATTTGTGTGAAGCTGGAAACAACTGGAGTGTAATCTTAAATACTTTAGATGTTCATACAGTTTGATACTCTGTCTAGAAGTGGGTACCCATCTCAGATCACTCAGCTAACAGCTAAAGGCTTACATTTATAGCACTTAGCAGACGCTCTTATCCAGAGCGACTCACAGAAGGGCTTTGTGTTCGGTCCAGAGTATGTATCTCTAGCTAGTAGAAACAGATTGAAGTCCAAACTACTCTTGTGTTCAAACACTGCCAAAAACAAGTACCAGTGCTGATACCTGGAGAGACGATAATAACATACAGGGTTATATAGAGTACAACTGCAACACCGAGCCAGACAGGAGTACCTACAGAGAACAGGATAAAATACTTAGCCAGTGCTACCTAGCCTACCTAGAAAATAAAATAATTAAGTGTAGATGCATAAGTGCAATTATGATTAATTCCAATAACACAGCAAGAGCTCCACAAAGAGACGGTGGTCTTCAGTCTGCGTTTGAAGACCGTGAGAGTCCTCTGTTCGGACAGCCAATGGAAGTTTGTTCCACCTTCTGGGTGCCAGGGCAGAGAAGAGTCTCGTCTCTTGCCTTCCAGCGTCTTGAGTGATGGTGCATCAAGCCGAGCTGTACTTGAAGCTTGAAGGGCTCGAGGTACACATTGATCTTTGACCATAAGTTCAGAAGGAGCTGGTCCATTCTTGGCTTTGTAGGAATCAGAGTTTGAAACAGACTAGCAGCCAGTGAAGCCATACTGCTACTTTCAGGATCAGGTGCAGAGGAAGACCAGCCCAGCCAGGAGCGAGTGGCAGTAGACGAGCCTTGAAATGACGAGAAGCTGGATGAGCTCCTGGGTGGTCTCCTGGGACAGGAATCCATCTGATATTGTAGAGAATATATCTGCAGGAGTCAGGTTCTCATCATGGGCTGAGAACGATAACTGGTCATCCAGAATCACAGCCTAGCTCCTTGCAACAATCTAAGAGTTCTGGAATGAGACGGTAGAATCCTGGAGAGGACCTGTAGTTCCAGGGATGAACAGTCTTGCTAGGATTGAGCTTCAGGTGATGAGCTGTCATCCATGAAGAGACGTCAGTCAGACATTCCGGGATGCAGACTTCAAACCTGAGTATCAGATTGTGAGAAGGAAAGCATCAGTTGAGTGCCATCAGCATAGCAGTGGTGCGAGAACCCAAGGCAGGTAATTACATCACCAGGAGAACGGGTGTAGAGCAGACCTAAGGTAATATCATGTCATTGTGCTGGTCTGGTGGCTGAAGCTCAGAAACAGCTGGGAGCTGCAGGAGGATAATGACCCTAAACATCACAGCAAATGCACTACAGATAACAGGAGGCTACTGGAGGCACTAGCTTTAGGTTATAGCTGCCGAAAGAGGTTTGATTAATTATGAAATTCAGGGGTTCACTTACGTTTATCACCAACACTGTGATCACTTAAGTGGTATGTACAATAAAGACCTCAGTAATTAGAGACTAATTTACTGCGTATGATGACGCAGTGGTTCAGTGGGTAGCGCAGTCGTCTCTTCGAGAGGGTTCAGTTCCCTGGCCGGGTGACCTAGATGGTGGCTTTCCTCCCAAACACATGCAGTCAGGCTGATTGGAGATGCTGTGGTGGGAGTGAGTGTATCTGATGGACTGGCGACCTGTCCATTGCCCTTCTGCCCAATGAGCGCTGGGATAGACTCCAGCACGACTCTGGAGGATCAGCGCTTTAGAAGGTGAGTGAGTTTTTCTGTGTTATTGCTTGTTTATACTAAAACTGATCAAATTTGATCACCAGTGAATGCAGAAACATGTACATGTACCGTAATTCCATCATATGACACCTTTCACATGTACAGTGATACCAGTAGAACTATAATTTAATTCTGTATATAAGAACTCAAATGTGCAATAACTTCTTATTTCTAAACTCTTACTGCTGTATACGGTATATCTGTACTTAATATTATACACACAGTCACTTTACATTTTATTCTTTACATCTTATTATTCTATTGTAATATATGACTTATATATGTGTACATACTACAAATTTCTTTTATGTTGTAAATTATTATTAGAGTGTTTATTCTTCTTCTGCTACGATACAAACTGCAATTTCCCCCTGAAATCAATAAAGTATTTCTGATTCTGATTCTGATTCTGAAAAAGTTTGTGCATCATAATTTCCATGTTTTGTTTACTTTCTGAAGAAGTGAAAACAAGTTCCACATTTCTGTGTATTTTAAAGTCTGTTTAACTGCTGAGTTTCACACACTGTGGAAAAAATACTTCACTTAAAAAGTGCTGCAGATTACAGGTTATGTTTTTTTCTGCCGCACGCTAAACCTGCACACTGGAACTCGCCGTGTTTCTCTCGGCGCGGCCCGTAAAAGACGCGCTACCTTGTTCTCACCTAGAAAATCACCAGAACACTTGAACGGAGGTGTTCATATCTTTGCACATGTCTGTGTATCACCTCATTTGCAACTCTAAAGGTAAAAGAGGAAACAAGCTCAAATAACAGCACATGCTAGGTGTTAAAACACCACCACTGGAATTATGGGATTAATCAGGATGCACAGTACTGAGTTTAGACACCTGAGGAATTGAAATTAAGGCTAATAATCTAGACAGTAAGAGCTTACACGCTAGGACTAACATGACCAGCTCCACAGGTGGAGGGTACTGCACCAGAGAGGGGCGCCAAAGAGTGCTGAAGCTCAAAAACAGAGGTGAGCAGTCAGAGAGAGAAGACAAGAGACACAAACACCACTGTCACGGAGGTTTACTTTATATAATCTCACACACGTCTCGCTCCCAGTGTCCTCTAACCATCAGCTGCTCCTCACCTCTGCTGTGGTTCTACCAGGAACCGGAGAAAATGGGTCCGAACACGGCAGGGCTTGTTTTGGAGGTGAGTGATTCTCCTGAAAATTGAGGTCAGTGCACCCACATCCGTTCCTCAAGGCTGGATCTTCTGTCACCACCTTGATTCTAACCAACAGGTGTAAGTACCTAAAGATCCATCACAGTCGAACCCGTCATGTCAGAGATTTAGGAATGTAAAACATCAGAAAAGCCCTGGAACACATGGAGCTGCACGGTGTTTGGTGTGGATGAAGAATCTTTAAGGCTTTACACTGATGTCAGATCAATCTATCTCTCTGGTGAAACATCTACTCCAAAAACATAAACACAAAGATAATAATAATCTCTACACCCACCACTCACTTCATCATCACCACCTCCAGTAGCTCATCTGCTGCTGCACAGTTTGTGTTCCTCTAGTCCAGCGGTGTTTAATTAGAGTCAGTACAGTCCAGTTAGAGGAGATCTCCTCAGGCCGGTCTGGACCATCATCGTTTCTAACGTGTGTTCTGATTCAGTGGTGTATCCTGTTTACTGAAGTAGTCTAGAATCAGCATCTCATACCATCAGCTACTGAAACACCAACACACCACACATACCCTTCAGTATATTTCAGTATATTTACTGTTTAAATACTGAATGAATTAATGCTTTTTATCACTTTAAATAAAAACAAGGGCTACATTAAAAATGATTTTGAAAAAAGTGCATCATAAAGTGTTTATTTCTAATAAAAAGTAAATAAAATGTTTAGTCTTGTTAACAGTTTCTCTCTCTCTTGTGTTCCTCCACTCGTTCTCTTGTTCAGTGAGAGGAGTGAGCTCCTGGTGGTGCAGCCAGGACTTTAAACATGGTCTGAAACAGTGTTTGGATCATTCTTACACACATATGAGATATCCGGAACCTTCTGTGTGGAGTGTGTATGTTCTCTCTGTGTTTGAGTGGGTTCCTCCGGGTTCTCCGGTTTCCTCCCACAGTCCAAACACATGCATGTTAGGATCCTCACTCTACACTGAACTTAGGTGTGAGTGTGTGTGTGTGTGTGTGTGTGTGTGTGTGTGTGTGTGTGTGTAGATGTGAATGTGTGTAGGTGTGAGTGTGTGTAGGTGTGAGTGTGTGTGGGTGTGAGTGTGTGTGTAGGTGTGTGTGTGTGTGTGTAAGTGTGAGTGTGTGTCTGTGTAGGTGTGAGTGTGTGTGTGTGTAGGTGTGAGTGTGTGTTGGTGTGAGTGTGTGTGTAGGTGTGAGTGTGTGTAGGTGTGAGTGTGTGTAGGTGTGAGTGTGTGTGTGTAGGTGTGAGTGTGTGTGTAGGTGTGAGTGTGTGTGTGTGTAGGTGTGAGTGTGTGTGTGTGTAGGTGTGAGTGTGTGTAGGTGTGAGTGTGTGTGTGTGTAGGTGTGTGTGTGTGTAGGTGTGAGTGTGTGTGTAGGTGTGAGTGTGTGTAGGTGTGAGTGTGTGTGTGTGTGTTTAGGTGTGAGTGTAGGTGTGAGTGTGTGTAGGTGTGTGTGTGTGTGTGTGTGTAGGTGTGAGTGTGTGTGTAGGTGTGTGTGTGTGTAGGTGTGAGTGTGTGTGTGTGTGTGTGTAGGTGTGTGTGTGTGTGTGTAGGTGTGTGTGTGTGTGTAGGTGTGAGTGTGTGTAGGTGTGTAGGTGTGAGTGTGTGTGTAGGTGTGTGTGTGTGTGTGTAGGTGTGAGTGTGTGTGTGTGTGTAGGTGTGAGTGTGTGTGTAGGTGTGAGTGTGTGTGTGTGTAGGTGTGAGTGTGTGTGTAGGTGTGTGTGTGTGTGTGTAGGTGTGAGTGTGTGTGTGTGTGTGTAGGTGTGAGTGTGTGTGTGTAGGTGTGAGTGTGTGTGTGTAGGTGTGTGTGTGTGTGTGTGTAGGTGTGAGTGTGTGTGTGTAGGTGTGAGTGTGTGTGTAGGTGTGAGTGTGTGTCTGTGTAGGTGTGAGTGTGTGTGTGTGTGTGTAGGTGTGAGTGTGTGTGTGTGTAGGTGTGAGTGTGTGTAGGTGTGAGTGTGTGTGTAGGTGTGAGTGTGTGTGTGTGTGTTTAGGTGTGAGTGTAGGTGTGAGTGTGTGTAGGTGTGTGTGTGTGTGTGTGTGTGTAGGTGTGAGTGTGTGTGTAGGTGTGAGTGTGTGTCTGTGTAGGTGTGAGTGTGTGTGTGTGTAGGTGTGAGTGTGTGTAGGTGTGAGTGTGTGTGTGTGTAGGTGTGAGTGTGTGTGTGTGTAGGTGTGAGTGTGTGTGTAGGTGTGTGTGTAGGTGTGAGTGTGTGTGTAGGTGTGTAGGTGTGAGTGTGTGTGTGTGTGTAGGTGTGAGTGTGTGTGTGTAGGTGTGAGTGTGTGTGTAGGTGTGTGTGTGTGTGTAGGTGTGAGTGTGTGTGTGTGTGTAGGTGTGAGTGTATGTGTAGGTGTGAGTGTGTGTCTGTGTTTTCCATGGTGTACCCCACCTTCACCTAATGCTGGGATGGGCTCCAGCCCCCCGTGACCCCAGAAGATGATGGATGGAGCTGTCTGTGGGAGTGTAAACACGTCTCACTCCAGTCCTGGTTAAAAAGACTCGCTTTACTCTCCGACTGCTGCTTCTCGCCTGTGTGTGCGGCGCTCCTGAATCTGCACAGATCTGATTGGCCGAGGAGTGTTTGGTGAGCTTACTACGCACGTGATTGGTCTGTGAGGTCACTGCACTGCAAAGCTCGTATACCATAAAGACTAGAAAAGCGCCGCCTCCTAAAGTAAACACTGTCAGAATGAAATCGTCCTCAGTAGATTATCAGTTTGGGTCCACACTGGACAACGTCTGCCTATTAGTGACCTCTGCTCTAGTCCTTCATCAGTGGACACAGGACGCCGCCCACAGGAACTTTACTCTGAGTTAAAGCTGGAACAGTGAGGGCCCTAAAACAGAACCTTGTGGGACACCATATAGAACCACATACATAAACATTCACTACATTCACTTTAATAAACTGTTAGTTCTACAGTTACTCTATATAATCTAAATCATATATATATATATCTAATCTCTCTAATCACCAGTCCAATCACTGCATCCTATAAAGTCCTCTAATGTCTGCAGTTCTACTGTCCTTACTTTCCCTCTTCCCTCCTTCTCTCTCTTTTCTTTTCTCTCTCTCTCTCTCTCTTTTTTCTTTTCTCTCTCTCTCTCTCTCTTTTCTTTTCTCTCTCTCTTTCTCTCTCTTTTCTTTTCTCTCTTTCTCTCTCTTTTCTTTTCTCTCTCTCCCTCTTTTCTACTCTTTCTCCCTCTCTCTCTCTCTCTCTCTCTTTCTTTTCTAGTCTCTCTCTCTCTATTTTCTATTCTCTTTCTCCCTCTCTCTCTCTCTCTTTCTTTTCTAGTCTCTCTCCCTCTCTCTCTCTTCTTTTCTCTCTCTCTCTTTTCTAGTCTCTTTCTCCCTCTCTCTCTCCCTCTATCTCCCTCTCTCTCTCTCTCTCTTTCTTTCTCTCTCCCTCTCTCTCTCTCTCTCTCTCTCTCTCTCACTCACTCTCTCTTTTCTAGTCTCTCTATCTCTCTCTCTCTTTCTCTTTTCTATATTCTCACTCTCTGTCTCTCTTTCTCTCTTTTCTAGTCTCTCTCTCCTTCTCTCTCACTCTCTCTCTCGCTCCCTCTCTCTCCCTCTCTCTCTCTCTCACTCTCTTTTCTATTCTCTCTCTCTGTCTCTCTCTCTCTCTTTTCTAGTCTCTCTATCTCTCTCTCTTTCTCTTTTCTATATTCTCTCTCTCTGTCTCTCTTTCTCTCTTTTCTAGTCTCTCTCTCCCTCTCTCACTCACTCTCTCTCTCTTTCTCTCTCTCTCTCACTCTTTCTCTTTTATATTCTCTCTCTCTGTCTCTTTCTCTTTCTCTCTTTTCTAGTCTCTCTCTCTCTTTCTCTTTTCTATATTCTCTCTATTTCCCTCTCTCTCTCTCTCTCTTTATTTCTCTTTCGTCTTTCACTTTCTCTGTTTCCCACTCTCTCTCTCTCTCTCTTTTTCTGCCTTTCTCTATCTCTCATCTTTCTCTTTTTTCTCCATTTCCTCTCTTTTTCTTTCCCACATTTATTTCTGTATCTCTCTTTCCCTCCTCTCTCTTTCCCTCCCTCCCATGCGCTCTCTCAGTTCTGTAAAGTGCAGACAACCCTTCCTCCCTCCCTCCCTCCCTCCTTCCTTCTCTCTCTCTCTATTTATTCTGTGGAGTGCAGACACTCCTCCTGCTCTCTTTTTCTCCCTCCCCCTCTCTCCTTTCCCCTCTCTCTCTCTCTCTCTCTCTCTCTCTCTCTGTCTCTCTCTCTCTCTATTCTGTAAAGCACATGTACTCCTCCTGCTCTCTCTCTCTCTCTCTCTCTCTCTCTCTCTCTCTCTCTCTCTCTCTCTCTCTCTCTGTCTCTCTCTCTCTCTCTCTCTCTCTCTCTGTTGGTGGTTTAGAGTTTAGCGGTCTGTGCTGCTCCTCTCTCTGGAGTCAGTGATGTTCCGGCGGTTCGGCGGAGCGGAGCGGGAGGAGAGAAGGAGGTAGAGAGAGAGAGAGAGAGAGTGAGGTAGAGAGTAATAGAGAGATGATGGTGTGGGTCCTCTGTGCTCTCGGGCTTCTGCTGCTCTCCTGCGGTGGTGAGGAGCTCCAGACGGACAACTGCAGCTCAGCGTTCAACATCTGGACGGACCTCGGGATCACCGTGGAACACCCCTCCGAACACCTGCTCACAGGTACAACACACACACGCACACCTGGGGGGAGAGGGGGAGAGGGGGGGGTCTAACAGGCTGATCACTGCAGGACACACTGGGTGAAAGATCTGAGGCAGGAACAGGGCTGAGTGCCTTAAACTAAACATCAGGTCAGTGGTCACCACCCTCTGACCCTGGCAGTGATCCAGGGGGGCAGGTGGATACCTCCTGTGGTCAGTTGTTGCTTTGATTATTTCCGTTCTTCTCTGGACGCTCACGCTCAGTGTTCTGGAGACACGTCAGTCCTGGACGTTGGTTCAGACAACAAACGTTCTCAGTGAGGAGCTTCCTCACGTCCTTTAGACCCACAGCACTGAGGTGTCTTCTCACAGTGGACAGATGGACAGAAGCACCTGTGGATGTTCTCAGATCTGAAGCAGTTTGATGTCCTTGTGTCTCTCAGTAAGATCAGAGGGCTGTTTACCTGCTGGGGCGGTTTGGCTCCACCGGGTCGTGCTTGGTTGGAGTCGAGGTTCTGGTCTCTGAGTTTCAGTGTTTTTGGATCTCCAGCGCTGGAAGCCCGTTTTTACTGATCATCATTATTTAAAACACGACGGTCGTTTACACTGTGTTTACATTTTAAGATTAATGGACCAATAGAAATGCTCCAAAATAGCTCTAAATAATTCTGGTTCATTAATTCACACTGAAAGTGAGGAGAGTTCCTGTCTCTGCTGTAGAGTCACTGTTTTGGAGGTTGGGGTTTTATTGGACGGTGTTGAGATATTTCTGGCTCAGTTCTCTGGTTTGGAAGTGTTTGTTGTTTGTGTGATACGAGTGATTCCGCTGGGAACAGTGAGCTGTCACTCAGTACTGATTTAATTCAATACTGATTCTGAGTTCTGTTAAAGGTATGTGTTCTGTTAATAAATAACCAGTAACTTTACTGGCGGTTTTAACTGGAAATCAGTGAATCTGTGGTCGTCTCTGACTTTTATACAGTACTGTGTAAGTGTGTGTGTGGGTGTGTGTGTGTGTGTGTGAGTGTGTAAGTGTGTGTGTGTGTGTGTGTGTGTGTGTGTGTGTGTGTGTGTGTGTTGCTTTATCGTAAAATGCAAAATAAATATTTAATATGTCTAAGATTTGTTTAGTTCAAATAATAATAATAATAACAACAACAACAACAATAATAAAAATCTTTGGCAAATTAGAACAAGCAGTGAGTGTGTTTTTGCCTGTAAACACAATACAACACATAACAAGCACTATACAATATATATGTAAATAAATAGAGCATCGTAATATATAACATTAAGATAAACACAAATAAATTTAAATACAGTAACACAATATAAAACATTAGTATGAACAGACATAAACATGGTTAAAGTAAAAACAGCACAATAGAATTAATGCAAATAAATTTAAATATATTAAAAAACATAAATGGGATGTTTGTTGTTGTCTAGTTCGACAAACCTAGTTCTTGACTTTTTATTATTTATAGTGTATATACTGTAGTGTTTATTATTTATAGTGTATATACTGTAGTGTTTATTATTTATAGTGTATATACTGTAGTGTTTATTATGTATATTGTATATACTGTAGTGTTTATTATTTATAGTGTATATACTGTAGTGTTTATTATGTATATTGTATATACTGTAGTGTTTATTATTTATAGTGTATATACTGTAGTGTTTATTATGTATATTGTATATACTGTAGTGTTTATTATTTATAGTGTATATACTGTAGTGTTTATTATGTATAGTGTATATACTGTAGTGTTTATTATTTATAGTGTATATACTGTAGTGTTTATTATGTATAGTGTATATACTGTAGTGTTTATTATTTATAGTGTATATACTGTAGTGTTTATTATGTATAGTGTATATACTGTAGTGTTTATTATTTATAGTGTATATACTGTAGTGTTTATTATGTATAGTGTATATACTGTAGTGTTTATTATTTATAGTGTATATACTGTAGTGTTTATTTATCTATTGTTTGTACTGACTGTGGTGCTCTCCCTCTGCTGTAACTCTGTGAATGTCCTCCATTGTGGGTCTAATAAAGGATTATCTTATCTCACCAGCAGACCTGAATGACCTCCTCTCCTGTCCAGCTGCTGCTCTGCAGGGGTTTGTAGGGTCTGTAGGGGTTTGTAGGGTCTGTAGGGGTTTGTAGGGTTTGTAGGGGTTTGTAGGGTTTGTAGGGTCTGCAGGGGTTTGTAGGGTCTGTAGGGGTTTGTAGGGTCTGTAGGGGTTTGTAGGGTTTGTAGGGGTTTGTAGGGTTTGTAGGGTCTGCAGGGGTTTGTAGGGTCTGTAGGGGTTTGTAGGGTCTGTAGGGGTTTGTAGGGTTTGTAGGGGTTTGTAGGGTTTGTAGGGTCTGCAGGGGTTTGTAGGGTCTGTAGGGGTTTGTAGGGTCTGTAGGGGTTTGTAGGGTTTGTAGGGGTTTGTAGGGTTTGTAGGGGTTTGTAGGGGTTTGTAGGGTCTGTAGGGGTTTGTAGGGTCTGTAGGGGTTTGTAGGGTTTGTAGGGGTTTGTAGGGTTTGTAGGGTCTGCAGGGGTTTGTAGGGTTTGTAGGGGTTTGCGGCTTCTTCTCTTCCACTGAGGCTGAATTATAATATTTAATTCAAATAAATATATTTCACCACTTAAACTCTCTCACACATATTAAACAGTCCACACGCTGTCATCCTCAAAAAATGGCAGCTTTACAGAAGAGAATAAAAGCGTCTCAGTTTAAACAAATACAAACAGATTTATTGAAGCCGTTCTGCACACTGAACTCAGATCATGTAGAAAAAACAAAAATCTGAAAAAAGAAGCAACTTTTTGTTACTACTACTACAATACTACTACTGCTATTATTATTATTATTATTATTATGTTAATAATAATAATAATAATAATAATAATAATAATAATAATAATAATAATATCAGATAATGTCAGTTCATAGGAATTTATATTTAATGCTTTAAGTACTTTTTAAATAATATATTTTTATTTATTTACTTTACAAATTAATTAATTTGGCATATTTTACTAATTGCAGAAAATGTGCATAGTCACTTTCTCTCTCTCTCACACACACACACACTCATTGCAGCACATTATTATTATTATTTTTATTTTATTTGTTCAGAATGATTTATTAGGTAGGTCAGTAAATCAGTGAAATCTGCACATGCAGTACATTACACTGTCCCCACTGCTCACCACCTCTTCAGTCCCAACTGATAGTCCTGGGAGAGTTACTGAGGTTTATTATTATTATTATTGTTGTTATTATTATTATTATTATTATTATTATTATTATTATTATTATTATTATTTCAGTTTCTACACTATTCTGGGTTTTGTATGTGAAACTGATCTGTCACTGACAGTCATATGAAAATAAAATATAATTATAAATAGATAAATATTCTAAATATATATTAAAATATATATGTATACTGTACTTATGGTATATGTTACTGTACTTATGGTCAATTAGCTGAGCTGATCTAGTACACGGTTAAAGCAGGACTCTAGAACACTGAGAATGAGCGTTGAGGTATATACTCCGGTTCCTGATGCTGGGCTGCTGCACTCCTGCGGTTCCACTGTACTTTAATCACTCTGGAGTGACATCACACTGAAACCTGAGAGCAGCAGGAAATTAAGGTCTATTACATCCAGCCAGGGGTCAGATTTAATAATCACTGACTCTCCTCGTCATGTTTTCATATGAGGCTCCGTTATGATAGAAAAACAGGAAATAATCTGGACTGGCTTCGTAGAACGCTGTAGGATTTATCTGGAATACTGAACACGGTGTAATGTACAGAGCCTCAGTGTGTAAACATATACTGAGATATTAACAATTAACTATTTATAAACAAAAATACAAACAAAAACAAGACTGGATAAAATATCAATGTCATTTTACACAAACTGTCCACTACATCAGGTCCTCCTGTCCACTGTATCAGCTCCACTGACCATACAGGAGCTACACTTACAGACTGTAGTTCATCTGATTCTCTGTATACTTTATTACTCTGTTCTTTAATGATCAGGACCCCCACAGGACCACCACAGAGCAGATACTATTAGGGAGGTGTTTTGTACTTTTAACATTTTTTTATTGAGCACATTGAGTAACTAGAAAGGGAAAGTTTGTTAACAAACTTCAAGTTGGCTTGGAAAAGCCCGCTGATGATAATGAAAGTTTTGTTTACAAAATGTTTGATGGCTGGATGTCCCCTGTGGTTGCTCTGCGGTTGCACTGACACCTTAAATGCTACCTTAAATTTATTGACACCTCCCTTTGACTACCACCTTATATTCCAAACCACCTCAAATTCCCTGCCACCTTAAATAAACTGCTACCTTAAATTTCTTAACACCTTCAATTAACTTCCACTATAAAAGTCCATGCCACCTTAAATGCACTACCACATTAAATTTACATTGAGTAACAACCTCTGAAGTGTGTCTTATATAACATACAGACCTCGTTTTATTAGTAATCAATGCTGGTATATCAGTTGGGCTCGTTCTGAAGTGATGTCTGAGTTAAACACCGGCGCTCTGAGGTGTCTGATGTTAGTCCGTCAGGGGTCATTGAAGCCGCCTTGGAACATCTCGCTTCGTCTCAGCAAAGCTAAAAGCGTCCCCGGCCTCTGTATGTGTGAGTCTTATATTTAAGGCTATTTAAAATTAACCTGTCTGGACGTCCTCACAGTTCCGGCTCCTCCGAGAGCGAGTGTGAAAGTTTAGAAGCTCGGCTCGGGTCCGTGCGTCTCCTTTAATTCTGCTGAATGGACGGACGTCAGGCCCGCTGTACGGGTTTGGGTTTAGGCTATATGTCAGGCGCTGTTCAAGCTGGACTCTGTCATTACCCTGCTGACCCTCAGAGTGCTGATCGAGAACGGGGACAAAAATAAAACTGTTGACAATTTACAATCACCGCGACTGCCCGAGCGAAGAGTCTGACGTTATATAACGTGTTCAAACTTCACCAGAACTAATTATACACCGGATTTCCCAACCAGTCCAGCAGGATGTCTGAGAGGCTGTGGGGCGGTGAGGGTGTGAGGCTGTGGGGCGGTGAGGCTGAGAGGCTGTGGGGTGGTGAGGCTGAGAGGCTGTGGGGTGGTGAGGGTGAGAGGCTGAGAGGCTGTGCGGCGGTGAGGCTGAGAGGCTGTGGGGCGGTGAGGGTGAGAGGCTGTGGGGCGGTGAGGGTGAGAGGCTGTGGGGCGGTGAGGCTGAGAGGCTGTGGGGTGGTGAGGCTGAGAGGCTGTGGGGCGGTGAGGCTGAGAGGCTGTGGGGCGGTGAGGCTGAGAGGCTGTGGGGTGGTGAGGGTGTGAGGCTGTGGGGCGGTGAGGCTGAGAGGCTGTGGGGCGGTGAGGGTGAGAGGCTGTGGGGCGGTGAGGGTGAGAGGCTGTGGGGCGGTGAGGGTGAGAGGCTGTGCGGCGGTGAGGCTGAGAGGCTGTGGGGCGGTGAGGGTGAGAGGCTGTGGGGCGGTGAGGGTGAGAGGCTGTGCGGCGGTGAGGGTGAGAGGCTGTGGGGCGGTGAGGCTGAGAGGCTGTGGGGCGGTGAGGAGGTAAGGCTGAAAGGCTCTAGTCCCTGCTGGTCCTCCAGTCTGGATTCAGGAGGAGATCCGGTTGGAGACGTACGGGTTCTGTACGTCATCCTGCAGAACATTTACCCACAGACGCTGCAGCTGGTCCTGTAGATCCTGAACACTCATAGGTGCTGAAGCTGGAGACCCAGCTGCTCCCATCAATGCTGGACTGGTGATAAATCTGGACAAGGAAGTGTTGGGATCTGGTGGAGAGGTTCCTGGGAAGCCCTCGCTGTGTGTGGAACATTATCCGGCCAGCTGGAAGTTCTGTCTGGAGAGGAAACATCTGTGGACGTCCTGCACATACGGCTAAACTGTTAGTGACCCTCGAATCACTACTGTGGCGGCAAACTGTCATAGCTATGCTCCCCAGATCATCTCACCAGCAGGCAGGTCAGTCAATGTGGCGCTCCACAGCAAAGACAGGACTGAAGCACTACCATAAGGACCTTTCTTGGATCCCAAACAGAACCTGGATTTGTTGCTAAAGTCAATATGGTTCCAGGAAACTGTGGGAGCTGCTCGTGTTTGCTGACAGATCAAACAGTCCTTTCTGCTGGTGGTCTGTCTGGGCGGTCCTGGTTCCTGTGTGCTTGTCCTAACGTAACCACTGACCCCAACACCTCCTAACAGCTTGATTAGAACAGACTAGATGGTGGTCAGTTTGTGGAAAGACCTCCTGCTTCTGATGATGCGCCTCTCAGAGTCTGTAACTGGACAGAACAACATCAAGTGAGGCGGCACGTCCTGCAGATCCTTCACCAAGAGGTACACGACCCAGCGGCCGCCTCTGAGACTCTGTTAATAGGGCTGACTCAGATGCAGTGCTGAACTAGGCTACGCCGGTTGCTACGTTGGCCAGGCTAATTTGCATTAGTGAGTCGAGCTCTTGAGAAGTTAGTGTTGATGAGCTGGAGCTCTGTAGCTACTTAGATAATCCTGATTATCTACCGTCACCTCTCTCAGACAGGTTTAATTAATGTTCTATATTTAATCCTGACCTATAAGGCAGGTTCAAATAGCTGCTGGTATCTAACATTAGCTGTAGGTTAATTTAGACCATGCTTCCACACACACCAGAGCAGAGTGGGGGGCGGGGTGGGGAGGAGGGTCTTGAGTTTTTTCCTGCTTGGCATTTATATCACTGGACATCCGGATTCTAAAACAACCACAGCTATGTCTCAGTAAGTGAGGATCTTGAGTCCCAACACATCTACTGGTTTAGGTGGTTCCATAAGAACTGCAGGTCCGACTGTGGTGCTGTGTGTGTTTCCTGTGGAGACAGCAGTAGCCGAGAGTTTTGGTGGGGGGGGGCACTCTGCACTTAATCTGTCAGAGCATTGCAACATCCATTAAATGCCCACCCCCCTCCCCCCCAGGGCTGTCGTCCTGTCTATCTGAAGTCTGACATCATGCATTGAGGCAGATTCCATCCGAGGAACTTGGAGCTTCTTGGCGCTCCAGAATCCAGACGGAGTGAAAACCGGCTCTTCTGTGAGCCCAGTGTTCAGCCGCTGTGTTTGGAGGTGTTGATCATCATTAAGCATTGATTTGTATCATTGATTAAGGTTTGTAATTGTCTCTGACAGGACTTTACACACTGACACTGTTCCTCGTGCGGTTGCTGTGGTTGTGTATGAGCTGAACATGAAGAGGAAGCTGTGGTAGAACAGTAGCCATTACTGAATTTACTTATTTCTCCTAATTTAATTTAGAAACTGATACTGTACATTGTATTCGGACTTACTGAACCATTTGAGCGTAATTAGTTAATCAGCTTAGCTCAGTAAGTGCAGACCTACTGGACACACAGCTTTCTGACTGGGTTTACTTTGACTTTCACGAATCAGAATTCTTTTTTTATTAATGTAAATGATTAATTTACTTGTATAATCTGAATGTGTATGCAAGACTTCTTATTCATTTCCATCTGTTTTTCAAATTCCGAGTCGTGTCTCGGAGACGCTACATCCGGGTACTTAGGAGAAGCAAACAATGATTCAATCATTGCCTGTTTCAGAGAGATGTGACATCATTGGTGTCCTGTGTGGAGCTAGAATTCCATCATCTGATTGGCTGGCTCCTTAGCAGAACGGAGCTCTGGAGGCCTGCAGCTGGAGGCTGGACAGCTGATAGACTGAAACAGTGATGGAGCTCATTTCATGAGACCTGAACTTGAATATGACGCTCAAGCTCATGCTGAAGTGACGTCAGTGATAAGGTCAGTGGTCAGCCATGGAACCACGATGGTCAAGTATGGCTCACCTACCGTTCTAGAACTCTTGACAGGTGCAGAGACCACGAAAGTTGTAAAAGAGTGCCTGCTGGTGGTCTAGGCTTGTAAGACGTTTGTGAAACGCCTGCAGAGCTTGCTGCAGAGGTACCATCCTAACTGACCACAAGAGCCACTGGTTCCAATCATCGGCTCCAAGGACTCCAATGACAACCACAGTGGCTACGTTTACATGTAGCCTGATAATCCGTTAATAATCAGATTAATAACTCAATCGGAATAGAATACGTCCACGTATACACCTCAATCCCAACAGACTAGTCCAATTGAGGTCATTCTGATTACAGTTTCTATCCGATTGAAGGAGGTGGCTAATCCCGAGAATAATCTGTATCCAATTACATTCCCAAATCAGAAAGTTTAAATATGTTCTGCACATGTGCTGCAGCGTCGTAGAGGACGTTTCAACATGGCGGGAGGTAGAGACTGGTCTTACAGAGACAAAGTTCATGATTTAAAAACAGTGATCAGGATGGACGGCTGTAAAGCAGTAATGAGCTGTTCAGACGAGTATATGAGTGAAGGAGCGGCGGTGTGTTTACACGAACTATAGAGAAAATTAAAAACAGGAAGTTCCTCAGATCAGCGTTTACAGAGCTGAAAAGCCGAACAGCTCTGATCCACTGACCCGTTTACTAAATTCTGGATGAAGTTGCGGGAGATGGACTCCTCGGTAACACAGATGAGACCGGTGTTGCAGGACGTGACGTCTTCCTCTCGGCTCTTCTTTAATAAGTGTTTGAACTATGTCTTTCTGAGTCTACATCATTTTAAAGCAGTTAAACACACGAGCGCGTCAGGTAACCTCAGGTAACCATACTGCTGCTGGTCTCACTCTGACTGACCTCGCCTGATGCTTGTTGTCATGGTAACACCAAGACGTACTCTACGCATGCATGTAATTTTGGATCCGATTACTAGTCCTGTGCATGTAAACAGAGATTTTCATCAGTGTTGAGTAGAGTGAGCATATAAACACCTCAGTCTTAATCTAGAATCAGAATTAATTCAATCAGATTGGAGAACATCTCCACATGTAAACACAGCCAGTGTCTCTTAGACGCCAGAGGCTTCTAGAGCACAAAGCATGACCCTGAGACGTGAACTCAGGTAGATACTCAGGTAGAAGTATAGATACTCAGGTAGAAGTATAGATACTCAGGTAGAAGTATAGATACTCAGGTAAAAGTATAGATACTCAGGTAGAAGCATAGATACTCAGGTAGAAGTATAGATACTCAGGTAGAAGCATAGATACTCAGGTAGAAGTATAGATACTCAGGTAGAAGTATAGATACTCAGGTAGATGTGGACTATAAACCAGTAGCTGCAGGAGGCCTGGTCGAAACATGCATCACACGCACCTGACAGCCTTAGAGCTGTCTATACACCTGCCGTGACCTGTTGCTTTATGGGGTCTTGAGGTCAGAAGTCTCATGGGGATGGTCAGGTGTCGTGAAACATAATAGGCTGCATCCAAAATCGAGTCAGTAGGTACTAGACTGGACCCAGTGGTCACTGCTGGACCGGTCAAGCAGTCGAGCTCTTTCAGTACGAGAGTCTTTAGTATCTACACAACCTCGGACGCTCTACATCTCCCACCTGACCAACATCCTCCAACACAGGACCACCACTGTACACGTCCTGCTGCTCAGTAAAAGCTCCACTCAGACTTTATTTTAGGTCCTGTATGTGACTCTGATCTGCGTTTGTGTCTGAATCTGAACTCAGACGGTGTCGAGCTGGAACTCAGAGAATCAGGAGGAGTTTAGTTTCTACCTCAGAAGAGACGTCAGTAGCTCCAACATCTGTATCAGCAGCTTCACCAGCAGTACTACATACACAGCCCACGTTCTGCTTTCCAACCTTTTATCTCCTCCACCTTGAACTCCTCTGTGGCTCCAGGTGAATTATGGGATAGCACAGTGAGCTGCGGTTGCATACTTAATGATGTCTCCGGATTCAGGAGGTCGTCGAGGTCATGTTTGTGTACTGCGCGATGATATACTGAGTATTTAGACGTACTAGCTACTCTTGCTTACTGAGTTCTCGTCTACTAAGTCCTGCTTACTGAGTTCTCGTCTACTGAGTTCTCGTCTACTGAGTTCTCGTTTACTGAGTTCTCGTCTACTGAGTTCTCGTCTACTGAGTTCTCGTCTACTGAGTTCTCGTTTACTGAGTTCTTGTCTACTAAGTTCTTGTCTTCTGAGTTCTCGTCTACTGAGTTCTCGTCTACTGAGTTCTTGTTTACTGAGTTCTCGTCTACTGAGTTCTCGTCTACTGAGTTCTCGTTTACTGAGTTCTTGTCTACTGAGTTCTCGTCTACTAAGTTCTTGTCTTCTGAGTTCTCGTCTACTGAGTTCTCGTCTACTAAGTTCTCGTTTACTGAGTTCTCGTCTACTGAGTTCTCGTCTACTGAGTTCTCGTTTACTGAGTTCACTTTACTGAGTTCTTGTCTACTGAGTTCTCGTCTACTAAGTTCTTGTCTTCTAAGTTCTCGTCTACTGAGTTCTCGTCTACTGAGTTCTCATTTACTGAGTTCTCGTTTACTGAGTTCTTGTCTACTGAGTTCTCGTCTACTAAGTTCTTGTCTTCTGAGTTCTCGTCTACTAAGTTCTCGTTTACTGAGTTCTCGTCTACCGAGTTCTCGTCTACTAAGTTCTCGTTTACTGAGTTCTCGTCTACTAAGTTCTTGTTTACTGAGTTCTCGTTTACTGAGTTCTCGTTTACTGAGTTCTCGTCTACTGAGTTCTCATCTACCGAGTTCTCATCTACTAAGTTCTCGTCTACTGAGTTCTCGTTTACTGAGTTCTCGTTTACTGAGTTCTCGCCTACTGAGTTCTCATCTACCGAGTTCTCATCTACTAAGTTCTCGTTTACTGAGTTCTCGTTTACTGAGTTCTCGTCTACTGAGTTCTCGTCTACTAGTAGAGTAGTGCAGATGTAGCAGATTTCAGATGTATCCATAGTTTGGTGGCCCAACATTAGCAAAGAGCAAAGGTGTTAGAAGTATTCACATTCATTACTCAGGTAGAAGTATAGATACTCAGCTAGAAGTATAGATACTTAGGTAGGAGTATAGATACTAGGGTTTAAAAATACTTCTGTAGAAGTTAAAGTATCAACTGAAGCTTTTTACCCCAGTAAAAGTATAAAGTACTGCTTTCGGAACTACTTAAAGTATAAAAGTAAAAATAATGTAAGAAAAAAATGCCATTAAGGACAAAAGCTTAGGCGCACCACAGGGGTCTATAGTGCACTAGCCCACCTCCCCAAAACCCCATTCTTCTAAAAGCCATAATGACTATAATGTTATATTAAAATGTTAATGTTGATAAGTTTGGGATGCGCTAGGCTTCCTGTTTCAGCTCATATACACCCATTAAACATGAATGTAGTTTAATACAATGTAAATATATTAAAGAAGCATATCTGTTACTACTGAACATTAACATGTGTTTCATGGAGCAGAAGATATGATCACTAGTCTTTAAGTATTGTAATGAAGTCAAACTTGTTAACAATAATCTTTACTGGAATGTAAATGTAGATGAATGAAAACAAATAATTACTCCAGTAAAGTATAAATAACCAACATTTCTACTTAAGTAAGGTAACAGAGTATTTGTACTTCATTACTTGACTCCTCTGGCAAAGAGATCCTGCAGTGCAGTGAGAGGCAAATTCTTAGATAACCCCACACATCGTCCTGTCTCAGCGACGTGCTGAGCTGAAGATGCTCGTCACGTTACCCTCAATTACCCCGACCCAAAGTCGAACACACTCTCAACCAGAAGGACCTCTTCTTCTCCAGTCCAGCCTGCAGAGCTGCTCCAGTCCAGTCGTTTAGCAGTGCTGTGAGAGGAAGCTCTGACAGCAGGGCTGTTAACTAGCAGAGCTTTAGCCTCAGTTTCCATGAAGTGTTTGCGTTCACACCGACACCGACTGGAGCTGGAGCTGGAGCTGGAGCTGGAGCTGGAGCTGGAGTGATGCAGAGGTTTCTGTTACCTTCTCCATTTAACCAGCATCACTCTCAGAACACTCCCTGCAGTTTAACACCCCACATCATCTGTTAGTTTTGTCAGCCTTAACGCCGAAGCTCACGCTAACTGCTCTGCAGCGCCAAAGCCAGACGCGCTGAAGCTGCTAAAACATGGATTGTTAGAAGAATCCTCTCCGCCAGCTTAATTGATTTGAGTAACTAGCTGTGACTCTCCGTCTGCAGAAGGTCCTCGAGAGCAGACTGCCGGCCCAGTCCCCGTCACTGCGTAGACGTGTCCCACCCAATATCAGAAACAGGTCCCACCCAAAAATTAAACCACAGAAAATGCAGTTTAAAGCGGATTTGGCAGCGTTCACAATCCACATGCTGTTTTGTTGTTTTTTTGTTTTTTTTGTCCCCCCCCCCCCCCCCTCTTCAGAGTACTATTAATTCTTTATTATTTATTTCACAACAACAGTCCTTGTACAGCAACTGTGTACATATATATATATATATATACCTAAACAGAAAACAGAAACATGAACAGGTTATTTTATTCAATAATATTCACCTATTTATTCATGTGTGTTTTTTGTTTGTTTGTTTTTTGGCTATTGATTGTTCTGTTATTTACTGTAGTGTTTGAATTAGATGTTTCTAACAAACACACTGTGTTTGTTGTTAGTAACGGGCTCTGGTTGTTAGGTGGTCTTTCTCTGTGTTAAGGCTTGTGTTGAGATGCCTGTTCAGAAATATTCTGCAGTCAGTAGATAGATATATAACACAGTATAAATAAAGAAGAGTAAAGAATTCCAATAGTCAAAAAGAATATATACAAGAATATATGAATACAAACTCTACACCCTGACTGTGGGTAAAAAGGTAGTGCAGTAATAAGCTTCACTGAGTCGAGCTATGTATATTAAAAGTTTTCTGACAGCAGTACTGTGTAATGTGGAGTATCTAGTTTAGTGTGTAAAGTAATCTTTAATTGGATTTATCTAATAATAATCAGATGTACAGATAATGTTGTATTTTGTTTATTTATTTATAATTTACTGTAATTAAAATCACAAATGTTGTTCTACGTCTCTACACATACAGTGATTTACTACCTTACCTACAGTGGAATCAGCTTCTAGATAATATTTTAGGGGATGTCCAATGTCAACCCCGCTCCTACGCCCTTGCCCTTAATCATCTCCACTCGGTTCACTGTGTGGGTTGTGATGTGTTGCTCTTGCTGGGCTGGCGGCTCTGACCTGAAATATTATTGCATAATTATGTTTTAATGCTGTTTTCCCAAAAGATCAGTTTTAAAAATAACGAGAATGATGTTAACAGACTCCCTGTAACTGATCTTCAGTCTGTATCCTCTGTAACATCTCGCTCCAGCACGCCTCCTACCATCATTGAACAATAACATTAACAATAACATTAACAGAGTTATAAACTTTATAAAAACTTCAATCAAGTTAATTAAAGATATCACAGGAATATGAACCATGGACAGAGTATTGTGTATTAAATTGTGGGCTGAGAGTATCAGATACTTAGAGAAGTTTTGAATGTATGCTGGACTCCAGCACTAACGAGTGATCGGACTCAGTTCCTGTATAGTTTCCTCTTCACCTGTTTCTTATTACAGGTAGGTGCTGGTAGAAGCTGGAGGTCCACAGCAGTTCCACTGTTATGTTTGTACTTCTATTGGCTTTGTATTGTGTAACAGTACTTTTACTCTCACTGCAGTACTAATACTTTACTAGACGGTGGGTTTAGAGTACACTACACTCCTCTGAGAGGAGGAGCTCCTGCACTGCTGTCCTAAAAACTCAGCCCAGTCAGCAGGACGTCTAATCTGCCTTACCTGAGAATCTGGTTCAGTCTCTGCTGATCAGTTCAGTCAGGTGAATTAGAGCAGCAGGGATGTTAAGCAGTGCTCGCGAGTCCGTACGGGAGAATCACTGTACAGAGACGAGGACGGTTACGAGTCCGATATGAAGTTTTAAATAGAACACATTTAGACACACGTTCCCTGGAAAAGCTGAAACTCCCTCACTTTTATAAAGTGAAGGAATTAGTTCAAAACATGCCACTCACTTCCCAATACACACCGTCCAGCACGGTCTGTTCAGCCTACAGGAGTTTAGCTCCACCCATTCACCCTACAGCACTTAACCTCCACCCATTCAGCCTACAGCAGTTTAGCTCCACCCATTCTGTCTACAGCAGTTTAAAGGAAACCACGGCTGGTAACACTTGTAAGTCTTATTATGGTGTAAATGACTCTAAATTATTAAAACATGTTGTAAAAAATCACAAAAGTATCAGATTAATTAATAAATTAACGCTTTTATTCTAAATATGTAACATATGGACGCAGACATTATTACTGATTAACAATGCCTGCTGGGTAGATGAGGTCAGATGGTTTCAGGTCTGAACTGGACTGTGGTGTGAAGGAGTGAGTGTTAGTTACTAATCTAGCTTAAAGAAAACCATGTACATTGTGTTGTTGATGTAGTTTCAGTGAAAGGCAGTGTGAAGACTGATATTAGTCAAAACAGCTTCACAAACATAAACAAGGAGAATAGTTAGTGAAGCAGCGTGTGGACCAACACAGCCACCCAAAGACCCCCGCTCTGCTCTCCTCACTCCAGTCTGGATGAGTTTGAGTGGTTCAGTAGACCACCACTGGAGAGAGACTTGACGGAGGCTGTTGGTTTTAAGTTTAGACTAAAACACAATGCAGAGCCACAGTTTCCCCACACAGGAAGTCCAGAAGCTCCAGATTATGGAGAACCACGAGAAGAACCGTGAACGTGAACATGTACTGGATTCTCTCCTGAGAATGTTTAGCGTTAGCGTCAGCTGCTTCTCCTGGTTTGTGGATCCTGAAGGTGAAAGTCCAGTCTTAGTAGTGAACATACTAGTTCACTAATAAAGGAGTGTGAAGCTCAGAGACACTCTCGTTCAGTGTATCGAGCTGTTTACTGAGTGTGAATGTTTCCTGCTAGAAAGCGGAGCTCCTTTAACAGACACTCTCCTTCTCCGTCAACACCAACACACAGCTTCACAACAACTCCAGCACTGTGTCACTCTCTCCTCCACCCTCTCTGTTCACCATTTACACTAACGTGGTGTGTGATGTCACCGCTGATGTCAGAAATGTTGAGTTCTAGTTCAAACTGTAAAGACTGAACAGTAGCATGTTTAGTAGCTAGCTGAGCTCCAGCGTGACGGCCGGTTACTGCAAGCGTTTGACGTCACTACCCGCTGATCACGTCAGTAGATACAACAATGGAGACCAACGTGCAGCGATTTTACAAAACATCTAATAAATCTGATAATTTTAGTGATTTTTAACAGAGAATCTAATAAATCTGATACTTTTAGTGATTTTTAACAGAGAATCTAATAAATCTGATAATTTTAGTGATTTTTATAATGTTTCTTAATAATTTAGAGTCATTTACACCATAATAAGACTTACAAGTGTTACTAAGTGGTAAGTTGTAAATAAAGGATTTAGAGCTCGTCAGAAAGTTAATTGTGAAACAGTATAAACTGAAACCTCAGCCGAGCGATGCCGCCAGTAAACTGTGAGTCTTTGTAAATATTTGTGAGGGTTGATTAAATTTGCATGAAGTCCTGATCACTAATCCTGGAGGGACTGATCAGTGTCAGCACCGCCGCTAACATCTGGCCAGAAATCAGCTTTAATCTGATGTCTTCACAACAAAGAGCTACAGAAGCTTATCAGTGGAGGAACGCTCACGGGGGTCTCCACAACAAAGTCTGATAAACTGATACGCTTGATCAGCTTATCTCAGATCAGTTTGGGATGTTGGAGGTTGTGATATTGTTCCAGAAGGCAGCTTCACCGCTGGCGCTGTGACGTAGCTGACTGGCTGCAGCTGTGATGACTTTAGATCTTCTTTGCTTTTGATTGCATCGCCAAACCAACATTCACTAATAATCCAGGTGCTGTAGAACATAAACGTAATCATTCTGTGTTCTCCAGGTGACCATCTGCAGGTGTGTGTACAGGAGAAGACCTGCTGTACGCAGGAGGTGGAGGAGCAGCTCGGTGAGAGGAGTAAACATGAGTTTGAGAAGCTCGTGGATGAGGCCACTGAAGACCTGAGGAACACCTTTGTGTCCAGACATAAAAGGTTTGATGGTACGATTCCTCCGTCCATGTTCTCCACCCACCGTATATATAACTTTTTCTCCATCAGGCTCAAGAAGTTAATTAACCTCCTCAGCTTAGAGTTCATATCTACAGCCACAGTGCTCCTCAGGATGTAATTTAATTAATTAATTAATTTATTTATTTATTTAATATTGTGAATATTAATCACTCTCTCTGATTGTAAAGTTGTAACGTGTCACGTCTGGCTTGCAGAGCTTCTACTGCATTACTGACTCTCCTGTTACTTTAATAGATCCTAAAATCTCCTCAGTTCTGATTCTAGAATGTTCCTTATGATGAGAGAAGAGGAAGTTGCTGCTGGTGATACGGTGATTATAATCCTACACCAGTGAAGAAACTCTAAGTTCAGTACTGCTGGACTCTAATGTTAGCTAACTAGCTAATCTAGCTAACATTATCACCACTGCTAAAAGATAAACTGGTTCTTTCTGGATCTTCTGGATCCTCTTCTCTCTCTCAGCACAAGGAACATTCTAGAATCAGAACTGAGGAGTTTTTAGGAACCAAGAACTGCAGCTGCTGAACAGACAGAACCTTAGAACCGGCTCAGTACAGACTCAGTAGAGACTCAGTACAGACTCAGTAGAGACTCAGTAGAGACTCAGTACAGACTCAGTAGAGACTCAGTAGAGACTCACTAGAGACTCAGTACAGACTCAGTAGAGACTCAGTAGAGACTCAGTGCAGACTCAGTAGAGACTCAGTACAGACTCAGTAGAGACTCAGTGGAAACTCAATAGAGACTCAGTAGAGACTCAGTACAGGCTCAGTAGAGACTCAGTAGAGACTCAGTAGAGACTCAGTAAAGACTCAGTACAGACTCAGTAGAGACTCAGTACAGACTCAGTAGAGACTCTGTACAGACTCAGTACAGGCTTAGTAGAGACTCAGTACAGACTTAGTAGAGACTCAGTACAGACTCAGCAGAGATTCAGTAGAGACTCAGCACGGACTCGGTAGAGACTCAGTAGAGACTCACACTTGCATGTGATTGTGAAGTCATTGCTCTCTCACGGTCCAATCAAAACTGATGCTTGACTTTTATACTAATTTGGTTTAGTTGAGGCTAATTCTTCTCATCAGAGAAGTTCATACTCCACATATCTGCACATGTTCATCACTGCAGTAGTGGACTGATGTTTTTCGTTCTGCTGAAGGTGTATAATCAGTCATGAGGTGCAGCGTCCAGAGTTCTGAGAAATACAGAAACTCCTCATCTTCTGAAACTGAGTGTCTCAACACGACTCGATTTAGCTTGTCAGATGGAGTGATGGAGAGCGTCTGCACTGAGTCCTCATTCCAGCTTCCAGAACCATTTACAGCTAAACCCGTCTGAAATTCTTCTTCTGGACGAGACCAAAATTCAAAACTACCCGAAGTTGTCCTGCACTCCGACAACAGCAGTCTTTAAACGGCCGCTCATGATTCCCGCTGGATGTCGTTTTTAGTGCCGCACTGAAGGTACGGATGAAAGCCGGAGCTGTGTCGGCTGGGAAGGCCGCTTACTTCCCACTGATGGTGAAGATGTAGAACAGCTTCACCACCTTTGATCAAATAACATCCACAGAAGATCCTGCAGTCAGGAAGTATGGCACGGATTGGTGCTCTGCAGAACAACGAGCTTGAAGCAGTCTTTAAATGTGATGATGTGTTTCTACAAACAAAGATCAGGAACGTTCAGGCGGTGTTTCTTCATGAAAGCCGTCCAGTAAAAACGCTGGACAGGATAAATATCAGTGCTCTTGAAGTTTTTTTCAGAGTGTCTTACAAAGCAGTTCTTGAGGACGTCAAGTCTCGACTCTCACTTGACGCCAGTTTATTAGTTTTTTTACATTTACGTTCAGAAGAACTGGAGAGGACGACCAGCAGCAAGATGGAGACAATCAGAGGAATCATGAACAAGCTATTCCAAAGCCTGGAGACCCAAACGGTAAACCCTCCATCCTCCATCCATCAGCAATCTGACCCAACACTGGGGAATTTATTGAGCAGTTCCATTGAGCATTGGCAAGTGATTGCTAGGAGTTGTGTTAAAAATAATAGGAATCTGTGGGAGAAACGAGGGATGAATAAACCCCAAGTAGAGGAGTGTGAGGGTCGGTATGTCTGTGGATTAGAGTTTGGGGATCTGCCCTGAGTGATACATGCAGGTTTGGTGGCTGTAGAAGTGAACAGTAGTGTTTGGGTGCGTCAGAAAATGAATGAGAGTCTATGGGAGGAAAGAGGGAAGAAAGAAAAGACCAACAGACGAGTGCATGTTGGCCCAATGCTACATTTTTCGTTGATACATTTTTCTATCCCACTCGTTCTTAATGAGAAAAACAATCCTTGAAGATACGATTCTATGCCAAAACAGTGCATCCAATCAAAACTCACACAATAAGACCGGACGATCCGGAACTGGAACGGAGTTGATGTCTCGGAAACTGTGGGACGAGATATGTGTCAAAAACCCCGACATGGACTCGGTTCGATCCCATGAACCATCAGGACACGACTGAAGTGCCCTTGAGCAAGGCACCTAATCCCTGACTGCTCCCCTGGCGCTGTGGTAGGGCTGCCCACTGCTCCAGGCAGGTGTGCTTACTGCCCCCTAGTGTGGCAGAGATCTTGGATTTCCCGCTAGGATCAATAAAGCATCTAAAGTTAATTTACAATAAGAATAACATTTTGTAGAATAAATCAATGCACAGCTAAAATAATAACAGCTCTTAAGGAAAGGTGCTGGTGAGTCTAGCCTTTGTAGAGCTGCTTTTGGCTTCCTGGAGAACAATATGAGAAATAAAAATCCTGAACAAACTTCTAAAGAACCTTTACATGACCAACTCAGGAGCTTTTCCCAGAACGTTTACAATCTGCTCAGTGCTAAAGATAACTATAATGATTGAATGAACTCTGGAGGTTAATATCCCCACCAACATGTCCATGTGGCCCCACACCGGTCTCACAGTAGGTATGCCAAGATTTGTCCTTTGGCTCCATAGTGGCCCCTTGTATGGGTCCTTACAACTTGTGACTGCCGTCTAACTGGGGCCCAGAGCTGTAACCCATTTGAGACCCAATTACACCCCATGCAAAAGTCTGGTCCAGGTGAAGTCCACGCAGCCCATATGAAACCTAACGGGGGGGCCGCATGGACACGCTGGCTGGGACGTCTCATAGCTGCTCAGTGTTTGGTGATCTTCATGTAAACCGACACTGAATGTCAGTACGAAACATCAGCCGGTCCAGCTTCACTTTGTTTCCTGCAGCAGGAAAAGTGTCCAGCCGCGGAGCTTCAGCTTCTGTAAGAAGTTCCAGCGACGCAGCGTTTATTAATCTCCCTGTTTAATCACTGGATGGTGATGATCTCGACTGATCGCTCTCTTCCTCTGAGCACTCATTTATCTCTGGAAGTGTCTTATCTGGGACGCCGCGACGCCTCCTCGCCTGCTTTCAATGAACACATAGAATATTCATAACTGAGGTCCTCATTAAACTGATGTCTGCGAGGCTTATTTTGATGGAAAATTAAGCGTCACCATTAAGAGCCGTGAGTCCGGATAACAGCCAGAGCCGCGCCGCACAGATGATTCAGTCGATGCAAATTTCTTTAAATAGTGTTTCTTGCATTTGTTGATGAATGTGTTCCAGAGTGAGTTTACACCATTAACCTCAGTGTGTTCAAGGCTGCAGGAGTTTGAGAAACTCTGGTAGTGTTTCTGAGATCTTTGTTGTTATTTACGAGTTCTTTACACTGGCCAGATATAAGCAGGGCCCCTAAGAATGAAGGGCCCCATGAAAATATCAATTATATATACTAAACATGTTGCTTATTCCAGAATATACATATAACACTGTGTAAAAGTTTATATATATGAGCTATTATAGAGAGGAAGTTATTATTTACTCAGTAAACACTTTATTATTAAATATTAATCAGTATTAATAGAGTAAATAGTACTTTTACACTTTATTATTAAATATTAAACAGTATTAATAGAGTAAATAGTACTTTTACACTTTATTATTAAATATTAAACATTATTAATAGAGTAAGTAGTACTTTTACACTTTATTATTAAATATTAATCAGTATTAATAGAGTAAGTAGAGCTTTTACACTTTATTATTAAATATTAATCAGTATTAATAGAGTAAGTAGTGCTTTTACACTTTATTATTAAATATTAATCAGTATTAATAGAGTAAGTAGTGCTTTTACACTTTATTATGTAAATATTAATCAGTATTAATAGAGTAAGTAGAGCTTTTATACTTTATTATTAAATATTAAACAGTATTAATAGAGTGAGTAGAGCTTTTGCACTTTATTATTAAATATTAAACAGTATTAATAGAGTAAGTAGAGCTTTTACACTTTATTATTAAATATTAAACAGTATTAATAGAGTAAGTAGAGCTTTTACACTTTATTATTAAATATTAATCAGTATTAATAGAGTAAGTAGATCTTTTCCATACGTCAGTGTGTTTATTTAACTCTTTCCAAGCTTCTCCTAAACAACCCAGTATTATTATCAGTTCTCATCTAATACCTGAATGATATCTTACATACTATGTCTTTTAAAAAATAATCTCATCACTGCTACCTTTTTAGTTTTTTAAACAACTGTTTTTATTTTAACATGGAGGAGGAGTGATCATATCAATGAGAGAAAATAATAATAATAATAATAATAATAACAATAACAAATAAATAAATAAATAACACCAATTTCAACAATTTCAAGTATAGAACAGCCCTCATTCTCCCTGCTCACCAGATCCCCCCACTCCAGAAAAAAAAGCCTGGTAGACCTCAGATGAGTTCAAACTGAACTCAGAAAATAAAAGAGGAATCTAGGAAAGTCAAGCGTGAACAGCAACCTTAGCGAAAGCTGTGTTCCATCTGTCCACAGTTTTGGCCCCCTGTATACGTGCTGTGTAGAGTTCCACTGAGATGATATCTAGTAGTGTTACTGCTGTCTACATACTTAAGAACAATCTTAAAATTACGAATGTTTCCCGAAAGTCTTCGTAACTAATGTAGCACGTAAAGTTGTTCGTAAATGTAAAGTAATCCAACTCGTAACTCGGTAAGTTCTTCTTAACTCAAGGTTCACATGCAGTTCTGTCTCAAAAAAACAAAGAGGCACTAATCATCCTTTTAAAAACAGTGTTTTGAGCATGAACACTACACGTATTTATACAAACATGAATTCATAAAGATTTAAAATCACTTTAGAAAGCGTAACTACATCACATATATTACATCCAACAACAATAAATATCATATCCAACAGCTGGAATTATGTAAACAGTAACTTCTAGAATAAACAGGTGTTTGTTTGTATTGTGGTGTAGTGGGAAGTAAACTGTCCACCACTCTGAAGATCAATACTGCCCATAAATCTACATTTTACTTTTTATATTTGAAGGTTGGAATCATGGTAATTACGTGAAACAGTTTAAACTGCTTAAAGAACAATGCAGTATTTGTTGATATACTTATATAAATTACATACTTTTAATTAATTTTCTTCCAGTATTACAGTCGTAGTAGTAAATTACTTGTGTTTGTGTGGCCGGTATGCCGAGCTAGGAAGGTTAATCGTGCTATAGACAACAATCAAAATCTGTTGTTATCTGTTGTTCTTTTTTTATTATAATTATTTACATAATGATACATTTGTGGCATGATAATGAGGAAACTTATGTAAATCGGTGGTTCAGTTCTCGATTGGCAGTGCCTATTCAGCGCTGACCCGGGGGGTGGAGTCAACAAAGAGCTACTTGAAACTAGTTCGTAAGTTTGTAGACTAAGAAGGCGTTCGGGAAACACTCACAAAACTTGGGTTCTTAAAGTTCGTAAATTGGTAAGATCAATCGTTATCGAGAAATGCCCCCCAGGGTTGTAGGACTCCACCGCTTGGCTAATAAGAGCTTAGCTGCTGTAAGAGCATCTAGTAGCAGATTTCTTTGCCATATAGAAAAATTATAAAAAAAATAAATAAATCTGGTGACAAACATACAATTTTAGATAGAGATACATCACTGCTACTGTATAACACTAAAACTTTCTAGACATCAGTGAATAGAAATGAGAATGATGAGCTGTGTATCTGTGGGGCTCCAGTCCTGTTCTAGAACTCCAGAATCACTAAATCTGCCACTGTTCACACTCACACCACAACTCTGAGTACCTTCACCAGTACGTTCACTTGTGTCCAACTCCGTTTAGCTTCTGGTGGAAAGATTATTCCCATTTTATTCTCTTTTATTGATCAGTTATCTGCAATATATAAAATAAGTTGTCCAGACGGAGGTCATTGAGAATGAACATTTCTTGGAGAGCTGGAAACTTCATGTCCATGTTTGTTCTCAGATCTTCTTTCTATGAGTGTCTTATCTCAGCAGCTCTGTCTCCGCGCTGCACGCCGTGTACAGCATGTACGTTTCCGGACTCTGACCCGGCAGCATCATGTAATCAGCAGCTCAGCCAGGGCTGGGGGCCGAGGCAGGCTGCAGCTCAGGGCGCCCAGCTCTCTGAATTATTCACCAGGTGTCGGGACAGATCTTCTGCTCAGTGTGTGACTCATTCTTTCAGGCTGAGGTCTCGCAGCCACCGCTCGCATGGAAGGACCAGTGTGACGCGCCAGCTCGGGGCTTTCGAGTCGTCCTGTTCACACATCTGATATGGTCCGAGTCAGAACGCTCTACAGAGTTTCTGTGATGACCAAGCCTCCACGGTTTCACTTGAGGAACCTGGTCCTGAAGATCCTCCGTCCTGCAGTGGTCTCCAGTTCTGACCCACCAAACAAAGACGAGAAGTTTTCAGAAGCAGCTCCTCTGTACAAACTCAGTATTACCTGAAACTGCTCTGCTACCGTAACTGGACCATGGAAACGTGGACCTGAGGCTTTATATGGTGCAGGACACTGGCCATCACCCCTGCTTCTGAAGACCCCTGCTTCTGAAGATTGACCAGTCCTGATCTATTTAGTCAGCTGATCCTTGTTAGCATGTTCAGAAGTCCTTCTGAAGTCTTATCTCATGTTCAGAACTGTCTGTACCGTCAGGTATCTATGTTCCACCACACAGCCGTACCTGTGACCGTAGACGGGCTCTGTTGAAGTTGTGCTGCGGTCACATCAATTTTAAACCTCGTAGATACGAGTTGGGGGGTTTAATGTTATTGGTGGGCAGTATAAATACCAATTACAAAGTATTTACTGATCACTTTCACATGTTTACTTATCAATAAAGTATGTTAATCATGTCCCTAAGACGTGAGCCCTGCTTCTTTTAATACTCCAGAGGGGGGCGCACTTTTAGAAAGACCAATACACCCTTATGAATTTAGGAACAGGATCAGCACAGACTTACTGGTACTTAGATAATCAGGTACCCAGACACTCATGTACTTACTCAGATACTCAGAAAGTCAGGTACTCAGATACTCATGTATTTAGCTACTCAGATACTCAGGTACTCAGATACTCATGTATTTAGTTACTCAGATACTCATGTACTCAGATACTCATGTATTTAGTTACTCAGATACTCATGTATTTAGTTACTCAGGTACTCATGTACTCAGATACTCATGTATTTAGTTACTCAGATACTCATCTACTAAGATGCTCATGTACTCAGATACTTATGTACTCAGATACTCTTGTACTCAGATACTCGGGTATTTAGTTACTCAGATACGCATGTACTCCGATATACAGGTATTCAGATACTCAGACACTTAGGTAATTAGATATTCCTAAGGTAGGTTACTAACCCTAACCCTAACCCAGATACTTGGGCACTCAGATACTTATTTACTTAGACAGTCAGGTACTCAGATGCTAAGATACTTGGGGTACTCATGTATTCAGATAACCAGGTACACAGACACTCAGGTACTCTAATACTCAAGTACTCAAATACTTATTTACTTATACAATCAGATGGTAATATACTTAGTGTACTCATGTATTCAGATAGCCAGGTACTCAGACACTCAGGTACTTAGATAATTTGATATTCAGGTACTCAAATACATGGGTACTCAGGTACACAGATACTTGGATATTCAGGTACACAGATACTTGGATATTCAGGTACTCAGATACTCATTTATTTAGATAGTCAGGTACTCAGGTGTTCAGATACTAAGATACTGAGTTGCTCAGACACTCAGGCTATTAGATATTATCAGTTGTACCATGTTCTGCTCTGGTGGAGAAGCACCTGTAGATGTTGGTCAGAGGTGAAGTCTGTATGAAGGTGGAGCAGATCTCTGGGAGGAAGGTTGATCAGACTGAGAGATAAGAAACCTCTCTGACTCTCCACCAGCGAGTCGGAGCTGCGGAGCTGCTGGAGTTTACAGGCAAATACGGCAGCAGCAGGTTTTCACACCTTAAAGTCTGTTTGTGGAGAAGACCAGAGGCGGCACCATCAGCTTCTCTCACACCACTCAGACTCCCTCTGGCAGCAGACTCAGAAACATCAGCTGTGCATCTGCTGTATGAAAACTATGTTGTTTGATGGCACACATCTGAAACTGGCTAACGCGGGAGGGGGAGCAGCGTGGGAGTTGGGTGTCGGAGGTGCGCGGGGGTGTCGGAGGTGCGCGGGGGTGTCAGGGGTGTCGTGTTAGTGGTGGGCACAGTGGCACTTAACCCCCCCACACCCCCCATCCAGTTATCTAACAGTCTAATTATACAGACTGAACACAGACGAGTGTAGTTTACTGATAATAAATAAC